>WBMV01000512.1:21452-437875 GCA_013396655.1 Campylorhamphus procurvoides | reverse complement strand
ATCAAATGCATTTCAAATCCTCTTTTAACTAACATCTCAACAATAAGAGCAGTATTTGATGCCATTCTTGTTTAGTGAATTATGATAAAGAATCGGAACAGGTCTAGGAAGAAGCCACTCCGACATCAGATTTTTTTTAGATTATATTGGTTGCTCTTTGGGCTGTTTGTATGGTATAAAATTTACTTTATCTGAAGTACTAAAATTGTTTATTTCACTGGACACCTGTATGCTTAGGGAGTTTCCTCTGAACAGTTTAGAGATTTGTCTGCCTATGAACAAGCAATGGGAGCATTCAGAAAATTTTCTCATAAAACTGCATCACTGTCCATTTATTGTATGCAATAGCTTAACTCTGTAATCTTGCATAAAGAAATAGTTGTGTAAATAGTTGTATCGCAGTGAAAATGTTTGCATGAATTTTCTATCTAATGCAACCATCGTGACCTCTGTCAGCAGCTAGCACTCCTGTGCCCTGCAATGGAACACAGCTCAAGGGAAAAAGTATGGCAGTATCAGAGGAAGAGAAGCCCTGGCACAAGGTCACTGTGTTATCTCAGTAATTTCTTTAGATAATGAAAATTGCAAGGGGTTGTTTTTCCTGCACTGTAAAGGACAGGGTAAATAATTACAGGCTGGAAAGCACCTACAAGAAAAGCTCTATTAAGTTAAAAAGAAGGGTCCTGTTCTTTGTGAAATTTTCCTTCTGTCTGCATTTTACACTTGCCTCATTAGAGTATAGAAGCTAAATTCTTATGACTTTTGAGCAGAGTTTGGAATAGACGGGTAAATCTGCTTTTAAAATAGTTTTTCATCCTCCTTATGCTCCTTCCAAACTTCATTTTGTAGTTGACTGATGTTCTTACAAAAATGGAGCACAATGGTTGTCTTTTTAGAAAGCTGTGTAAGTACTAGTAATATTTCCAGTAATTACAGTTCATTTGCATGAAAGGTTGAAACGCATGGCAAAGTGTATATAAAAAGGGACATAAAAACAATCAAGCAAACAAATATTTCTTCTGGACACAGTGAACTTTTCAGACCTGATCAAACTTACGTTCCTTTCTTAGGGTAGAGCTCTAAGGGATTCTTTTAAGTTTGTCATTATTTAAGTATTTTCATCACTGTCAAGGAACTGAACATACTGTTCTCTCAGATGACCACACAGCCCTGGAAATGGCATTACTTTTCTTGTACAACAAGACAATTAACAGTAATGAGTTTAGGAACATTCTATCTCCACAGCTGAAGAAAGTAATATATTTTCTCCAGAACTTGCCAGATGAATCATGTCTAGGAATATTCAGTGTATTTTACCCCAGTTTGGGGCAAACAAAACCTTTGATTTCTTGCTTCTAATAGTTTAGTAAAAGTGGAGGAGCTGGGTAAGAAATGGAGCCAATCCTTACTGAGATTAATTCACTATGTGCTTTTACAGAAAGCATATTGAATTTGACATCCAGTGGTAAAAGAACTTGCCTAAAATATTAGGACCAAGTAAATAAACTCCCTTTAGAGGAAATTTTTACATTACAGGAAAACATCAATCAAAGATATATTACAATAAATCATAAATATGTACTTACTTTTGGGAAGAGAGAAGGGGGTATTTTAGAAGTGTTTGTTAATGAAGAGTTACAATGTTTAGGGAAAGGAAAAGCATTTGTACTAACGGCACAAGCAGTTGTCATGGCTTGATTTTGTTTACGCCTCTGGAAATGTCTAGCAAGCTTGCAGGCAATTGAAAGAAACATGATTTATAATAGATATAAACAGCAAAGTTCCACCTTCAAGCTTGAGGGCAGGAAATAGGATTGTAGCTAAGCATAAATACACTTCCCAATTTGTGCTTCATTTCTTCTGGTGCAATTCCATTGGTATAAACTTGTTGCAATCTATGGAGGAAGTTACCTCATAACAGCTTCCTGCAAATGGTGTGATTTCCTTTACAGCTGAGGCTATAAGGCTGCTGAACAGATCCCTGTATGTTTCTGAGGAATAAAAAAAAAGTTTCTTCTGTACCAGAATAATCTGATGTCTCATCACTCTCTATATTATAACTCGTTCCTAAAGTGAGTACATAGGGATAGTCCATGGATGCTGGGCTGTGTATCAGGGCTCACAAATCATGATCATGTTCATATGGTGTAAGGACTAAGGAGAGTCAGTGGGATCTTTTGCTGATCAATGATTTTGAGTTGTAGACTTCTATTGAATTCAAAAGCCACCTGCTGGTGTGTCTCTTTCAGGAAGATGTCAATCCAATTAACTGTTAATAGGTTCAGTGCTTGAGAAATGAATGTGTTTAATCAGCCTTATTTTGCTAGTACATACAGCTCCTGTGTTTTCTATTTTTATCATTAATTAGGAAGCATTTGGTGATACAGGGTATGCAAGTAAGTGCACCATTCAAAGATGCAGCTATGTCAGCTGGCATTTTTCTGATTTTTTAAGTTTAAGTACTGAGACATACTATAAGAATAAAACTACAGATGGATATTTAAAAATAAATATTAATCCCTTTATAATTCTGAATTAATTTTAAAAGTTACGTCTCTAGGCTGAATGGATGTTTGAAAAATAGAAATAACCAGTTAGAAAAGTATAGTATTTTTTTCCAAAGTTTTTAAAAATTTTGACTAATCACTTGTATACTATGCTTATATAATTATATACTTCCTACCCTAAATAAACAGAAGAAAAAATAAATGAATTGAGGAGGCAATGGAAAAAATACTGAATGTACACAAGTTAATAATAAAAAAGACTAACTTCAACAGGATACTAAATTCATTCTCTATGCTTTATAGGTCCAATGGATTTTTATAAGTAAGTCTTGCTGAACAAAGAATAAAAATGGAAAAATTGGTATTTAGATTAAAAATATATAACACTTGAAGATAGTAAAGTGGTGGAACTGTGAAATTTTATTTCACATGTTTTGATCATCAAAATTCTGAAATGTTTCAACCGGCTGTATTTCTTCATATGTTGGCAAAGAGATACCACAATTTAAATGTTAAAGATACATTCATAGCTGAGATATCTTTGGAAGAGTTTATCAATTAATATTAAATTATTTTTTTAATAAAGTATTTGGAATATCCTGGGAAAAGGTACATTGTTCAGGAGAGATACTCATTAGTGAAAAGAGGCATTTTCTTTGTTTTTATGCATGGAACAATACTTCTGTTCCTCAAGAGGTCTGCAAAATGAATTTTATATCTGTTTTCTGCAGAAGTAATACAACTGTTTTATCAGAGCCAACATTCAAACATTAAAGGTTATTCTAGAAGGCTGTTTCAGCCAAGTGACCCCCTTCTTATGTAAAGTAACACTTCGTCACAGGATACACTAAGATCACTCTAGTATAGAAAAATAGGAAAATGTCATACAAGGAGATGGAAATTAACTCAGTTACTGAGATTTTCTTTAGTTCAGGTGCAAGCAGAGAGCAATAACCATGTCTTGCAAAGATGAAGCAATATTTACCTTGGATTTGAAGGGATTTTTTAAAATGTGGAGAAAGAAAAGTACCAATTGGCTCTAACCTTGTATTTTCTCTACATCTGTATCCAGACAGATTACTTTGTAGAAAGATTAAGACAAACTCTGAAGATAATGTGGAACAACACTTGCATACACAGAATTTCTGCTCATATTTCTACCAGTAACAGAAGTCTTGTATTTAGCCACCAGATACTTGACAGCTCTTCCTGTTTGCTTTCATCATAGATATTACAGTTGAAAGCTATTATAATTATAAAATGAACACCCTGGTAACCCCCTAGCCTCACATCTATGGACTTCTCCCAGTAAGCAGCATAGGATGATTACCTAGTTTTGGAAGAAAAAAGAGTTTGCATGGGTGGACATGAGCCCTACTGTGCCAAGAGGCATCGGGGCTAGAAAGTATTATATTCAGTAATATCTATTGTGCCTCCCACAACTTAATTGTAAGCAATGAAAAGTATCTTTCCATTAGTCTAGCAGGCTGAAATAATTGTGTGAGCATAGAGACCTATTTTTAATACAGGCATTTCAGATGGAAGTCTTACCTTGGCTGCTTACAGTTTGTCTTCCACAGTAAGTTTCTAGATAAACATTCACACATAATAAACATATCCTTATGTACTGTAAAAAGTAATAAATATTGAAGTTTAGAAGTAACCCAGATTATTAGTGCTATAATTCATTTAAAAAAAAAGAAATTAAAGTCATCATTTTTGTTAGGTTACAAGTAGCATACTACACTAAACTTGTGAAAATGGTCTGGTTCCATTAAGATTTTTATTCTGTAACTAACAAATAGTGCAGTATTGTGGTAGGTTGATCTGAGCTGGCTGGCAGACACCCAGCCATTATCTTCTCCCTTCTCAAAAAGACAGGGGAGAAAATTAAAAATCTTCAGTCCATGATAAAAACAGATCACTTCCTAACCACTATTGAAGTCAAAACAGTCTTGATTAATTTAATTTATTGCCCATTAAAATGAAGCTGGATAGTGAGAAACAAAGACAAAAATGCAAACACCAGTTCCCACCCTTTTCCTTCATTTCTACTTTTCTACCTCCCCCACCCCAAGTGGTGCAGGAAGGGGAAGGGGAATGGGAATATTCACAGGCTCCAGGGCCGGGTCTTCCATGGGCTGCAGTGTGGGTATCTCTGACATTATCCTTTCCCTGGGCTGCCAGGAAGACCTGCTCTGATGGCTGGAGCACCCTTTCCCTGACTCCTGATCTTCTCAAACTTCTGTTGTTCACTCCTCCTCTGCCTGTGGGGGCTTTCTGCCCTTTGTTAAGCAGGTTTTCCCCAAGGCTCCTCCTGCTTGGCCGAGGGGCAGGGCTGTGCCTAGTGGGGCCAATGGGCTGGCTGGGACTGTCTGGGACCAGCCACATCCAGCGTGGGACAACCTCAACCTGCCCTCACAGAGGCACCTACAGCCTTACAGCCATTGCCTTGGTATGGGTGCTCCACAGAAGTGTGTATGACATTGAAAGGAAACTAAGCAATTCCTTTAAATAATATTATTTAAGAAAAATAAGGGTCCATAAGGTACTGGGGAATTGGTTGGTTTTTTTAGAGCTGATGGAAGGAGTCTGAAAGGCATACAGTGAGGATACAGCTCTGAGTACAATTTACTGTGTCACAATAAGCTTCATAGTAACAGAATTCAGCATTTTCTGTTTAGACCTGCTCTCTGCTATGTTTAATGAAAATATGTTATTTTGAAGTTAAACTTCCTGCGCAAAGTTACCTAGATGTTATGGACATTCAGAACCACTTTTGCTAACACGACGTCTTCAAGTGTTTGATGATACTGGATGTGTTTTGTTGACAAATTCAACATAATTTCTGTTGTTCATGTACAATCAAAGCACATAGGAAATGAAATTTTTAAACAAAAGTTCTGAGCTTGAGACAGAAACTTAATTTTACACTTCTTGATTTCATAGTTTGTGAGTTTCTTTCCTAGTTATCTTAGTGGTCTCTTACAGCCATTGCAGTGAAGATAGATTTTTGAAGAAATTGCTTTGACTCTACAAAGTGCAACAGACTTGATAGCTACCAGAGTGAATTTGAACATGTCAAAGTGGCAGCCATTTCCCTTCCAGTGAACTGTAGTATTGATCCAGACCTGACTCAAGGAAAATGCATAAAACCCATTCTACAAACTCCAGAGACAGGCAATCAGCAGATTTGGAAAACCAATTTGAAGCTACTAGTTTCAACATAAAATGGCCAGCAGATTGCTGAGGTGAAAACATGCCACATAAAGTTTCAGCATTCCAATCCAAAGTTGATAGCTTCAGTCAGAGGAGACAACTGATCAATTACCTGGCATGAATAATGATGGATGACCAGAAACTTTCTTCAAGCTATTAATCAGCTGCTGAACTGTGTTAAAACATGACATTGTTAATGAATGCAGTGTGAAGTATTGGAAAAGCTCTTGCTCGCAGACAGCAAGGACGTTTCCCTTGCCCAATATACATTCATTTTAGAATAATTTATCTTTCATGTGGCTGCGTAACACATGGAAAGGTCATTATAGGAGTTAAAGAAAACCTAAAGTATGTATCTTTACATTGTAGTAGTCCAAGATAAGCTTCAACCATGTGATTATGAGATCAGGGAAAACACTACAGTTTTTTACAGGAATTTTCACAATATTTAAATGCTTTTTACATATTAATGTCTAATTTGCTTGCATGTGTGTAGTGTGAGTTTTTGTTTTCTATAGGTATACATATATATGGGTATATCTTAGCATAATATAAAACAGCATGAGACTTTGAAAGTATTTCAGCAATAGAATAGCTGTCTCTAAAGGATTATGTACTGGTCATGTGGACAGTTTTGTGTCACAGTGGAAACAGAAGCTACCTCATTTGAATCTTATCCTGGGGGCTTTCATTCCAACACTGCCTTTTTTTTTCTGTCTGTAGGAGCTTCTTAAGACACATCAAGAATATGAAGAATATGTAATGCCTATTATGGATGTGTATGCGGGAAGCTGGTAGAAATAAACAAACAACCATCATGCTAAATTTTATTCCACTTAAATATAACATAGCAAATGCACAGACCAATCTATATATTTGAAAGAAAGCTGAATAAATCCACCCAAATCCTAGAGTTACAGTAAAGGGAAAAAACAAACAAACAAAAAGATACAAACAAAAAATCCCCTCTCCTCATAGACATTCAGAGAATCAGCATAGTAATCTTAATCTGTAATCCTCATGTGATGTAATCTGCTTTCGTCTATTGGCAGAAATCGTGCTAGGTCAGCTCATTCCAGTTATGCTTTGGGTTTGTTCTTTTCAATTCCACTAACTGAGACATGAAGGGGAAGAAATTAAGAGGATAAGAAATATTAGAGTCTGAATATTAAAAAGCTTTCCCCGTTCAATGCATTTAAGAGTTCACAGAAATTGGCAAGTAATAAACCAGATTTTGCTAGTTGCAATTAAAACTTTTTTTCTTTTAAAATATGACAATGATAAAAAACAGTCCACATAAATATGTTGCTTACTAAGTGAAAAATCCCACCCTGCCCTTTAGTTTGGTTGAGAAATGGTAATCATCACTTATAAGAGAGTGTTAGAGCCCAGCTCAGACAGGAAAGGTAGGTGTGCACTGGCAGCTGTCCAGAGTTGGGTTTGTGTGTGAGACAGTAGGGCCTGTAGAAAACGGGTTTTGAATTAGGGCCAGCTATGGTCTCTATCATTTTTGCTCACATGTTGCCTGTAACTGCATTGATTATATTACTGACAGTTTTCTAAATTAAAAAGACTGTTTGAAATATTACATAATAAAATAAGGTATAACACTGATGTATTCCTGCCCAGAAAATAATGGTTTCCTTTGCAAAATGTATCTTGAAGAAACTAAACCTTATATAAGATGGTTATGTTATAAAACAGTATGTGGAATCACATTACTCTCCTGCTACATTGAGTTGGAATCACTGAATTTGCAGTCTGTGTTCAGTATTAAGGGCTACACAAAATACTCAGTTGCGCCAGGGAGGATATGAAGAGATTAGAGAGACTAATATATCACAGACTAACCTCTTTGCTCTGGACATTCCCAGGGACACAGACAATTCTCATTCTGCTGCTATCTGAAGCCCCTAGATAACAAAACAAGTGAAAAGGAATCAAGATTGCAAGGAAAGCTGAAGTTTAAGGTAAGCAACTCTTTTATTAGTTATAACTTTTCATGTTGAGAATCCTTTCCATATTGAATAGTGAATGTAAGTACCAGCTACAATTTTTTGAAAGGAAAAAATGAAAAGAACTTCAGGGGCTGAATAGTTACTAGCAGCAACTAACTCACTTTTCGTTTTACATTTCCTTTGTGGAATTCTTGAGTGATAGTGCTGTTGATCTCAACTTTATTTGAATCATGGTAAGAAAGATACTTGTAGCAAAGAGGTAAAAATTAGACTATTATTAGGAGTTGCTTATTAGTTGAAAAATATCAAAAGCCTGTATAGATACATAAAAATCACATGCAAGAAAATAGATAGGCAACACAAATACTTTATTTTCATTGAATCATGTATTAAATGGTAATGTAGTCTTATATAACATAATCTCTTATCATTTAATTGTTTTATAAAATAGGTTAATAGTAGATAATAAGTTCTAATCAAACACCACTTGTGTGGTTTTCTGGGTTGTCTCAATGGAAGAAATAATCCAGATTGTTTTCTTAGTATTTTCAAGATGTATGCATAATTGTTCAGGTTATGCTAAAAATTTTGTTTCTTGTGTGGATTACCCTTTTCTGGCTGTGTTCTTCAACAGTGGTGTCAGCAGTTCTGGGAGGGGCTTTAAATCATCATGAATATCACCTCTAAACAAACAGTTAAACAGTAACTTCACACTATGGAGTGAGCCGTGTTCAAATGTTTGCTTGAGGAAAGACAAAGCAAAGAATTAACAATTCTCTAAGATGGGAGTATAAACTGAAGAAAATAATTACTTCAATCCTACTGTTGCAGGTTTAACTGTTGTATTATATTCTCTATAAACATATGTAGAAGGGGACTATCCAATTAGTCATATTGCTAAATGCTACTGTTTTGTATTGCTAAACTTTCATGTATGCAGAATAGATGGTCTTAAAAATAGTGTAAAGTAAGTGTTCTTTTTGGAAAGGACTTTGAGCCTCATAGCTGAAGATATTTAGTAATTCTAGAAATTTCTAGGTTCTTGAAAATATCTGGTGAAGAGGTATTTCATTTGCCTTTTATTAATTCATTAAGTAGTAAATATGAGCCATAAATGCAGTTCTGATCAAAATTTATTAAAGGCACAACACTTTAAGCAATTTATAATTAATTTGCAGAAAATTTTCTTAAATGTTAATAAAAAATGAGAGTTCTTAAATCAATGGAAGTCACAATAGTAGGGGTTTAAATTGAGATTGCCTTTGAAACTCTTACTTTAATGTTATATATACACATGTTGATCCTGTTAGGGAAATTCTGTGCTTATGCCTAAGGTGTTTTGTCCAAAAATACTGATTTTTTAGCCGTTAGGTTTTTGTGTATCAATATCTTTTTCTGTTTTCTTCTTTTTTTTCTGCTCAAGCTTCCTATGGTTTCCCATGGTGCCTATAGGAAATTTGAAGACGAGAATAAATAACTCATCAACTGTTCAGTTGATGTTCTAGGCAGTTTAGGGCAAAAATGCAACAAAAAAGGCAAGGTGGTAGTCTACTTATATTTGTGTGATCCTCACGGTAGCAGAGAAAACATTTCTATCAGCCGAATAATTCAACACTTCATACCTTTATCAAAGGCAAGTAGGTGAGTCAGGAGCTTCTGATGGGAAGTTAGGAAAGGACTTGAAGGGAAAGAGATTTGAAAAAAATATTAAAAATGGAGCTAATTCTTAGGAAGGAACTGAGTCAGAATTATAGGAAGATAAGAAGACACAGAAATAGCTGTAAGTTCAAACCTGAGAAGACAGGCAGTTGTTAAAACTTGGTCTTTCAAGAGTTTGGATTAATTGCTTTGGAATTACTGTTGGAAGGGGACATATTTAAGAATTTGAAATTCTAGCACTGTTGTAAATTTCCTTTATTATTTTATTTTACAAATTTTTACATAGCTAATATGAAACATTGCTGTACTAGGATTTGTGTATGAAATTTTGGTATGTAAATGAAATTGAGAAAGATTTACCTCTTTAACATGGAGGAAAACATTTAAATATAGAGAATTTTTCCATTAAGTTTTTGCTGCAGGCAAACCCAGAAAGTATCCTACTGAATGGCCTAAAAACCATTTAGATCATAATTTAAAAATATGAATCTTAGATTTAAAAGTTACTTTTCTAGGTCAACAGAAACAATATGAAGGAAAAGAGATTGCATCAGTTTATTTTGCATAGAGCTGTAAGTACATATTTCTTCCTAATCTTTGCATGAATCCATTATTTTAATAATAAAATGTTTTTCTCTTCTGTACAGTCATAAGACTATCAAAGATGCTGTGGTAATGGACAAAGTTGAGAACTCAGTCAGATCATGCCCCACCTCTCCCATGAGAACCTGTGGGGAGTTCTCACCTGCTCTTTGATTCTCTTCTTTGTGTGCCTTCTGAGTTAGAGATGATTACTTTTACTTTTATTTTTGTAAATGTAGTACGCGTGTTGAGGGAATTACAGATAGACAAAATGATGACTTGAAGATACTCCAGGGCAGGGGAGGAGGAAGGAAGAGATCAAAGTGGAGAGAGGATCCGTGTGGGAGGGAATATTTGCTTGCTTTACCTGAAACTGTAGATTCATCTGTTCTCATATCCTCAGAACTTCTTTGTGTGAATTAGTGCAAAAGACTTCAGGAACTGTTATGAAACTCCACTAAATCTTCTACAACTCTAAGCATTTCTGTGCTATATATATGAGTGAGTTCTTCTAAAGTGAAAATTCACTTTCAGCTGGTAAGAGCTAATCTGAGATGCTCAGATCAATAGATGCAATAGAAAAAAATAGCTAAATCCAAATAGTTGAGGTTTATTCTAAATTGGATTAGTTTATAGCAGTAATTTAAAACTCTGTATGAGGGTTGTGCGGTTTTTTTGTTTGGTTGGTTGGCTTTTTAGCTACATACTCCTTTTTATTTAACAGTAAACTAGTAAGAGAAATGAGCTGGATATTTTTATTCATATTGTGTTTGCTGCTGTTCAAATCTAATCTCTAAAGTGACTATATTCTGTTGTCACTACTTTCGAAAACCCTGTAGCTGAATTAGATCCTAGGCATATATGTCATTGTGGTACTATATTATTGCAAAACAACAAGGCTTTTTTAATGATATTCCACTGAATTAGAGAATGCAATGGAGTCTCCATCCTGAGAGGTATTCAAGAGCTGCCTGGACCTATTCCTGGGCAATGAGCTCTAGGTGGCCCTGTAGGAGGGGACTTGAACGAGATGGTGCAGAAGTTCCTTGCAACCTCAGCCAGTCAGTCATTCTGTGATTCTGCAAACGTTCCAATAAACCTGTAAAAATATGCTTCTGCCACCAGGCACAAGTATGGCTTGATCATTTTTGAGAAAGAGCATTTGAAACAGTTCCTACAGTCCTTTTCCTCTGTGCCTCAAACTGTTACAAAGACTTTTCTGTGAAGCTTAGAATGTATTCTTGATCTTAACTGCAGGTGTTATTTGCACTGAATGTGTCAGTCAGGGTTTGTACTGTTCAGGAAGAGAGCTTTATAAGAAAGGCTTATAAACTTTACCTTTCAAGAAGACACTGAGATTCAGTTGAAGACATGGGGACATCTAAATTTCAAGCAAGCTGGTTATACAGTTTCCCTAAAAGCCGGCTAACTTTGTGAGGTTATGTGCCCACAGGTAGGTACGTAATACCATATAATATGCCTTCTGATAGGGTTGGCAGGTACAACTGAGAATCTATAAAATGAATTATAGGTCTTATAAAACATCTCTCTCTCTGTACTGGCAGCTGAAGTCTTAAGTAGCATATAACCTGTTTAAGCAACTGTTCACCTGATTCCCCCCTTATGGTTTATGGACTGGCTCTTGTCCAGCTACCATGGGACTCTGAACACTCAGCTCACATGTAGAGTTAGTCTGTGGGTCCTTAAATGTAGGCATCCTGATTTAGTTAAATCCTATCCTAGAACCCAATTGCTGAGTGTGAAAATGATAAGGTCTCTGAAAATCTGAATGCTTATTTATAGAGCACGAAAACTTAAGAGAAGTGGACCTCAGGTCCCAAAGGAGTTTTCTTCCTACTCCACTGGTTTAAAGCTGCTGTGCTTTCCTGTTTGAAGTCCACTCAGTAGCAAGGCCAAGAATGTATCGTCAGTAGACCCCCACACACACAAACACACACCCAATAAAATCTCTTAGTAAAGACACAGCCTGCAGATGAATTTGTGAATTGTGAATCACAGAAAAATGTGAGGTACTTTTATGGACATCCCCACTAGAGAATGTGAGTTTTAAAATTCTTAAAACCATTAATTACCACTGTTAGAGTAAGATGTGACACTATCCGCATATAACAGTAAAGAAAGCCTCCTACACAATGGTATACAGTTAATCACTAGACATGGTTAACTTCTAGTAGCTACCTACAGGTATAAAAAATCTTTTTAACAACAGAAAGACTTGATTTCTTAAGCTCTGGATCACCTTTAAGGTTTAGCAGCTTGGTGAGGAAAAAGGGACTGCTACACTGCCTGATGATACAAGCCACTGTAACATGCTTAATTATCTAAGATACTATAATTATCTAAAGTACTGTAAGAGTTAGAAAAGTGTACTGCGTATGCTAAACATGGTGGTTTGGGACTATACTGAGTTTCATAGTTGTTTATTTTGTTATAATAAAACTCTTTGGCATATAGACAACAAATTATAAAAATATTGTTGTCCTTTGTGAAGTTATTAGATGATTAATAAGAGAAGTTCTCTTTCTGAAATGGAGATTCCATGTGCAAATGTACTGCTACACAAGTTGTAAGACTCTAATGAAACTGCACATGGCAGTGTTAAGTATTGTATAACCAATGGTACGTCGTATTTTCAAGTACTGAATACTATGTATGATGTCCTGTGTGATATTAGAAATATGATAAATGACAGAAAGATATTATCAGTTCCACTGGGTGCTCATCCACATCGACACCAATGACACTGCCAAGGAAGACCCTAAGGCTAGCAAGTGTGACTAGAGGGCTCTGGAGGCAAGGGTGAACAGTGTGGGAGCCCAGGTTTTATTCTCAGTCCTTCAGGAGAAGAGGAAAGGCTTGGGCAGAAGTAGACGTGTATGTCATGAAAACTCAGGAATGTCTGAGATTTAGTGGGGTCCATCACATGCCTGCTGTGCTGAGATGAATAGAAAGAATATCTTTATGAAAGACTAACATGAAGAGAAAGGGTGTTGCTGCTGATGAAAAGGAGCAGATTTAATGTGATTTAAAGCAGATTTAATCTCTTCTATGGTAGAGGCAACGGTGTAGTTGAGAGCTTTCAGATCAGGATCAGAGAAGAAGCTAGTAAATGCGACATTGTAGCAGGAGTCTGTTACAGACACTCCAAATGTGGGTGAAGTGAACAGCCTTCCTTAAACAATTGACCAAGGGCATTACAGCAGGATATATATAAAGACTCAGAAACCTCTGGAGATTGTCATGTATAAATTCATAATATAAATGTTGTATATGACAAGCAAAAGTGATGTTCTCCTGTACATCTCTACTCATGGCCTCTGAAGAACTTGTAGGGGATGTGACAATCAATGACAGCCAGGCTTGGTCAGTGACCATGAAATTGCAGAGCTCAGAGTCCTGAGGGGAGTGAGGAAGGTAATCAAGATTGCCTTAAAATAATTAAGAACAGAGATCCCAATTTTCAAGAATGTAGACTTCAGCTTATGCAGAGAACTGTGAAGCATAATCTGGTGAGAAGCAATATTGAAGGGCAAAGGAGCTCATAAAAGATAGCCAATCTTTAAGGACAGTCTCCTTCTAACATAAGAATGGTCCATCCTAGTACTCACAAAAACGTATATATCAGGAGTCTGTCTTGGTTAAACAAGGACCTGGCTGGGGTCCAGTGCAAAAAGAACATTTAGAGAAGTAGAAGCGAAAGCAGGCTAAGGAAGAATTTAGAAACATTGCTTGGGTAGGTACAGATGGTGCTAGGTAGGTCAAATAGGGGAAGAGGATAAAGTCAGTGATCTGAGTCATCTCAATATATACAGATCCATGGAACTATAAGGGATGCATCTGTGAGTACTGAGAGATTTGGCCAACATCATATGAGGTCACTCTCAGAAGTCCTCGAAAGGTTGTGGAGACTGAGGGAGTTCCCTGATAACTGGGGAAACCAAAATGCTACAACCATCTTCAGCAAGAGCCAAAAATGATACCAGTGAACAAATCTCATCTTTGTTCCTGGAAAAATCATGGAGTGAGTCCTCCTATAAATCACTTCTGGACAAATGAAGGAGTGGTGAATGAAAATAACCAGTATAGATGTACTGGATGCATATTATGCTTTGGCCAATTGGATTGCCTTTTATAATTAAAAAAACCCAAACCCTATGAGGGGAGAACAGTAATAGGTGTCTTCAGTCTTGATTTTATCAGGCTTCCAGTCTGATCTCCTATGAATCCTTACTTTGCAGTCTACATGGGTGGAAACTAAACTAATGAAAATCTGTCTGAAGGGTCAGATCAAATGAAGTTTTTCTGGGGTCTGTCTGGGACTTAATGCTGTTTAATGTGTTTATTTACAGTCTAGAGGAGGAGAAAGAATGAGGAACCCTCTCAAATTTGTGCATGATACCAAACTGGCAGAGGAAGTCAATGTGCTCTATCTCAGGGCTGGAGACCTAGACAGGCTGGCAGAATGGGCCAGTATGAATCTCATGAAATTCAGGAAGGATTTGTGCAAAGCCTTGCATTTCAGTCAGTCAACAGTATACTGGGCTGCATCTTAGCCAAGAAATTAAGAGACCTGAATATTCCTTTCTACTCAGCATTTGTAATATTACATCTGGAATGTTGTGGCCAGGTTTGGGTTCCTCAGGATAAAAAAGAGGTTCACAAACTGGAATAAGTGCAAAGAAAAGTTGCCCAGACTATTCGTAAATTGGACCACAAGTCCTCTGAGGAGAGGCTGAGAGAGAGATTTGTTCAACCTTATGAAGAGAAGGCTCATGATGTATCCTATCCATGATGAATCCTATCACCATCTTCAAGTTTTTAGTAGAAGGAGACAGAGAAAATAGAATCTTACTCCTCCACAAGGTGCATAGTGAAAGGACAAGGCAATTGAGGCAACTTGCAACAAAAGAAATTCTGATTAGACATAAGGTTACCCAGAGAGACTGAAATTTCTATGCTTGGCAATACTCAATTTGACTGACAGTTTCTCTGAGCAACCTAATATATGTGCACCTTGTTTTGAGAGAGCAATTGGCCCAGGTGAGCTCCAGAGGTTATTTCCCACCCATTTCAAGATTGGTTTTGGACTAAAATGAAAATCAAGGCCTTTGGAATATATCACTGGTTTTGTGCCTTTATGAGCTAGTAGCTATTTCTAGTGTTAAGAGTACAAAGCCTTTAAGTACATCTCTGAAGAGAAGGGTAAACTTTCTTAGTCCTGAATAGATACACTTTCTGGGACAAAGACTGTTGTTTACTTTACCTGAAATGAGCAATATCCAGAGCCCATTCTAAGGACAATAGATCAAAGATAAACATTTTTTTTTCCCTCTTTATTTCCATCACAGAGACAGCTGGTAGCTTGTGCCAGAAAACCTAGGTACTGTGTGTTTAGCATGGTCTACAACACATTGCTCAATACATGATAAGCAATGGGCAGTACCCACTGGAACTGTGTGCTCTGCATCCCTGTTATCATTCTACATGTGAACGCCAGAAGAAGGAGTCAGGTGCTTAACTTTAATACCTTATTCTTGTAAATGGTGGATTTGACCAGTATTTAATTATGTATGATACTTTGAGTAAGGAAGGTTTCATCTCACGAATCCTATTTTAAGCAAGATCCATGTAATATAAGAGTTATTTTTGATAGTCCTAATGAATTTTAATATCCATTCCCCCCCCCCTCCAATTAATTTAGGAGGAAAAAATATATGAAATTTAGTTTAAAGTGAAAGCCTGTCCTATGTGGCACAGGCAGGACCTGAACATATAATCTAAATAGGTACTTCATTAGTGAGACTTTCCTCTGTTTAAGCTATGAAGTTTTCCTGAAGTTTAGGCTGTTTTTCTTACTGTGCTCTCAGCATGAAAGAGATACCTACTAGGGGAACTGGAACTTTCAAAATTCTTATCTTACC
The DNA here is from genome assembly GCA_013396655.1 of Campylorhamphus procurvoides. Lineage (NCBI taxonomy): Eukaryota > Metazoa > Chordata > Aves > Passeriformes > Dendrocolaptidae > Campylorhamphus > Campylorhamphus procurvoides. The sequence goes on along the minus strand of WBMV01000512.1, from coordinate 422,008 downwards.
AATTACAATTACAAAGATCCTGAGCGTCTCACTGTTATCCTCATTGGTGCACACCCAACTGAAACTAAACAGTTACTTTATTCTAATGTGATTTATCAGAATTTGATGCTAATGAGGACTCAAATCTTTCTCAAGGTTCTCCCTAATTGACTGGGCTTGCTCTTGAATTGTAATAATCCCACCCATGACTGTTTCACCATATAAACAAATAAAAATTGACTCTTTGTGATGATACCTATACTACTATTAGTTGGACTGAGCCACTGCAGGTGGATAAACTCATATTAGAGAAAGAAACTGGAGAACAGGACAAAACTACAATATTACTGTTGTTGCAGGTTGTTTAGGATAAAGCCTTTGAGATTAATTGTTATTTTGTCCCATTCTTCAGTTTAAAATGCAAATTGCTACTTGTGTAAAAGAAACACTGATTGTAAGTAAGTATAACAGTTTTAACATTGTGACTAGTACATACCGCGGTGGTCCATATTGTGAGCATATCAGCATTGCTGTGCTTAGGCAGCTGGCAAACCTTGTTTTGTTTAAGTAAGCAAATCTGGTTATGAGATTCCTTGGACAACTTAGCCAGGTGTCTATGCACTGGCTACTCAGTAGGGTAAAGTGCATGTACTAATCCTGTTCCACTTAGACTGATTATAATGAGGCTAAAATATCTGCAGAGGCTATTCAAAAGTGATTTGTTTAATCTTAAACAGGATGCTGTAACATTATTTTTACTGTATTAGGGTGCATGGTATCTCAAAACCACAGACATTCAGGAACTTTAGAATACTGCAAATAATTCTGCCCAGGGTGTTTTATCCTATCTGGGAGTTTTTGCGCTATATTCACTTTTGGGTTGTGTGTGTGGTTTGTCTCCTAAAGTAAGGATTTTTGGAACAGGCTAGTTAGCTATTCCAATGTTTTCTCAACAGGCATGTACAAAGGGATGGAATAGAAAATTCTGTGTAGAGAGAGGAGTTACATGTATTTGAATTTAACAGCAATGCACAATGCTTCACAAGGTATCTTGTTACCATCCTGTATTGGTTGTTTTGGTGAGAAGTCAGGTGAGACTGGGGAATCATCATGATTTTGAATGTTTGCTGTGCAGTATTTACCAAATTTTGGTTGGTCTATAGAAAGGGATAGTTTTGATACAGAATTAGTACTTGTGAGAGAAAAAGCATTTCTGGAAAGAGCTATCATTAAGAGGCATTGCTCATTCTGTATAGCAGATGGACTGAACTGTTGGATGCATCTTAGCCATGTTTTTTAAACTCAAAGCACCTTCCACAGTCTCTGTATTTCTGAAATGGGGTAGATAAATGTGATAGGGAACTGTAACATTCAGCTAGGTATTTGTACAAGTTAGAATATAAAATTTTTAATGTATAAAGTTTTATAAATATGTTTATGCAAATTCTAGTTCCTCTTTACCCTTCTTTGTGGTACTGATCGGTATAGTCTTTGTTAATCATTAATGAATAACATGCTTTCTTCCCTCACTTTTATCTGGGCATAATGCCAGGCATATTATTACTTTATAAAAGTTTTCCTTTCTCTCCCTTTTTGCCAGCTTATGACAAGGTGTTACCGACCTCTTATTCCTTTCTTCTGATGATCTTAGCATTACTTCTCCAAATTCTTTGTGTTTAATGGCTTTTTCTCAAATAAAATGTAAAGTAAGTAAATCTATAGTAAGTAGCCTACTGATGAGAAGATTGGATGTCTTCAGTGTTGTTAATCAGTAAATTAACTTCAAGCACTCATTTTGGTGCTGCAGATAACACTTAACTGAGATTTCTTTGCCCCAGATCAAATTCAGCACTGGCAAAAGATGAACTAGCATCCTTGTGCTGCTTCTGCATACTCAGCTCTAACTTGGACTGGCTCCTTTGGAGATGGGATGCGTATAGTTTACATACCAAACTGGTTTGGCCCAGATGAAAGGACTGCATTACTGATATAGCACAGTCTTTAGTCTGAATCATGTTACATCACTTCGAATATACTGTGCCTTTGTTTTGCAGGGACAAAAATGTCATTCATGGACTCAGTGTAAAATATATTAATGTGGATTGTGCCAATCTATTTTGGATACAACAAAAACTCTACAAAAACTGTGAGCAGGTCCTCAAAGGGTAGCTGGATTTGCCTCTGTTCAAGATTATCCTTTTTATATTACCTAGTATCAAAAGGAAGGCAACTTGCTTCTGTATCTGTCTCTAAATTTACAGCAACAGTTCTAATTTGCATGCACTTTTTTATCTCTGAAAAGGTTTTAATCATATTTTTTTAGTGCTAGAGATAAAACATTTTTTTTAATAGGGGTTTTTATCCTGACACCACCAAGCTGTTTCTTGCAAGTTAGATATTAAGACTTTTGAGAAATAGGCTGATTAATTTGATAACTCTTCTTTCCTCACTACAACAGAATATTGTGTCTCAGTTTGTGAATTTCATCAGCAACATCAAAATGAGAGAGATCTTGTCCCTTTTGGACAGACTATGAAGTATATAGGGAGAAAGATGTGGAAATGACAGGATATAGGGAAAACAGGTCTGCAGTGAGACTTCTGGAACAGAAAACTATTGATTTCATGCTGTTTCATAAGAAAAGGTAAATGTCACAGAACTGTGAAAAGAGACAGTTTCCACAAAAATCCCAAAGATACTTGAAATCATAATCATTTTTAAGGTGACATCCTTTGCTCCAGTGATGCCATTAATGAACTTCCCCCCAAAGGTCTTTGCCATCCTTCACCTCCATTTGGGCCCAGCTTACCTCCTTTGACATTATATGTCTCTTTTCTCCTATCTTCTATCTCAGGACATGTTAACAGTGAAACAGTAACAGTGTATATAGTTTTGAACAGTAAGCACTATCAGAGCTGCTATTTCCCCAGGTTTAATTGCTGAGTGAATTTATTGTGTTTTGATCTCACTTGTTTTGTCTGCATCTATATCTGACATATACTATTTCATTTAAAACATATGACAACGTCTAGGTCTGAGTCTAGTTACTTATTTGGCTTTGAATAAAGAAACATTTTTGTTTGTTTAGAAAAATTTCATTTGGAAACTTACTAAACTTTCAGAATACGCATTTGAAGGACAGGAATACCACCCTTCACAGAACATTTAATTATTGTGTATATTTAAGAACATTATGAATGCTCACATTAGTATGTAACAGAAAACAAAATGATTTCACAGATTAAATCCCTCTTTCCCCATCTTTGTTTTGCACTTGCCTTCTTCCATGCAGCAGCACTTTGTACATTTATTCATAACTAAGTACATAATGTTCACTTGTGCAGAAGGAATGTGTATTTACCTCCCTACAAAACCCTTAATTGAAATTTGTGTCTTTTCTTCACATGCCAAGTCAATCCACCCTTGTCCAGGTGTGATTGTGTTGTGTGTTGCCTCTACCACAGATTTTCTGATGTCCTTACCTAGAACATCATGTGAAGAGGCAGCCACTTACACTCATGTCATAATACTTCACTTAGAGAGTTTTCCTTCTGTGCTTTATCATGTTCTTTGCCAAGCTGTTCTTTTGATGTGTAACTTATAGTCACTTGAGAGAAAAGTAGGAAGCCCCCAACTGCTACTAGTTTCATCATTTACTGTGAACCAATACTGGAAAAATTATCTCTGATTGCTACAATACAAGAGTACTATAAATATTTGCACAGCATCCTTATGTAGGTCATTTTGGGAGCTCATCTGCATACAGCTGTGTCTGGAGAAAAGTAGTAATGGTGCTAAAGGAGACAAGCAAGAGCACCAAATATTGTCACATTCTTGTAGCTAAAACAACATATTTATGAAGATTTAGTTGTTTAACCAACACATTGGAATATACAAAATACAAGCACAATTTAGCAGGACCTCTAGGAAGGATTTGGTAAAAATTTGGCCCTGATCAAGGAGGCATTAAAACTAGAGGCAAGTCTTAGAAAGGTTGAGGTACTTTGTGACTCTTTGCCAAGGCTTTTATGGATAGGGTTTGTCCTCTAGTCTCTCAGGTCCCTAAGCCAAGCATCAGAGCACATGTGAGTGAAAACATGAGCTGTAGTACAGTAAGAGAGACTTAGCCCTTAAACCAGTTCAATGTGCAGAAGTTAAGGGCACCGGATGGGGTAGATCAAAGGGTGTTGAGAGAACAAAACCTCAAAACCTCATTGGGAAAGTTCCTTAATGACCAGGAAAAAACCCAAGCACTTGCACACATCTTCAGAAAGGAGATCTACAAGAGAACTATCAGGCAGTTGGGCTAATGTGGCTAGAACCCTTCCTGGGAAAGTTACAGACCAAGTCCTCCTGGAAGCAGACAAAGGACAGGAAGGTTATTAAAACAGACAGCATTTGTTTAACCTCAGGCAAATTACTCCATCAGGCTTTCAGCACAATCAGCTATAATATCCTCATACTCAAATTAGTAAGACATGTACAATGGATGAAAAATAGACTGAACCATCAGGCTCAAACAGGTTGTGGTTAGTTGTTTCATGTCCAACTGGTGGCACGTTCCTATCTGTATCTTTCTGACCAATGATATGTAATGTCTCTCCTAATGATGTGGGCAAAGGCATGGAATACACCTCCAGCAAGTCTGTGCAGGATGGCAGCTTGGAGAACAGTAGATACACTGAAGGATAGGCCTGCAGGGCTCCTGATAGGTGGGAGGATGGGCTGGCAGGAACCTCGTGAAGATGAGCAACAGCAAGTGCAGAGTCCTGTATCTGGGAAGGAGTAACTCCGTGCTCCAGGACGGGGGGGCCCAAAAGCATCTTTGCAGAAAAAGTCCAGGTGAAACACATTTCAGCAGTAGGCTGTTTGTGATGAAGAATGTCAGTGGCACACCGACCTCTCCTACCTCGAGTGTGGCCAGCAGGTTAGAGAAGGTGATTCTCTTCAATACATTTAGCAACTGTCACACTGCATTAGGAGCACAGTGTCCAGTTTGGGGCTCAGTGGTCCTGGAACGACACCGACGTGCTGGATTCGCTCACCCCGCAGGTGGCTCAGAACGAGGACGGGGACCCAGAAAGGGCTGCGCAATCTCCACCCACAGGGACCTTCAAAACTCAGGGACCACAGCCGCCCGGCCTCCTTAGCTTTTCCCTGACGGGCGCGCTGGGAGGGGCATCCTCCAGGTGCGCCTTCTCTCTCCGTGCTCCGGGCGAGCGAGCAGCCAAAGCCCGGAGTAGCCTCGCTCGCCCTTGCGGACGCGGGGCAGCCCGGGCGGGCAGCGGGTCCCGGCTATGTCTGTGGGTCACCGGGTGGGGCGGGCAGGAGATGCCCGCTCGGTCTGCGGGGTGGCGGCGCCTTTAAAGGCCGTGCGGCGGGGGGAGCCGCCCGCCCAGAGCATGCGCTGCTCTACGCGGGGCGGCGGAGCGGGCGGCACCGCCGCACGAGGCGAGCCTGGAAGGAGGCGAAGGGCTGGGTGCCTTCCCCGAAGGGGCGGCGGCGGCCGGGGATGGCGGCGGCCCCGCGGCCCCCTTGCAGCGCCTGGTCCCGGCCGGGGTGGAGGCGGACCTGAGCCAGCTGAGCGAGGAGGAGAGGAGGCAGATCGCCGCTGTCATGTCAAGGGCGCAGGGGCTGCCCAGAGGGAACCTCGCCGGCGCGGAGCCGCCTCCCATGCCAAGGCATGCACGGGCAACCTCCCTTCTCCCGTTCCTCCCTTCCCCCTTCCCCGGCTCCTCGCGGTGGGGCGGGGGGCGAGTGGCAATCCGATCCGGGCCCGGCGCACCGGGAGCCGGCGTTCCGCCGTGCTGGCGAACGGAGGGAGGGAGGCAGGGAGGGCAGGGCAGGGCAGGTCGGCTGCCGGGGCGCGGGCAGCTGGACGGAGCCCGCTCCCTCCGGCTCTTCCCGCTCCTGGGGCTCGGATGACAGCGGCGCTCCTCGCCCTCTCTCCTCCCTTCGCACCGATGCGGAGCCCCGGCAGCTCCGTGTCTGGGGCGTGGAGAGATGTGCAGGCGCCGTTCTGGCTTTCCGTGTGCCGAGTGTGTGCTTTTTACGGGTCTGGATGCCTCACTGCTCCGGCTGTAGCCACGGGAGCTCTCCCCAGGGCGCGCGGGTTCTGCAAGCGCCAGTATCTGGAGAGAGATTCTTGTTGAATCTTCCAAAGCTTTTCGGCATAATGCATTTGCTGGCCATTACACTGCCAATTCGGAACCTCTACAACTATCATTTGGCTTCATTAAATAGTCATGGATTCATGGATGGAGGAGGAGTTCTGTTTCCGTCTATATTTTTTACCTTATTTTTCTTACCTTTTTTTCTTTTTTTTCTTTTTTCCTTTTTTTTTTTTTTGTGTCTGTTTGTGTGTTGAAAAGGGGAGAGACCAAATAATAGATTAAATTGATTGCCACCGGCATTCAGCGTGCTGGGTAGTGATGGCTTTACCTCTGCGAAGGCTGGGGTAATTTCCTACCCCGTTCTTTGCCTTCCTCCCAGTCAATTCACTGCCCGACGTGCAACAAGCCTGCTCCCCACCTGGCCCCGGGCCGGTTCTCCCAGTGCCAATGCCGGCAGTATCCCTCCCTCCGTTCCCGGGTTCCGCCGCTGTCCATGGTCCTGAACCCCGGCTCTCCCCGTCCCGGTGTCGTTGTCCCCGGTGCTGATCCCTCGCCTGCTCCGGCCCCTCATCCAGGGCCGGCGCCTCTGTTGCTCTCCGGCTCCGGGGATGGGTGTGTTAGTCTTGGAAGAGGATGCTGGAAGGAGCCTCTTCGACCGGCTGTTTTACGGTCTATTGACTTCACCCCACATAAATGCATGTTGAGTTTATATAATATCAGGTTTATATAAGTGAATTCTAGAAGAAGGCAGGCAATGAGGGTGGGGACTAAATATTCATTCTTGGTCAAACTACTGGAGTCACTGGGAGTATATCTGAGATGACGGTCTCCATTTTTTAAAACTGCAAGTCAAATCTTCCTATTTCATGCCTTGCATAATTATTAATCATGCATTACTACTATGTGTAAAATATAATTTTCCATTCAATTCAGGACTCTGCCCAGTTTCCATAGATGTTAATGAGAAAAAGAAATATTTTTTAGTTCTGTGAAATCAAGCTCAAAATTCCCTTTTGTACAGCAGTCTACAAGCAAATACACAAGTACTTTGAAACCTTATTTTTTCATCCTAATATTCCAGTAGGAAGTAATTTAAATGATCCTGTAAGATTGTAGAATAGTCTAAACTCATTGCAGTGTGGATAGCTCTGCACTGATAAATGGCTGCTTTCCTACAAACATATTCATTATATCAGAAAATACTTTGATCTTGTTAACATACCATACTTTCACTCTCTATTTAAAGGCACTCTAAATTTGCAAATTACAAACAAAAGGTTTGACCTTATAGTCAAAGTTGACATTTTGAAGCTATAGCAGTTCCCATCATAGTATCTTTGTGCCTGTCACACTGTAATGAAATTACTGCTTCTCTCTGGTCTTGGTTTGTGGCTTCACTTGATCCTCTTGCACACCTCTCTTGCTATTAAGACCTACCAAGAATGTTAGGAATAATTATTAAGAACCTGATACAAACCCTCAGAGTAAGACTTTTCTAAGGATTAAAGGTCATCCTCTTCCAGACCAAAACTGGAACTAGCCTGCTGAGACTGATTTCTTAACTTCAAGCTTTCTGTTTTAGTCAGCATGGCCAAAGAGACCAGATGTGAAAAATATCTCTTAACTGATGCGCTACAATTGTTCCCAACAGGTTAGTTTTTTTTTAGCCTGGTTATGCCAGTCCAAGTATTAAGTGACTGAAATAATGATCAAAAGAGGAATTCTGGCTTCCAGTTCATATAGTTTTGCATTATGGAAGTGTCCTTATTGTAGTGTCTGTTAGCTTTTTCCACATCGCTAACTGGATTTTTCCTTTGTTACTTCCATTTTAACATTAGAGACTAGTAATTATTTCCTATTCTAAATGTCCTCATGATTGATAGTATTCTGTAGTAACATTATTTTTCCAACAGACTTTTTAATAGTAAGTAATGTATGTACCAGGTAACATAGTTGCATCTTTACCACCTTAAAATAAATACTGTCCCGTCTAGGACTTCTGTAGGCTTTGAGCTTTTAAGTCTTATGAATATTAATATAAGCATTTAAATCTAGAGAACCTAAAGTGAACTGTCTAACTCAAATGTACCTTTTAATTTTTTAATTTTTTTTTGAGCATTTTATCCTCTAGGTTCTGGTCAGATGTTTAGGATGTATGACAATCTTTCTATCCTATTTCAGTTAGCTGTCTTCAGAAAACTCATGGTTAGGAAATTTACCTGAAACATACATAGTCACTTTGTAAGCAGGTTCCAGTTGTTCTGGCTTCATCGAATGACTCTGTAACTGTGTCAGTGTACACTGGCTGAGGAACTGTTCCATATCTGAAAGGATTAGATGACCAACTGAATATATGACCATCTAATACAATTGGTTGGGTTTTACTTTTTCTTCCCTTCATTAAGTTGGTAACAATAGAGAACAACAGAAAAAACATTGCTGCATTCTGATAAGGAAATGCTAAGAAATCTTACTAACTGTCACACTTTTAAAGTATGTTTATGGTGTATTTTCCAGGAAAAATATATATTATTTTTAATGTCATCACTCTACTGACTAAAAACCCCAGAGTTAACCACTGGGGTATGCATAAGTTATATATATATTTTCTGTAGATATGAAAAGATCTAACTATCTTGGAGTTGTGTAATTATTGTGTTTCTCTTTAAAACTATTTATACTGATGATTGAGAAAAAGACTTGCCTTTTTAATAGGTTTTTATAGTTATGGAATTCAAGAACTAAACCAATAGTCCTTTTGTTAAATCACCTCTTACTCCTAAGTAAGCTTTGATTTGGCTGTAATATGTAAATGAGTAGAGGTGAGTTCCATGGATCAAGGCCCAAGTGAGGAGAAACACAGCAGCACAGAGAAAAGCATTATGTGAGGGAGAACTGAATTATTTTTCTTTTTGGGTTTGGTTTGAAGACTACAAAACTATTGTGTGTTTTTCATGATTCAGAAGGTATGAAAGTTAGCAAATTCTTGTAAAATAAATTCAAAATTTATTTTGAGGGCTCTGATTCTCCAGGTCAATTAAAATTTTTCAACGTCAGTCTGTAGTTGGTTATAAAATATCTGTAGAAAAGAAGACTTCAACTCCCAGGTACCTCAAACTAAATGAAGGAAGTCCTGGCTTTTGACAGAAGTAACATTTCTCAAGAAGCTTGTCTTTTCAAGCCTTTTTCTTCCATTAGTTAGCCACGCTCTGTCTCCATTGCTTAGAAACATTGTTATGTGCAAAGGCAAGACAAGTCTGGTCTTCAGAATATAGTAACAATCTTGCAGAATCACTCTGTCTCCATTGCTTAGAAACATTGTTATGTGCAAAGGCAAGACAAGTCTGGTCTTCAGAATATAGTAACAATCTTGCAGAATCACTTAGCTTTATTTCCTACATTCATAGGTCTGCTCTCATTTCAGGTCCTGATGTCTGATCAGGTGGAAATTTATGGAGCATATTATTTCATAAAGATAAAAGCTGGACAACTCTGTTCCAGTAGGGCTCCACTGTCATTTATTTTTTTATTTTGTTTTGTTTTTAATTTCCACATTCACAGTGTAAGGTTTGGGCATGGTACCCTGTTTACTGACCTGAATTTCAATCATATCACTGATCGTTTTTTTTTTTTTTTTATTCCTCCCTCCTTGTAACTCTTATCATTGTTGAATGAAGCCATCCAACAGCTCGAACACTTGCAAATGCAAATGCTTGAAGTGTACCACACTGTTGCTAATACATTACTGAAAGTGATGTCATGTAGTAAGCAGTGCCTTCTCCGATAAACCTGGAGTGCTTATCTAAGTAAGAAACAGAACTGCAGGTAGATCTTCCTTGTTACCAATGAGAATATAAAATTGCTCTTTTAACAAGCAAAAAAGCCAAATATTTAAAAAAAATTAAATTACTATCGGGTTTTTCTGAACTATCCTCTTAATGAGTAATGAGTTAATCAATGTTCGCTGTTGCCAAGGGAAAAACGCCTAATCGCTTCAATGGGTTACACATCAAGGTTGTAAACTTTGAAGTATTATGGCCAATAATTTTACAAGAATGGGAAAGGGTAAATGGAGTTAACGAAGGCTGGAAATAGTTTGTCTTTAACAAGTATTTCATGTGGAAATTTTTAATTAACAGAAAATCATTAATTAAACGATTAAAATCATAATATGTGATTATGAAAAATCCCATGTTATGAGAATTACAGGTGCAGAAATGTCTACCACTTAGTTTTGTCCTTTTGCATTGCCATTGCTAGACATGTAATGGAAACTCTAAATATTAATCAGAAAAAAATAGTAAACCCATGACAACATTAACAGTGTAACATACATTGTTCAATGTGGCTGCTATATATAATTCTGCAGACTTCTGACAAAACTTTTAAACAAAATTGCACATTTATTTATTTATTTATTACTCAAGGAATACAGTTAAATGGAATGAGTGATTGTTTATGTTGCTCATGAATGGCCAAGAAGAAATATCATGTCTGCAAAATCAAGATCACAGCTGACTAGTTCTCTCAAAGTGAAAACTGAAAATTTTATATTTGCAACACTTCTGTGACACTGAAGAGAACACCATATCTTCCAGCAGAAGATGAGTGATACGACTAAATAGAATATTTTATTACATCCCTGCGCATTAGCCGTGAATACAATATTATTTCCCCCAGCTGCAGCCAAGTAGAATACTGTGCCACATAAGAAGATATGGTCTTGATTTTGGTTCCTACATTCTTACTTTTATTTTCTCCTGTATGACCATATAGAAAAATAGTATTGTAAGCATTTTTCCCAGTTCTCTAATGAACATTTTCCCTTTATAAAGCTGGGCAATGTGAATGGTTGGGATGATTCCGAGAGGAACCTGTATGGTAGCTCTATTTGCAAAGAGACCCCTATACTCCTTAATATACATGGATTTTAGGAATTTAAATCCCTGCTGCATGTAGAGTTGTAAACATATCCCAATTTTGTACAAGTAGCCAGAATACAAGTACACTTTGCATTGTTTTTCTTGTATGACTGTGCTTTGATCTGGTAATTTTCTGACACCTCTGTTCCTTTTAGGCTTCTCTGTCTTCCTGTGTTTGTATCCCAAGGAATACGGTGGAGAGTTAGTCATTTAGAAATAGATGTAATGGGAATTAGTAATTTTGAGTTCATAGGATTTCTGAAGTAAAAGTTATCTGGTTGAATGTTGTTGTATTAGACTATTTACTAAATAATAAATCATTATATGACTGAATACTTGTATAAGCTTTAAAAAAACTCCAATAATTATTAATTAAATACTTTTTACATGCACCTCGTTATAAGCCTTAGTCTTGCAAACACTTAAACACCTGAGAAACTTCACAGTGTTACCAGAGCTCTTCCAGGGTCACTGATGCATCTTATTTTTTCTAATTTTTCTAAAATTCTGTGTTATTTTAATTTTATTCTGTTTTCTGTCTGCAGACATCCTGAGCTTGATACAAGCCACCATTCCAGACAACCAGGTAAGCCTCCAGATCCAGGACCACCAGGTTTGAGTAAAAGCAGAACAGTAGATGTGCTGAAGACAGAACAACGGGCACCGGGACGGAGCCCTTCTACTCTTAGTCTACGTGAATCAAAGTCCAGGACTGATTTTAAAGAAGACCAGAAGCCAAGTATGATGCCCAGTTTTCTCTCAGATGCCAATCCACTGAGTGCAGTCACTTCAGTTGTGAACAAATTCAATCCTTTTGATTTGATATCGGATTCAGATGCAGCCCATGAAGAAGCCAGTAGGAAACAAAAAGTTACCCCAAAAGAGCAAGGGAAACCTGAGGAGCAGAGGGGCCTTGCGAAACATCCAACTCAACCACAGTCTCCAAAGCCAGCTGTTCAACAACAAGGACCTGTCAGACCTCCCCCCCAGCAAACTGAGTCTTCCAAACCAGTGCCTCAGCAGCAGCCTGGGGAACCAAAGCAAGTTCAGAAACCAGGCCATGGCCACCCAGCAGATGCTAAGCAAGAGCAAGCGAAACAACCGCCCCAGCCACGAGGACCACAAAAATCTCAGCAGCAACAGTCAGAAGCAATGAAGCCTGTTCAACAACCAACTTCTGCAAAACCTTCATCAGGGCCAACAAAACCCTCCCCACAGCAACCAGACAGTGCTAGAACGGCATCCCAAGCACCACCTCCCACAAAACCATCATTGCAGCAGCCAGGGCCTGTAAAACAACCATCTCAACAGCCAGTGCGGCAAGGAGGTCCTGCAAAGCCATCGTCCCAGCAAGCAGGGCCTCCAAAACAGCCTTCTCAGCAACCTGCACCTGAAAAGCCATCTGCTCCGCAAGCGGGACCTGCAAAACAGCCACCGCAGCCTGGATCTGGGAAGCCACCTCCACAGCAAACAGTTGCTGTAAAGCAAGTGCCACCACAGGCAGGGCCTACAAAAGCACCTCCTCAGACTGCAGGGGCTGCAAAGCCTCCGGCACAACAACCAGGACCTACAAAACCACCTAGCCAGCAGCCAGGACCAGACAAACCCCCGCAGCAAAAGCCAGCTGGTGCAAGCCAAACCCCTGAATCTGCCCCCAAAAAAACCTTCTGTCCTCTTTGCACAACAACCGAGCTGCTGCTGCACACTCCAGAAAAGGCCAACTACAACACATGCACCCAGTGTCACACTGTAGTCTGCAGCCTGTGTGGATTCAATCCTAACCCTCACATCACAGAGGTGAGTAGTTTTTTAACCGATGTTCACTACCAGAGCATAAAGTTAAGTTTCCCTTCATTATGCTGAAAGATCACAGGTATTGCCACGTATCATTGTGATCACTTAATGAGTTCAGTGAAAAAATTCATGCAATTTCAGAAAGCTGCTTATGAGTAAAATGGGGTGAATTAGAGGAAAAAGAAAAGAAGAAGGTAATGGTTCTCTATATAGATCTAGAAGTGTGTTTGCATTTCTTCATACAAAGGCAGGAGAAACACCAATGTGACTTTTGTCTCATTTTGATTGATTTTAAGCACCTGCAGTCTGTGTTTATAATCTGACCACAATACTCATGTGCTAATATATTTATAAATAAATTTTGTGGCTATAAGAACTAACTAAAAAAAAAAAGAAAAAGAGAGAGAGAAAATTAGGCTTCATAGCTCCAGTGTGTGATTTAGAAAAGGATGTGGGGTGGATTAGTTTTGCAACTGTGTCAGCGTTCATTAGTTGAAAGCCTGAGTCATGAGTTTTCACTTGGTGATGCTGGGGTTGTTTTGTTCTTGTGAGATGCCAAGAAAGGGATCTCTGTGAGCTATTTCTAACCTAGGTCACCATTCTTACTATTATTGTATAGCATAAATATGGAATAGAAAGCAATATTAGGACTTCAAATGAATTTATTTTAACTGGATGTTTGCGGTAGCTTGATTTATTGTTTCTATAGATCCTTTACTTGCTCTGTGTGGGAATAAGGCTTCATGTGACTGTGTGATCTCTTCTTACTGCTTGAACAGCTCCTTGTATGTCCTGATATGCTAATTTTAAATTTGAAATGTAATTTGGGTGTGTTTTCAGTACCAACACTTTTATCATTTTATGGAAATTCAAGCATAGCAGACCTGGCACTGAAGGCTAACTAATGATAAATAGCTAGAATGAGTATTTGAAAAACTTGTTTTTGTCTTGTTTTACTTTTATTCTAGCTATCTGAGATGCTCATAGGAAGAGTATACAGACTGCTACTGTATTTTGAACCTGATAAATAGTATCTGTATGTTTAAAATTGAATCACAGAATTGCTGAGGCAGGAAAGGTCCTCTGGATATCATGCAGGCCAAACTTCTGCTCAAAGCAGTGTCACCTAAACCAGATTTAACCAGTTTTGAATATCTTCAATAATGAGATTTGACAGCCTCTCTGGGCAACCTGTTTAATCAGTACCACAATGATTTAAGAACACTGCTAGCAGTTGGGTTTCCAGTGCACATATATATTTGTGAGTACCTGGTAACAAACAGCAGACTTTTTGCATAGAGCAAGTCTATTATTTATTGATTTGTTATTAAAATTGCAAATTTCAAGAAGTCAGTTGAACAACCATGTGTAGAAATTTCAGAGCATCTGCAACTATCCAAGTGTCTGTATTCTCAGGGTCTACCCGAGCAAAGGTCATAAAGCATGTCATTCTAGACTGTTTGGGGTAAAAGATGTTTAGATATAAGAAATGAGTAATGTGATGTATTGATGTTGAAGTCAGAGAGGACTGTCTTCGAGGTCTGGCAGAATGTTTTTAGACCAAAATTTCTTAAATTTATTTGTGAGTGCTGAGTTGTTAATTTTCATAGTGTGCTTCTGAAGTTTCTTGGAGCCCCAAGTTTACCTTCCCTTAAAAGCTTCAGATTTCCCACGAAAATGGTCAGTAACTTTGGTATGTTCAAATGAAATAGAGTTTGAGGGAGATTTTATGTAAGATTTCCAAGTATTTGGAAATTCTGTGAATAACTTCTAGTTTTTGAAGTGGGTCCTCTCTAAGTGTGAAATTCAGGACTTTTAGACAATAAATACAGCTGCATTTAAGACTAACTGATTGCATACATATGTAAAAGCAGATTTGAATTTCATATTACATATTGAAATAAACACAGGATATGCATTTATTTCATGATGAAATCATTTCAGTAAATGAAGGTATTGGACATCTAATTTATTCAGCTATTAGTTCCAATCTCCTGACTCCCACTCAGGCTTTTCTCATTTGCTCAGCTTTGCACCACCAGCTGTCTTGCTGAAACTTCATTGTGGGTGTCCTGCTCCAGTTGGTGACAAAAATCACATCTGACTTTATTGCTGAACATTGATATCAAAGTAATAGAACCTACTCTGGCACATACAAAAAAAAATATTTATTTCAGTTGCCAAGGTTCCCAATTGAGTTATTATCAAACTTTCCTTCTATTTCTCTTTCAGTATTTAGATTATTACCAGAAATTTCTGATTCCTTCTTTACAATAGTTTACACAGTTCTTCCTGCCTATTGGGAAAGTCATGGTTTGACTCTTAGCTGTCAGTTTTGTTTATTATCGTGCAATTTGTTAATTTTTGGCTTTTCATATTTTAAGTTCTCCTAAAGTATTATTGATGAAAAACCTGTGTTTTACTCTTGCACTTACTGACTTTGGTGTCATACTTTGAATTTCCCTGCTGTTCTTTTTGCCAAGTTTCATGATTCTGGAATCCTGTGTTGTGCCTTTCCCATGTTCTTTATAGCTACTGTTTTTATTGATTATGTTAAACACATTACTGATTGGGAAGCAATAATTTCAAATTGGGTGTGGGTAGTGAAAGGTATTTATTTAGAAAAGAATTTATATGACTTCTGTTTTCTAAAATTTTCCCCTGTACAGGTGCTTGAATTACCTTCTTAAGATATTCTTCTTAGAAGTTTCTTACAAGGTAGCTCAGTCTCTAAAACTAATAGAGTGAAACACTTTGTCAACATATATCTTTCTAAATTTCTATGTTTTTTATTTCTAGCTGATTCTGAAAAGAATATAGCAAGCTTTACAAACTGGCATAGGATGTAGATTGCATACATTCTATAACCATTATAAAAAGTCCAGATTTAAGATTTTTTTAACTTAATTCTATTCATTTAAACCTCTATTTAAAATGCAGTGGTACATGCACTCTGTCTGTTGAAACTCACTAGAGAGGACTGTGTAACTAAGAGCAGAAAGTGATACCTGTATTGCTATAAGGTCAGACCCCTTGAACTATTTCTTTGAACCATCTGACATTGCAGTCCTCTTGGGGAAGAAGGGTTAGTTGGTATCTTGGTTTTGTACAGCAATCTAGAGAGAAAACACACCATACATAATGTGTTCAGTAACATATGTCTCTTTAATCTGTCTAGGTATTCACGCTCCACTCATCACCATGGCACATGACTGCCTAGCAACAGTTGCATAAAGTAATGGAAAAAATTATATAAACGAGTTTGATGACTGTACTCTATTGCATTTTCCTTTCATATACATCAGAACCTTGTAAAAGGTGTGTATTTTATTACGTGTTTATTTATTTTTCTCATTTTTTTACCATTTTGTTTTCCCAAAAGCACTCCCAGAGCCATTAGCAACAGAAACCAGCACTTCCAAAAAAAAGTTAGCCCCCTAGAAGACTTGAATAGGAGCAGGCCCCTCAAAATGATCAAAGACAACTTGCTGAATTATCAATTTTTTAAACAGTTTCATATAGTTTTTGATAAAGCTGGACAAAACCCATGAACTGCTGTAGTTAACTATAAATGATCAGTGCATGTGCTCAACACTTGAGTAAATTTTCATTCCCTATGAAATAGTTATTGGAAAATACACACAACGCAGTCTGAGCAAGGGTTTCAAGTGTAATAATAATGTTATTACATGTTTTATGATGGGCATCTATAAAGCTGATGATCAAGTAGACTGTTAAAGCTGTTAGTATTGGAACTTGGCTGTGGGTGGGCTCTGCCCAGGGGTCCACCCGTGATATGTATCTGTGCATATGTGAATGCCTGTCTTCTAAGTAGTTTTTGGGGAGGGATTATTCTACGTGCATTTTATCTACATTAGTCTGTATTTCATCCATTGTTTATGTGTTCTTTTAGGGGGCCATTTAAAATTAGTCTCATTTTTACTTAGATACTTACTGAAAATTGTGCATTCAGATAATGTGAAGCTGTGTGTATTGATGTAGGATTTGTTTACTTGCCAAAGTAAACATCCTTCTCTGGATGGAGGCAAAGTGAATTCTTAAAAATATTTTATTGGTTCTGACTATTTTTCAAACAATGTGTCTGTATCAAAGTTGACTTAATCCTAATGGAAAAAAAGGGGAGGGATAAAAAAACCCAAACAGCCAGCCAACTGTCCCAAAATGGAGTGTATACTTCCCGATCAAGTAGAAAATTTTACTGGATTTGCGCATTTATTTTTCAACTCAGCGTGAAAGAGATTTGTTTTAACCCAATCTGAAATACTTTCTTTTTTTGTTGTTTTTGTAATATTTTGTGGAGTAGGGGATGTCTATTTTTTTAAACTTTTTTGGTAGAACTAGATATTTTCCATATCAATTGCTCTATGTACTACAGACCTCATTTTCTTTGTTTTCTTTCTACCTCTGTTTTTATTTACAATCATATCACAACCTTTCTTTTAAGAATATAATTTTTTTTGTTCAAATCTTTATAAAGAATTTTGGTATTTATATTTGTTTTTATTAATGTCCTGCATCTCCAAGAATCTTAAGTAGTAGCAAGTAACTTGGGCATGAAGTATTATCAGTAACTAAAGAGAATTTAAACAGTCAGAAATGCATTAATTTTCTTCAATTATTATCATTATTATTAGCTTGTATATGGAGAACAATATATAATAATTGAAAATAAGGAGGATGACTGTAATTCTTGTGGTGAATCCAGATAAGTTTTGCTTATACTAACAAAAAATTAATAGAAATTGCTCTATTACATCTTTGCTGATTACATGACAGTAACGGAAGCTCTTGATTGAATTGAAATATTCCCTGTGGTGTGCAGTCTAGACCCTGCTGTGTTGTAGTAGTGCATGAGAACTAGAATTCAACATGGCCTGGAAATTACATATAAACAAGAATAAAACTTCTGTCACTGTGGGCAGTGACACACCGCAAAGTCTTAAGCTTCTGAATACCAGGAAAAATAGCTTTGAAACTGTATGCTCTATGGAAATTTAGACTTGGGAGGGTTATATGAGTAATACAGAACAAACGAGAAAAAAAATGAAGACATGAATGTGGTTATCAGCTGTTGTAGTCCTCATAAGTTGTACAGAAATGAGTTTAAAAAGCCCCAACAAAACCCAAGACTTTTTGAACTTTCTAAAAGTATTAATTTAGGTATCAACTCTTAACTATGCTGAAGTAAAGCTAGATGTGTTCCATAAAAGAGGATGGACTTCAGTCTGGGTTCAAACTGATCAGAGAGCGAACTCAAACAAACCTCTTTTAGTTGTAATTTAAAAATGATCAGAGTTTGAAATATTTCTGTGTGAAATATTGCTTTGGTAAAAAGAGTACTTGGAGTGTTCCAGTTTTACTATCACTACAATTTCTATGCAAATGGAGACTAGCCACAGTTTTTGTGATGAAGTGAAGTTAGTATCGTTCCTGTAGTTCTGCCCCTGGCCACAACTGCCACATAGGCATTTGGGAAAATTGTAAAGATCCTCAAATAGAAGGGTTATGGAAGTACAGGGTACTGTTTCTCTCTGTGGAATACTCTTAAACAAACTCCCACATTGTTTCTGTCTTAGAGGAAAACTATGAGCCTACATTTCTGCTTTACATTAAGAATTAGATATAGAAATAGCAGTGATGTCCTTTACTTCTTGTTTTGTTTTGTTTGTTTGTTGGTTTGGGGTTTTGTTTGTGTTTTTTTGGGTTTATTTTCCCTTTTATGAAAGAGGCAGAACATAGAAAGAGGCAAAACCCCTCTGCATGGGGGATAGTTTCTCAATATTTTAATTGGGCAATATTGTACAATGTGTTGGAGTGTTTTCTCATTAGTCCAGAAAAGTGTTCTGTCCAGTTTTTAACACGAGTAAATAATAAATTAATCTGCATAGCTAAAGATGTCAACTGCAGTCGGCCATCTGCGCCAGTATTGCTGTTGCTTGGCAACTGTAATTTACTACTATGTGAGGCCACGTGATGTGGAGATGCTGTTTGCTGGGTTAGTCAGTGGGCAGGCAGCGTGGCCCAGCCCTGCTCCGACCAGGCGGCTTAATCCCTTCTCGAATCCCAGCGATATTCACTCGGTGCCGTGCGGCACAGATGAACTTTGTTAACCTTTTCCTTGCTGCTCTCTTCATTTGCAGTGAATTTTTTTGTTAAACATTTACATGTTTCTGATATATTAAATCTTGATGAGGTTAATGAAAGCAGTGAGCATTTGTTGCCGTGCTTCATGATGCAGTGCACTGAGCTGTCTTTAAAAGGCTTTTTCCTGTGCATGAGGCAGCTTAATCACATCCTTGGCTATTAAAACTGACTTTTAGATATTCTGAGATACTGACATTCAAAAAAAAACCAAGAAAAAGTCAATGTGTTCACTATTTTGCTTTTTGATTCTAATTATATCAGCTATAAAATAAGTTTCCCAAACATTCATAATTCATATGTGAACTGTAGCTATCTGTATTGGTAATTTAAGCAGAGTAGTGGAGTATGTTTTAAGGTTGTGATAACTACACAACACAATTCATCCATTAGTTGTAGAATAGCTAAGTAACATTTAAGAGTAGTTTTTTAATATATCTGTTTAAAAAGTTTGCTCCAACAATTGCTCAGCACCAACCTACAGTGCTTGTAACCAGAACTGTGGTTCGTGGGATGGACACCTAGGGGCCGTGCTGCTGGCTAGGACTTAGTGTCATGTTTGTGAGCATCTCGAGTCAGTGTTTCCTGATAAACTCATCTGATATCTGAGGGGAAGGTAAATATGTATTTTGTAATGATGGTTTATTTGCCTCAAATGAAGATTGATTGCATACTGTGTACAATAATTAAATGTTTGTTTCAGTGTAATTACTTTGAATAGCTGAGATCTTATTCATGGAATGATGGTGTGGAAGGAAAACTTTGTCTCTAGTATTGCCCACGCTTGTTTAGAAGACCCTTTTCTTTTGTATGTTGACATATTAATTTAGTTTGTTCTGTGGCAGGTGTTCTTTTTGGTTCATAACACCATCTTCTGATCTAGTTTCTTATTTCTTATAGTATTTAACCACTCTGTACAAAACTGCATAAAATCATGTACTTGAGCACTTTATTTTTCATGTTTCTCTCCTCATCTTGGCAAAAATGTCTACTAAGAGCCAAATCTGGATTCCTCACTCCTCTCTGAAATTGTCAGGAAGCAAATAAGCTGTTGCATTTTCAGACTAGAAACTGATTTTGTCGATGCAAGCTTTAGAGCTTTGTCAGCAAAGTCCATTTACATATCTGTGGCAATATAAAGGCTTTATAAGTCTTTATATGTCTGTGGTGATGTAAAGGCATGTTAATATTTTATGCATATCTCTAAGTTCTTTTTATAGCACACCAAATGACTGGTCTAAATGAGAATGAGACTCATTTCCTTAGAGTGAGGCTCTGCTCTGCTCTGCAAAAAGGCTGTTGAAATGGCTTCTGAGAGCTACATTCACATTGTGTGCCAGTAATGTTTATATGAAATATGTTCAATCTGCAAGTTAAACTTTATTTCTCATGTACATCTGAAATCTTAGAATCAAGCTGGATTCTCTTCCTGCCCTACATCATCTGCAGGAATAGAAATGGAACATGCCAGTTGATGCACTTGCTCTCTGACAGTTTCCCTATTGCACAGATGGGTCTGTGTAATTAGAACAAATCTGAACCCTTTGGAAGAAAGGAATAGGCACTGGATTGCCTTCAGTTGTGTTGGTTTCGTTTGGGATAGGGAAAAGAATGGAATTGTAGCTTGTATTTGTTATTGTTGCCAACTATTAGCTTGCCTTTCTTTATGCATTCATAATCTATGGAATGTGGTGCTGTAATTTTCTTCAAAGTGATTCTCCTCTGGTATTACTAAAACAGTGAATAAACTCATTTAGTGGTCCCAACTAGTAGAATTGATGCTATGGTTGATGAATACATAAAATACATTTTAATTACTGTTTTGTTGTTATGAGGCCATATAGTTCTACATCAGTTAGAAAGCAAAGTGTCAACTTTCTTTGTTCAGTAGTTGAAATCTGAACAAAAATGCTGCCTGAAATCTGTCAGTTCTAGTCGTGGTACCTAATGGCATGGGTATTGGCATGAAGAAAATCACGGACTTTTTTCTAGAAATAAGATCCAGCTTCCACCCCTATATACCAGTGTAAAAATATACAGCTTGTCTTCCTCAGCATCAAAGAAGAATCTCCTTTACAAGTAGACAGGAGCTGCAAAAGCTCATGAGTTGCTCTGGAAACTTTTGCCTTTTAATTCTAAATAAAGATATGAGTAATGTGGAGAAAGAAACTAGAAAGTCACAGAACTGCTGCCCAGGAACACCTTTAGGACTAGAGAAACATTTGTGTTGTGTATCTACAGCTGCAGGAAGTTTTACTTCATGTGTAATAATGTATAAGAGCAAACGTATTTAACAGAAGCCTGCTCCTGTTAAAACTTATGGAAAATCTCTGTAATTGCAGCAGAATGAACAGGAGAGTGTTTGATAGAACTGTATCATGTAGCATGCTTCATTTTGAACTCCTGCAGTTCCAATCACAGGACTATAGTTTGTGCAGTTTTTTATTTGCTTGAAGATGATGTGTGTAAGCTGTAACGACTTGAGGGTTTTGGCACTTAATTCCTCCCACTAAAATGCATGGGAGGAATTTATGTTTAAACCAGAGAGATTTAAAAAATAATACTGTGAAGTGAAACTTCCTACATTTTCCATTTTGAAGTTCAGCTGTAGGAGTAACAAATTCATTTTTAGTTTTAAAGGCTTCAGTTTCACATGTGTGTGTATATATGCATATAATTATTTGTTTTTAAGATAAGGAAAAAAACGTGGTTGAGGGTTAAGGTTTTGTCTTCTGCACAAGATTGTATTGAAAGCTGTGGCATAGAATTAACTTTTGTATAGACTTCAATTAGGTAGCAGAGTCAAACTGGACCAGCTACATGTTGAAGACAAGCCTAAATGCTTATAATTGGAATCTGGATGCCTTAAACATAGGGCTCATTCAAACATTTGGCAGCCACACCCAGCCCTGCTTCATTTGAGGGCTTAAAGGTGTTGTAGTGACTTTAGATTTCCTGGAAGCTGAGTGAGAGCAGGTAGGCTCCTGTTACTGCCATGGTTTCACATGAACAAGAAGCAAAAGCAGCAAATCATGAGGGAAAGTGTATTGTTCAAATATCTGTTAAAGTTCTGTGAATGGAGGGAAAAGTCATTCCTTGCTCATGTCCATTAAAAATCTCCTCACAGCATCCTGTCTTTCTCCACTCTAGAAGGGAGCCCATCTCCCTAATATAAGAAATCTTATTTACTCCACCACAACTAGACAGCTGTTTTTTGATTACACTTAAACCTTCT
Organism: Campylorhamphus procurvoides; assembly: GCA_013396655.1. Lineage (NCBI taxonomy): Eukaryota > Metazoa > Chordata > Aves > Passeriformes > Dendrocolaptidae > Campylorhamphus > Campylorhamphus procurvoides. The sequence goes on along the minus strand of WBMV01000512.1, from coordinate 399,803 downwards.
AGAAAACCCTTAAGAATTCATGCAGAAATTGTATTAGTATGTATCTAATTAAATTAGATTACTATTATCTAAAATCAGGTAGGGAAACTGATCACTAATCAAACAAAATGGGATTTAAGCCAAATGTAATCCTTGCTCAGGTTCTCCGTGCAGATCTGAACTTAATTCCTTTCATAATGCAAAGCAGAGCTTAAACATATGTTCCAGTTTTGTTTCAATTGTTTTTACTGTTTAACAGTTGTTTGCTGTATGGGTTGTGAGTAAATCAGGTAATTGTTTAAAAAATCTAAAAAAACTGCACTGAAAATGGAGGATAAAGCAGCCTTATTATTACTGGTAACTTGATTACTGTGAACTTACAACTGGGGCCAAAATTTGGCATCTCTTTTTGAAGCTGTTAGTAATAGTGAGCTTATATTCCAGAGTGTGTGTATATACTATGTTTATCAGAATAACTGAAACAACTGCGTTTCAGGAAGCTGCATCCAATGTTCTCGTTTAATTTTTGCTGCTGGAAAAGTACAAGACTGACAAAGCACACCAACATAATGAATTCATTGCCTCAGTCCATGAGATCAGAGCTCTATCCTTCCAGTGAGCTCTGATGTTACGCAGACAAAATCTTTCACTGTGTGTAGTACCTCCAGATTTGTCCCATGATGTATAGTAGAGATTCACAGAATCATTTATTTTGTAAAAGACATCTAAAATCATCAAGATCTGAGTGAGAAACAGCATCCAGAAACCTTCACCCTTAAGGGAAAAGAAACTTATGTTCTCCTAATTGTAGTTCCCTCTGTTGCAGTGGTGTGTGAAAACGCTGTAGCTGATAACCTGCGTTTCACCCACAGATCAAAGAATAGGAGAAGAGCTACAGGTGATCTGCTTAAGTATCTTCTTGCAGGTGTAGGCCCATGGGACTCTGTGCCATATTGAATGGCATTTTTGCTGTCTGTATTTCTGCTAGTGGTGGAAAATAGCATGTGACCACATGTTGTTTTAGCCAATTGGATCCTTCCTCAGATTGTGAAGCTGTGTTTTTCTGTCTTATTAGAAGATATGGTTTCCCCTCTCATATAATAGTGCTTGGGAAGGAGAAAAAATGTTTTGAAGTTGAGAGGTGCTATAGTTGATGAGAATCATGGGTAAATATGTTATTTGCCTTATTCCTTCTCCTCTGTGTGAAAAGAGGCCCATTGTATTATCCTAGAAAGTTCTTACAACAGAAGTGTTTTGGGAAACCTAATTATGGCTTTTGAAATGACACCAGGGGTTAGGCAAAGCTCGTCACTGATTCCAGATGAAGACTTGCCCTTTGAAATTGGTCGTAAAGCATAAATCTATGTAATACATGATGTGCATTAACACACCTCTGTGCCTAATTCATTGGATACATATTCCTGCCAATACCTGTGCTCTGTAATTTAAACTATTACCAAAAGCATAAGCTGTTCATAAACTGAATTCAATAGATGTATGCTTAAAGATAATTATGCATTTACTGTGTTTTAATTCTGATTATTGTTTTCGGTCAGCAGACTTGATGTGTTAAACTATTTTAGCAGTATTTGTTATTATTCTGGCAAATCATTGCTGTAAATGAATCGCTGCTGAGTCCCATGAAATTCCAATACATTTTTTTCATTCTGCTCGGTTTTTGTCCTTCAGTTTTCAGCTGTGTGTAAACTGAATGGGAAGCCACTGGAATCATGGGCTCAATGATAGTTTGACTCACTAGAACATGGAGAATAATGAAAATATTCAGATGGGCATGTTAACTGCAAACTTTATTAGTGATATTACTCCCTTTTTACACAGAAGTCTGAAATACTGCAACAAGCCATACATTAAAATAGCCTTTTATTATGTTACTTTTATAAACTTTGTCTTATATTAGTTTAATGCCTTTTTTTTTTTTTTTTTCAGATCAGTGAATGGCTCTGCTTAAACTGCCAGATGCAAAGAGCGTTAGGAGGTGACTTAGCACCTGGGCCTGGGCCACAGCCACTTCCATCCAAACAGAAGACACCCATTCCACCTTCAACAACTAAACCACCTCCCCAGGCACAGCCAATTCAAAAGAAAGATATTTCTCCAAAACCTGATCCTTCGCAGACAGCAGAATCCAAAAAAACCCAGCCACAGAAAAAACAACCATCCTTGCCAGGGTCTCCCCCTGTAAAATCAAAACAACCCCGTGCAGAGCCCACTGAGACATCCCAGCAAATCGATGCTACTCCAAAGCCTGATCAGGTCAAGCCACCACAGGCTGAAGATAAGCAAAAGCAACCCAGTGCCCAGAAGCCTGTGGCAGACACTATGCCTACCTCTGCAGCACCGGGGCAGAAACAGGATGTGGCAGGGCCCAGACCACCACCAACTCAACAGAAAGCAACAGATTCCCCAAAGCCAGAGCCTGCCCAGCCATCACAGGACACACATGCAGCTGGGGATAAACCAGATTCTAAACCTGTTCCACAAGTATCTCGGCAGAAATCAGATCCTAAGCTTGCGTCTCAGCCTGGGGCTAGACCGGATGCTAAAACCCAAAAGCCTGTTGAGCCAACACAAATGAAAGATGATCCTAAAAAATTACCAATGAAACCAGCCCCAAAGCCTGATACCAAACCAGCTCCCAAGGGCCCACAGGCAGGGGCAGGACCCAAGCCAGTGCCAGCACAGCTGGCACCTCAACCCCAGCCACCTCAGAAAACTCCAGAGCAGTCAAGGCGTTTCAGCCTTAATCTGGGAGGCATCACTGATGCCCCTAAGCCTCAGCCTACAACACCACAAGAAACAGTTACTGGGAAACTTTTTGGATTTGGAGCTTCAATCTTCAGCCAGGCCTCAAATTTAATTTCCACAGCGGGTCAGCCAGGGTCTCAGACATCAGCCCCACCTCCGCCTGGGCCTGCGGCGAAGCAGCCCCAGCCTCCATCGCAGCCCCCAGCCCCTCAGGCAGCCTCCAAAGAGGCTGTTCAGGCTCAGCCTCTTCCAAAAGCTGTTCCTGTAAAGAAAGAAGCCAAGCCTGTTATGACCGAAAAATCAGAGCCATCAAAAGTGGATAGTGTTTTATCAACTAAAGGATCTGATTTAGAAAAGAAACCTGTTTTGGCTAAAGATAGCAAGCCTCAGGCTGCTGAAGCTAAGAAAGCTGCTGAGCTGTTGGAACCAGAGAAAGCCAGCCAGCCTGAATCGTCTTGTCCCCTTTGTAAAACTGGACTAAATATTGGTTCTAAGGATCCCCCCAACTTCAACACCTGTACAGAGTGCAAGAAAGTTGTGTGCAACCTCTGTGGATTTAACCCAATGCCACACATAGCTGAGGTAAGGCAATGGAGTTGGTATTTACCCTGTATTCCTACCTGTGGGCTCCCTGTGCTGTGGAGACCAGTCTGTAGCTCATTTGTTGCTGTTGAATTGTCAAGAAAAAAGTATCTGTGTTTTACGAAACTTGGTCAGTTGTCAAATAGTACTTCTGATGAATTTTCAGCTTATTAAGGGAGTCTTGTATAGGTGGTTGCTAGGATTTTGAGACATAAGCAGATATGATTATGAACTCTTTTGAAAGTGGTGCTATGACACAGCAAAGTACTGCACTTTGAGTCTGTTATGGGATAAAGTTCTTTTTCATATGCTTCAGTGTTGTCTGTTAATATGTGCTTCTTTAATCAGGGCCTCTGAGACGTGAAACTTAAAGTTTGAGTGATACCTGTGTGGTGAAAGATGTAATTTTTTTGTGCAGCAATGCAAGGTTTGCAAAGTGACTTCATTCATTAAGGAGTGTGAATTTGAAAGTACTTTTTCCATGATTGCATGAGACAGCAACTTATATTTTAAGTAATTTCACAACATATTGTCAACAGTTTCCTCCTCTTCTATATTTTTATCATCTTCCTTTCTCCTCATAATTTTTTTTTGACAAGGGGATTGGAAACTTTATACTATCTTTATGGAAAGGTGGATGCACGTCTTACTCGCCTTATCAATTTGGCAAGTTTAATTCAACAGAAGCAACCACCTAAAAATGCTTGTTGGTAATTTAAATGTGTAATTTGATCTATGAAGCACGGGAGGACAGTGACTGTCAGTGTTTTGTCTTTGAAATATGAATGAATAAATGTCAAGTGTCTCCCAGAGTTAAACATCTCTGCCTTAAGGTGAGAATAAATATTAGAAGAAATATCAAATTGCAAGGAAAATATTGCTTATATTGTTTGCATATGCTTTTTTTTGTGGATTATTTTTTGAATATACTATCATTTGAAAGGCCTTTGTCTTGTTATAATAAGCACATTTTATCAAGCATATGAATATGTTGTCTAATGTCTTTGTGGTCACTTAGGTCTGAAAACACAGGAAGATTGATCAGTGATTGAAAGTTGGGATTCAATTGATTTTTAATGTTGTTTATGCACTGAATACCATCAAACACTTATGTTCCTTCATCATAGTCCAACTGTGTATATACAAACATTTATATAGGTTTAAATGTGAAAAGTGCATATGACTTTGTTCAGAGGCACTCTAGTATACATACACTGAGTGCCATGGAAACGAGAGATACGTCAGTTCTGGTGAAACACTGTCCTCAAATGACAGCTATGAAACTCCTGGTGCATGGCTTGACTTCTTCAGAGTTGACTTAGGTGGGATGGTGCGGGACTGCCTTGTGGTGTGCAGGCATGTTCCCTAACTTTCTTCTGTTTAAGATGAGAAGGCTGGTACTTTTTTGTTGTTTTCCCATCACTGTTACTTTTAGACAACTCTCTGTTTCCACTTCTTGGAACATGCAGAGCTTGAAAGAAGTCTTATTTTGATGTGTTTTTGCCTTTCTTTGTTGCTTTTTTGGCTCTACTTGCATTTGCTTCTTCTTTATGCTACACATTTCCACTTCTGTCCACATCTTCTGTCTTGCCTTCTTTTTTTCTAATCAGTTTAGCTAAAAACTGGCAACCTACTTTTCCTTCACAACAGGAGGTGGTTTGCTTGGCTGAGGACATCTCAAATTCTCTTTTCATAAGGACTGGAGACAGAAGAGGGAGCTCATCCTCTCCTCTCCCAAATGAGCTGTGTAAATAATGTACTTACCCTCAGATAGCAATTCTGTCCCTGAATGCACTGTATACACCTCTTATTTGGCAGAAACATGATGATGAGCCAACAGTTTATGCTCACTTGCATACTCCTTTCCTCCACCAAATTCTTCTAATCTGTTAAGAACAGTCTTTGAGGTTTTACTTACTTGGCTCTTTATTTCTCTGGGGGCTAGAAAGAGGAAATAAAGAGGCTACTTTAAATTGGTCTTTCTGGTGTTTTTCTATCTAATTCTTTTATTCTTATATTCTGCATTCTGGAAAAAAAATTGATTCCAGAAGCTACATGCCCTCTTGTCTCCAGAACAAACATAATGGATATCTTAGTTTTGGTTTGGGGCTGCAGCTGTATCACAGTTATTTTAACAAGTTGTTTATGTATTAGCTACATGTTGTTGCCTCTCTAATGACTGAAAATGAATTGAGTTTTATTGACTCTGTGGTGGCTGAACCCTTGTTGCCAACAAAACTTGTATTGGGCTACATGGTCAGGATCAGTCCCATGGAACAGGGAAACTGGTGTTTCATTGCCAAATGCAGAGGACCATCTAAGATCTCTCAGCAGGGAATTTCTTCCAGCCCATGTGCTGCTGTACTGCAGACATGGCTGACAGTATTTCTGAGGGAAGAAAGTGCTTTCTTACAGTCGCACTTGTTTTTTTCTTGCCTGTACATGACAGAAATAACTTTCAAAAAAGTCAGTCCTCTAATAATCCCTCTACTGCAGGAAATAAGAACTAGGCTTTTACCTGGTCCAAATCAACAATAATGCTATTTACCTCAGTGAAATTGTTCTGATTTGTGCAAGCAGAGAATTAGGCTGGAATACTTTTTCCTAAATTGGTTTGATTGTTCTTTTTCTCCCTGATTTGTTGATCCAACAGTCAAACAGTTATTTACTGAAATGGTAATTTATCTGTGATGCAAACAGCCACAAATGATTAAATAAATGACACTTGATAGATTTCAAAGACCCACAGGACCATGGGAGCCCTAGTGCATTAGCAGACTCCTTATTCTGCCATTTGCTCAATGGGGAGGAGCACTGTTTACCAGCTCTGTAATTAGCTTTCCAGCTCAGGTAGTTGGAAGCAGCTCTATTTTTAGTAACAAAGCACAAGATTGCAACTGCTGAAGCCAGAAATGAAATGTGTGGCAACGACCATTTTGTGCATTTAAAACTCAGTGAAGCTGTTCAGAATATTGAACAGGAGCAGAGATGGTTGCCTATAATGTAATTAAGTATGTTGAGGGAACAGGGTCAAGAATATAGAACCTGTGATACAGTAATGCAGCAATTAAATTAATTTAAAAAAAAGATGTAAAAACTAAGCTAAGGAAAAATAAGCTATCCCAATTTTTAGAATCTGTAAGGGCAACATGAAAAGATAACATCTTAATAAACTCACATGTTATGAACAGAAAGAGTTGAAAATGTGATGTGTGTATATGTGAGTGTGCTAATGGATTTAATCTAATACAACTGCCAAGGGAATAACAGAAGCACTTTTTAGTCTACTGATAGCTATAAAATTATCTGGAAATGCACTCTGAAGTTAAGAATGTTCGATGTGTGAAATAAATTCTCCGGGCTGCAGAAAGGATAGAATTGTTTTGAATGATGGAGAAGAATGGGGAGGACTGGGGAAGGGCAGAAAGGACATCATGTCTGACTTGCTAAGGATTTTTAGTTTGAGAAAGGTATAATCAGAATAGATAATATAAACAGTTTCAGAGTGATTTCCTTAATGTACTTATTACAGGAAATATAGTCTGTATGAAATTGTTTGACATGGGTGGATACCATGGTGGGAATCTATAAAGCTTGATGGTTCCTGTGTAATCTATACTCATATCATAATCTTTTTTAATAGATGTAGAATTTGCCAAAAGAATTTGCATCTTTTTCTGATAACTTGTTTCCCCGCTGTTACTTATTAGACTGAACTAAATAAATATTTTTTTATTGTTCCTACATACCATGAGAGAAGAAAAGGCAAAAAGATAAAATAATTTTTTAAGTAAGCACAGTGCTATCATTAAAGTCAATAGTATATCAAAGTTAAAAATTCGTACCTTGCTCTTCCAGTAGGAACTTCTAAAAGTAGGACTAAATAGCATTTTGTAACTGATATAAGCCTCTCTGGAGATGAAGGGAGCAAGCTTGATGTTGTCGCATAGCTGGATACATCTAGGGTTCTTGTACCTCCTTCTAAAAAGAGGTATTGGCACAGGTGAGTGAGTCCCTGGTAGAAATAATTCTTCTTGTTTCTGTTTTTCCAAAATCTCACTGATAGTAACTGCAAATGGAGTGAGGCCCTGAGCAAGTGTGACCCCTTTTTCAGGCTTTACTAGTAGACTTCAAAGAAATAATTAAAAGAGCACTATACTAAGTGAATCAAACCCTGCCATTCAATGCCCAAATGTGCTTTGGACTTCTTAAAGCAAGTGTGCAGCAACATTATAAACTAATAATCCTTCTATGATTCTAATGAAAATCCCTAAAATGGTGTACTGCATCATCTGAGGTGGCACGTGTTACCCATCTTTAATTAATTGACAACTCTGTACTGTCATGTATTTCCTATTTGAAAAAGCTCAGACCACTCTGCAAATTAGCAGGTTTAACTCCTATTAGAAATTTCTATCTCCTCTCTTTTGTTTGGTGATGGGTTGTTTTGGAAACAGATGGTGTCTGGGAAACACAGTGAAGAAGAATTTGCACTAAAGATACAAAGAGAAAAACAACCACTGCTTTCAGTTGCATAATTTATCTTCTCTAGTTTCTTCCCTCTCCCTTTAAAGAACCTTTTAAAATTTTGATTGTAAGAAAGTAAATGCTATTACTGTTTAATAATAGTAGCTGAATAAAACAGAACATAATAGGCTAACACAGTGTACTCCCTAAAATTTGTGGAAATTTTATCCATTAAATGATAATTCTTTATAATTGAGAAAATGTTAAAACTACTGCTAATTGTTATTTTGAAAGATGAAATGTGGCATTGAAAACAGAGTGCACGTTAGATGATAAACCCCCACTGTATTTCATGACTGTCAGAATGAAATTAATTTAACTTCAAATGAGGTATCCTTCTTCTTCTGTTAAACTAATTCAATATGCATAATAGAAAAATAAAAAAACCACCATTAAAGTGGAAATGTTTTTCATAGAAGAATGACTCACCTCTTCTACTTTTCCTGTAAAGCACATATATTGTGTATATACAGAATGGAAGGGCTGATACGGAATGGCCCTTTGATGAATGATTTAGTCAAAATTGAACACAGAAAAATATTTAAAAAAATTAATATCTGAATTCACTTTTAAAATAAGGCTGAAGACCTTAAGCTTCACCAACAGAGTTAAATTTCTGATATTTATATTTGCACAAGTATTTAAATGCTTAAAGACAGACTTAATTTGTCCACAATACTTGTAAGTGTATTAGGAGACTCTGTCATTCTATAATGCCTCAGCTAAAGCTGTGTTGCAAAAAAATCCAGTTTTGACCTGATAATTTTCCATAGATCTGAACTTCTGTCTTCTACATGTGTCTTGAACTATTCCTTTTAAGCAGTGTCTATTGTTTAAACCCCTTTGGAGTCCAAACATGAGATGAAGCCACTTTTGGGGTCTGATTTTGGTGTGTCTTTGACAATAGTTACCCAAAGGCAGTACTGCTTGGCATTAAACAGATCAGCTACAGCTACTTTAATTAATAACAAAACCTGCTCATGATCAAGTATGATGTGGTGGTTTGCCAAGTTTATTTGTTCTCCAGTAATATTATATGCAAAATACAGTTATGCAAATAGATACGACTTCAGAACTCCCATCCTCTGCTCAGGACTGTTACTGGGATCCAAAGCCAAACTTGTCTCCCAGTTTTCTCCAAGACCCCATGAGTTTCTCCTTCAGTTCCAACAGAGAAAATGAAATCAAGAGTGAGACACTACATCCAGATAAGCTATTTAATAGATGTCCTGTGATAGTTTTGTTTGAATTCCCCATCACTGTAAAGGGAAATGAAAACATCCTTACTTTCCCATAAGGTTCTCTGAATAGGTGTTCTTGGGCTTCTTGGTCCAGAGCAAGTTATATACTAATGCAGTTTCAATTTTGGCAGTAAGGTTTTGATGGTCACTCCTGAATATGATGATCTTGGGACAGTATTTGAAAGCAAGGCTTCTTAGGGTGCCATGATTGCTAGTCAAAACATTAATTACACGATTGCACTCTTGTTAATGTTCCTTTTCAGTATTTATGATCGTAAAATTAGGGATATTTTTTTCCCCTGGAATTAAAGTCGAGGAGTGAAGATTGGTATCATTGCTCAAAGTAATAATGTGACCTTTGGAAGCACTATTACCATGATTAATTGAGAGCTGTTTGTTTTCTTTTTTCTAATCTCTAAAAGTTTCCAAATTACTCTCTGAACGAAGAACTCTGTTGAAACCAATAATGTTATATAGACATAAAGGCATGTAAGGCCATATGGCTTTTATTAATATAGGTAATGGCCACTGATGGTGTGAAATCCAAAGGGATCTCTACCTCAGCACTGCTGCTGGCACGCACAGCTTCTGTCTAGCTCGCTATTTTTCATTCACTTGGAATTCATATGTAATGACTTCTTTACCTGTATATGTTTATTCCATCTTTAGATGCCTTTGCATCTTTGAATGATAAAATGCTTAAGTGAGTGATTAATGCAAAGCTTTCAGTGTTGATTCTTCTGTGTGGTTTCCTTTTTGTTTCCACAGATAGTTTATAGACTAGAGAGTCAAGCTGGAGTCACAAATCTAAAACAGATTATCAGGAAAATTACTGACCTGGCCTTGAGCCAGGTGATTTTCTTCTCTGTTACTTCATTAGAAATTTGGTTGGTGTCCCATTATTAAATGAGGAAGAAGTCTTCTGAAAGAACTTGATATTGAGTTTTTCTACTCAACTTTATAATAGTAATTTAAAGGGACTTGATTTTATTGAGATAAGGATATTTCATGCTTTTATGTTACAGAATAATACATTTTTATTCATGTTTTATTGAGAAACAAAAAAGCTTAATTTAGAGACTTTAAATGTTGGTTTGAGATTCAGTTAATTTCAATATAAGACCAAATGACCACTTCCTGGTTTTTTTAAGGAAACAGAAAAACTATTATGGATGTTAAGTGCCTTTTTTTTTTTTTTTTTTGTGCCCAGGTTACATACCTTAGTAGGACATTACATACCATCTGATCACATTAATGATATGTGCAAACACTATCAGAACTTTTATGATCATAAAAAATGATAAAGCATTTACATTTTTAAAAGAATCCTTGCATAGTTATGGTCTTCTGATAATTACCTATGGGGGTAACATCAAAAGAATTTTTTTTTTATTATTCCAGGAATATGAAGAGCTAGTGCTCTTTCAAGGAACAAATGCTGTAATAGCATTCTGAAAAATATCTGAGGATTTTATATATCTGAAAACAGGATAGTTTTCCCTGGATATTTTTTACTGTAATTGACTGCAATAGGACAGATAGATATTGTAGTATTTAATAAAATTCTTAAAAGACATATATATACTGAAATATAAATTTGCATATACTGTCAGTTTAAACATTTGCAAACATTTTGTGATCTTGTTTCTTGCAGAACAAAGCTGTTCATTTTTTTAAAGCAGTTAAGTTCCAATTTCTGCTTATGCTGAAAATTTTATGTCACGTTTTTGCTGACCAAAAGCTGAATGTTTGTCACACCATGACAATATGTTAGTAAAGAAAGTTCAATGTTTTGTACAAAGAAATTCTAAAAATCAATTGTTTGCCAACACTGTGAGGTGATTTTAAACTTAATGGGGTCACGTAAGTGTAATCAAAGGCATTTTGCAATTAATTTTAACTGCTTGCATGAAGTGTGACCAGCAGTAATAAGAATTAAACCTTAAGATGTAAAGAAGGAGAAGAAATGAGCAAGATAGGGCACTTATCTGATTTCTTTTAGTATCATACACAGTAATATTTCTCTCTGAGTAATGGAAAGAACGTGTTTTTTAAAGAGGTAGTGGCCGGTAGTTATTTTTAATATTTCTGGAACACATACAGTTCAGTGGACCAGAATGAGAACAAACCTGGCTTTAGATTTAATGTTATTTATATATTAAATGGATTTCTCCAGTATTACTAAGTGTAAGGATGGAGGCTGAGGGGAATGTAAGCCATTATATAGTTGAGGAAAGGCGATTAGATTCATACCAGTAAGCTGCTGGAGATGCTGTCTAGCAGCATTTGAAACTGCTAGGAGGTCACAGACTGATGGTGAAGAGGGGGATTAGCTGCTGCTAAACTATTCTGACTGAATTTTGCACAAAATGTTGTTGAGCCGGGGTAAAAAAAAAATAATATTTTTGCATTACTAAAAAAAACACTCATAAGAGCTAGTAGGCTGTATCAGATCAGAACACTCACTGAGAAGAATGATGAGGTGCATTAGTTTCCCATCTGTGTTTTGGAGGTTAATGAAATTACTCAGACTGTGAGGTAACTTAGGCTTCTAAGGACAAGACTTGAAAGACCATCTGGTGGTCTTCTGTTTTTGGTGTTTCTAGGTTAGTAACCTTTTGGACTTGTTTTTATTGGGTTTCCTTTTTGTTTTTTCATTCTTTTTTTTTTCCCTTAGCAAACGCCCTTCACATTGGAAATGGTCCAGTTGTCATGTACAGAAATTAAAAATTGAACATATGAAATCTTATTCTTAAGTACACTATTTTAATGCATGTAGCTACTTCTTTGAGAAGATTTTGTGTCTAGTGGTTACTTGAATAATTGTGCTAAAGCCTACAGATGACTTTATAATATTTAATAATTTTTTTGAAACTTCTGAACTTTTCCCTGACATATCCCTGAGGAGGATGTTGTAGTTTGTTTGGTTGATTTTACAATGGCATTATCATAATTGCAAACATTTGCAAATACAGAAGCACATTGAAGATGATGACATAACTCTGATCCACATCACTAGTTGTCCATGCAAATACCTGAATTTTTTTAAAGTGTCACTTCTGTAATTGATCTTAAGTTTTCTATCTTCCCTTTTATATAAGATGAAAACATAAAGATATGGTATTTCTTTCTGAATGCTGACAAATTCATAGCAACTGTCTTCAGGATACTAGTTAGTAACTACCTTTTTACACAGATCTTTACTATCTGGAAAAGCTGTCAGATATGCCTCTTCTCCACCATCCCTCAAAACAACAAACCAACCATTAAATAGCCATATAAATATTATTTTCCCACAGAAATTCGATGGGAATTTTCACTGAAACATTGAACTCTGATGTAGTACATCAAAACCAGTCTGGGCACATACCCAACTTCAGGTGCTCCTTTCTTGCTTTTGAATTACGATGGGAAAAATACTTGTTATTTTTGAATGAATATTTGAAATACCATTATTTCTTAAATGTTTTCGTATTGAAATCTGCACTAAAGATTTTGTTTTCTCAAAAGTCAATTTTACACTGAAAATTGGCTAAAACAGTAAAGTTTCAAGATGTTCTGCCTTCTGGCTACTGTTTTTCAGTGTTTTGTTACAGAGTTGTTTTCTGTTTTCTTCTACAGTCAGAACTGGACATTGGATTAAAGTTTTAGCACTATCTCTAAAAGTATTTGCATTTTTGTAATGTTTAATTTTAATTATAAAAAAGCAAGAACTCTGAATAAAACAAAATTCTGGTTAGATTTAAAAAAAAACGAAAAAACAAACCCAACCACTACAGTTTTGTATCTGCTAGAGGGGCTGAAGGTTGATGTCCGGATATGACATTTGTAAAACTGTGAAAGTGTAGGCTTTGTACTCATTTCAGAACAAGTTAAACAGAGTTACCTCTTTTGGAGGCTTCGGTGCGTGCACCTTTGTGCTGACCTACAACGCGCTGGTGTTTTGTCCCGAATTATGTCTGAGCCAAGAACACTTGTATTGTGCTGTGTAGTGAATTTTTAAAGTCATGTGCCCAGTATAGCCAGGACTCAATTACACTGTTATCCCAGACCTCTAAAGGGAAAGAGCACTGCCATTTTTCTTCTATATCACCTATCAGCAGAAGGATCTCCTGATCAAAACATAATCTCTCATTTGATTTTGTATGCTTTCAAATATTTTAGCTGTGCTGCTTCTTCTTCAGACCTGCAAGGATTGTGTTAGTGCTCTGTCACCCTTCAAATGACAAATCTGGTCAATGTGTTTTCACAAGGCGTAATGTGCAATGTAGCTAAAGGAACTTATGTTTGAATCTGTAACGTGTTATAATTAGTTACAGACAGAATTAGAGGCTTCACTGAAATTCATGCTCTTCCCTCCTCTTTCTTTCCTCTATATGCTGTTCATAACTGGGATCCAGAAAGGTTTAGCTTTAATACATTTGTATAGGGTGAATTGGCTTGTTCCAGGTGTTGGTCTGAGGAACAAGACCTGATGAGTTCCTTAGGCACATTTGAGATCTCCTTCTTCTTTTCAGGATGAAATGAAGATGTATTTGATTTTTTTAATTATCTGTATGTCTTTAGTATCTGCATTGGGCAAGGTGAAGCTCCCTCCACATACAAATTAGAGTAGATCAGCTTGATCAACCCAAAGCAAGGTCAGCTGAAGAAGGTTTCTTAGGACCAGTTAGGGTTTTAGTGGTTCCAGACACTGAGACTCTATAACCTCTTTAGACAATATTTGACCGCCTTCCATATTTTTATCAGAAGTATTTTCTTAAATTATTATTTATCTGAATCATTAATTGAATTCAAGTGAATAAATGAATAAATGAATAAATGAAATGCCAAATATTTGAATTTATACACATTTTAAATTTTGTCAATTCATTGGATACCATTGAGAAGACTGACTTCTTTTCACTGACACGCATTGAGATGACTTTCCCGAGTCTTCTTTTTTCCAGTTCCAGCTCTCTTAGTTTCTCCTTGTATAAGTGATACTCTAGTGCCTTAGTCATCCTCATGATCCTTTGCTGGAATCACTACATTATTTCTGTATTTTATTGAGGAGCCAAAAAGTCTGGACAAAACACTCTCTCACCAGTATGGAGTACAGGGGAATAATCACCTCCCTAGACCTGCTGGCGATGCTCTTAACTAATACAACCCAGGATGCTGCAAGTATTCTAGCATGTCTTTTGCCTGATGCTTCCTCTTATTTTCATACCATGCTAAAGGACACAGAACACATGTGCCAGCAGGTGAGGTGAAACACTCTGCTATAAACACAACTTACAGACAATTTTGAAGTTGATGGGGTCCAGAGGAATCCTGATCAGTCCACTCAAAGGAATACTAACTCTAAACTGGCCATTAGTCACAGTACAGCAGTGAATTCCACACAGACAAGGATTCTGGCCAAAGGGATAAAGTGCAGATTTCAAATTACTGGGTTATCTCTGCAAAATACATGTATTAGCAGATCATCTTCATGGCAGGTGTATATTGACCTCTCCAAGTTATATTAGCAGGTTCAATAGTAAAAGGTATAAATACATTTTTGGAGAGAAGGAATGGTTAGGACTGAATCCAAGTGGAATTTCACATGATGTTCCAGCAGTTGAATTTTGCAACTGGTCTGTGTGTCTGGAATCCACTCTCCTAAATGCTGCTTTCTACTCTCTCCTCCTCATAAGCCACTCTCTTTTCCATATGTGCTAAAAGAGGTGTTGTTTGCATTTGAAATTATGCTATTTTCTTTTATTAACCATGGGGCTCCTTTTTGTCATCTTAAACATTAAAGATTTCCATTTTTTAAATGTCTCTTTTTATTCCAAGGTAGTGGTGTACAAAAAATGTAGGGTTAATTAGTTAACTTCATTAGTTAGTAACTGTCTTTCCAGTTGCCTAACTTCTGTTTGTTGCGTCTTGAATCAGTAAATGCGTTTTGTAAAGTATGAGTCTTTAAAAACACCTTGTAATTTACAGAGCTTTGAAGTGTGCTGAAATGAAAATTTGTTCAGTAATGATCTATTTTCTAAACTTTTATGTATTTGAAAACAGTTAATCCCTGTGTTCTAATAGGATTTATGAGGTGTTTCTTGCTCTTAAATGTTTGGATTACTTATCCATATAGAATTAATAATTCTCTACAAGCACATTATGTTTTGATCTAAACTTGCTATTCAAAATTAAGGTAATCATTTGCCTTTTAGATCCAGAGAAATGACATCAGAATTGATGTATTATAACTATAATGAAATTCTACTAGAGCAGATGTTATAAATTCTGCTTTTGCACTTATTCATAATCAGTAACAAATAATTATTGATATATTGTAATTATAACAGGAACCAGGGTGAAATGTTTGTGTCTTCATCAGTATGCAGGATATAATTTTCAGACCATGCCTGGGAAAATTTACTCTAATTTTCTTTCTGCATCCAAAGCTATGATTGTGGTTTGCAGCACTTGGATGGCATTTTCCCTCAGTTTGCTTTATTTCAATTGACTAATTCTGTCCTTTTGATTTGGATTAATTCTGTGTGTATTGCAGGGGATTAATATTCCTTTTAATTATTTTCCTATTGCTTAGATTGTATAAAAAGTGGCTTCGTTGTCTGTGAGGAATCATTTAAAAATTAATTGAAAAGCATTTAATTATTTTCAGTCCTAAACTTTGTATGTCTGTAGTCAAACACAGGAGAGATCAAGGTGCCCTTGCAATGGCAATTCAGTTTCCTCTGCACAGGTTCCTCTCTCTATGCATTGGAATCTTATTTACGCAACCCCTTCATTAAAAAGGAATGACTTTTAAGAAGGTCATACTTTGAATTTCTAAGTACAAAATATGTACTTGCTGATAAAGTAGGGTCAGGTACTAGTTTCTAGAAACTAGTCATTCCCCTGGCACACCTTCTAAGTCCTTTCACTTTTTTGAATGTACCTTACATGTACAGTTTCTGTTCACATAAAAATATTTCTGTTGACAGATCTCATCTGCTGTTTCTTTGGCATCACTTCTCTGCACTTCAAGTCTGTTGCTGTAAATCTGTCTGAGGAGAGATATCTCTTGAGTTTTGTGTTTGAAACACTGCTTTAGTCATTGTCTTTTCTCCACCTGTAATTTTCAGCCATTTAAAGCAGTTATTCTTATTGCCTGTTTTCCACTTGAACAGTGATATATGTGAACATCACATTTAATTAAAAAAAGTAAGATCCCTTTTTTAAAACATTAAGAGAAGTGAAACAAGTCAAGTGGAAGGAAGGTGCTGACAGAAAGATGATTATTTGCAAGTTAGTGCAATAAAAAGTTGTTAACAAAATTGTATTTCCTTGCAATTATATTGTTTTTATCTCCTGAATGTCCCAAACCAGAAGCCATGGCTTCATCATGAAAGAATATGGCAGATGGAGTTACTCCCTGTAAGTATTAAAAAGAAGGGCTCCTAAATTATCTGTCATGATTTAGTTTTGGGTTTCAGACCCTATGCTATCTGTTCTTAGCATCATAAAACATAATGGAAGTATACAGAGATTCAAATGTGTAGATTCATACTGTATATCACTTCCTTATGTGTCTGCAGATGGCGTGTATATTTTTGCATATGGGATTTTATGGTGGTTAGAATACATTTGATGGGGTAAATGTAGGGGAGTGCAAAGACTCATTGCAAGTGATTAATTCAAAGATTTATATGTATGTTTTTAAGCTCTTTGATTTCCGGAAAAGACTCTAAATCTTACCTTTTTTATCACTAGTTCTTTTTCAACTTTGGTGATTTTTTTTTCCTTGTTCAGTCAAAAAGGCCAGGAATCTCATCTATTAAATGCTTGGATGCTTAATGTTGAAGGCTTTCTCTAAATATAAGCAGACTAAAATCAAAGGCCTAGTAGTGCATAGAAAGAAAGAAGACAGGAGGTCCATTTTTATGAAGTTTTTGATTCAGACCCCAAATGAGTCTAATGTAATTTCAAGTGAGGCAAATGAAAGCAGTGTATGTCTGAATTATGCATAACCTAAAAAGATAAAGGTAGAAAGTCATGCAGATTGTCAGTCACAGGAATGGATTTCAGTGATCACTCACAAATTGATCAATTCAATTAATCATTTTTTTCCCCCTAGTTATGAAGTTCCTGAAATAAATTCTTGAAGACAGACTTTCCTAACACTATCTAGTTTTTAAAACTTCCCCTTTCCACAGCAAACTACTAAAAGGGAAAGATCTGTTCTGTAAGTACAATATGGAGGGTACTCACCAGGAGAATTGTCTTAACTTTTCAGTGGCCTTCAGTTTTCATCACAGGTGGAAGAGTCATGGAACCAGCAACTTCTAAACTAGACAGATGTGTTTAAGCTGTTATAGGGGGTTGGTGAAAGGAAAGAGAAGGCACAGTCCAAGAAATTTCTTCTCCATTTGTTGGCCCATGAGAAGGTGATTCACTTTGCCCATGCAGGAGTTCCACAGCACCTACTCTTGTCACAAGCTGTCTGTCAGCATAGTCCTGTCAAGCCTGTTGAAATAATGTGGAAGGTGAGATAAGGGAAGGAGTTACAAGAATTTTGTTTTGGCAAGACATTTGAGCATGTGATATGATTAATATGGACCATAGTAGAACTTCCATAGACAGATTATTAGAAAAAATAAATAAGATGGTGTACCTAATTAAGAGAAACACAATAAGATAAGCCCTGTTAAAGAGCAAGGCATGGCTACCAGCAAGAATGCATCTTTTGTAATTCAGCTGGAGCTCCTCAGCCTCTTAAAAATGTTTTCTTCATGTCTATTTGAGAGGTAGCTGAAGTAAAGAAAGTCTCAGTGATGTCTTTTAGAAGAAAGGAGTTTCAAAATTAATCAAATTGGTAACATAAATGTTATTTTCCTTGATTTACTTCTCAAGAGTTCCTGGAAGTGACCGATTTCAGAGAAGATGGCATGGGTCAATCAGCATCTTGTAGCAACTGTTCAAATCAATAAAAATGTTTCTTGGTTTTAGTAGACAGTATTGTCTGACAGAAGGTAACTGAAACAACTCAACGTTAAGAACTAACAGAAGCAGAACTAAATACCGGTTTAAGTGCTTGCTTTCTGTCTCCAGGGATATACTTTCATGGTGCATTTAGGATTTTAGAGCTTCATCCTCTAAACTGATTAGCTAAGTGAGAAACTTCATCTCTTGTTAGTAGAAGTATTGTTAGTATTGTTTCCAGATATGTTCGAAGGTATGGCACTAGAACCCTGAACATTAGTATTCCAAACTTAGAAAAAATTTCAGGCAATTTTGGAAACAGTTCAAGCCTTAGTCTTGCAAGTATTAAATTTTCTCATGAGTAATCTGATCTACTTAGTCTTACAAGTAATGAACTTTCTTCTGCATAATCTGATCTACTTCAGCCTTCTGCTTATAGGTATGGTGCTGCTGTGTTTCACTCCTTTGAAGGAGTGACTTATTCTATAAGGAGCTCAGTTTGCCTGATTGAGCTACTCAAAAAGAAAGAGAAAGCCTATTAAGAAAATAGCTGACAAATTTCATTTTTCCGGAGTAAAGACCATTTTGATGAATGAAATCTTTTAGGAAGGTGGCTAACATGGTACAGTCACTTAAAGTGATGCATGCTGGTTTTTCATGGTACTATCCTGTTTTTATATGGAACAATTTAGTGTGTAGATGTAGAACTTTTAAAAATATATAATTTGTTTGTGATTAGACATTTTAGTCTAATAATTGCTTCAGTGAAATCCAGAAAGTGTATCATAGGCACTTCTGGATGATTGCTCAGTACCTTTTTAATCTTGTCTCAAGGTTTCCTAAATGCGTAGTTATTTTATTTGAGGAGAGGGAGAATTATATGAAATATGCTGTGTTGCCTTCAAATATTAGGAAATATATTAAAACTGGTTTTAGTCTATGTGTATTGTTGCAGAAAGGAGAAAAAGATTAGAATGTGGAGGAGGAATTTGGAGGAATGGCATCTTGAAGCAAGAGTACTACTAAAGAGCGTACTAAGAGCATAAATTCTGAAGCTGCACCTTGAAGAGCACCTTTGGCTGTATAGAGTACTGAATAAATCAAAAAGATGACCAGGAGTCTGAATCAGTGCTAATATAGATTTATCATTTTTGCTTCCATTTGTATTAGTGGTGATGCTACTGGATCCTTTGCTGTCAGTAGTCAATATGACCAGGCTTTGTAGATAATGGAGCTGAGGGTGACAGCAAGACCTTCTTGATGAGGTGTGTGCTCCAACAGTGTTTGAACAGGGCATGCAGAGCAGGTTTGGTGCCAGTAACAAAGTTCAGCCAACAGTCCAGTTCATGACTGTTGATGAAGTCAAGCTAAAAAGTCAAGTGAGAAAAGAAGGACCAACATCAACAGGGTACAACCAAAGCAAAATTTATCAGTAGTAGGGCAGTGGCTTCAATGAAGCACCTGAGCCAGTGGGTAGAGGCTACATGAGTAGAAGCCTCAAGCAGAGCTTCTCACAGCAGTTTTCCCACAGTTTACCACTCTACAGAAATCTCATCCAGGATTACCCAGCTGTATTGTATCAGAGTAGACCTTTAACCCAAGTGCCTAAACACGTGGGCAAGGGAAGAGGAGGTCTGCAAAGAAAGATGATGTAAGACTGAGCAGGGCAACTAGAGCCTGTTGGTGCACTTGGGGCTCTAACACTTCCAGCTAGTGTCACTCATAGTTGGGGGCATCAAAGATGGGGTGAAAGGTATGAGAGACTGCTCTTTGGTCTGATCTCTGTGTCATGTCAGCCTTAGTGCACACATTGTAACAGGCACTGCTAATGACAGAACTGTAGCTCCTGTAGTTCTTCAGGTAAATCTATACCAAAAATTTTTCCTGGAGCTGGCTGGACATTTTCTGATAAAATAAAGTATGGATTTTCTGGGCTCTGGCACTTCAGAGTTTGGAAGTTTTTTAGAATGGGAAGAGTTGTGTTTGGAAACTGATATTTTAAACTTCATGGGACAGCTCAGGGTGGAGTTGGTGTGGACAACTGCAGCTGATCAAGATCATGAGGGTTAACTTTACTTAGCAGTCATTAAGCAATGTATTTAATGAAGTAATGTGATTCAACTACACTTGGTTGTATGAATTATTGACTAAAGTCCATTGACTGTATTGACTAGATCTCCACTGACTATAATGAGATGTTAGACAACTAGCACAAACATTTAAATTGCAGACACAGAATGACTGAGATTAGAAGGGACATCAGTAGTCCAACCTCCTGTTCAAGAAGGATCAGAGGACCATACCAGGTTGCTCAGGACTTTATTACATCTAGTTTTGAAGCCTTCGAGAATGGAGACTGAATAACATCTGTGGACATCCTGTTCCAATGCTTCAAAGTCCTCATGGTAAAGAAAGTTCTCCTCAGTTTAAATTTGTCTGCAGCATCTTGTCCCCTCACTGGGCATTGCTTTGAAGGGCCTTGCTCCCTTCTCAATGACCTCTTTGTAAGTACTGTTAGGCTTCTGTTCATCTCCTGAAGCAGACTTTTTCATGCTGAACAAACCTGTTGCCCTCATCTGCTCTCACAAGTGAGTTTTTCTAGCCTCTAGCTATCTTTGTTGTCATTTTACTGAGGTTTCTGCAGGTTTGTATTTTTTTTTTTTTGTACTGGGGAACAATACAGGATGCAGCATATTAGACACAGTTTAATGAGCTCTGGGTGAAAGTGCTCATTCTGGTCTACTGGCTATGGGCTTTTAAAATATGTCCAGATGCTGCAGGCCTTCTTTGTAGCCTGGTTGTGATATATCCACCATATTTAGCAGTGGGCCCGAGTTTTTCTGGTCCAGACTTTTCTTGCATATTTAGCATAGAAACTGTTCTTGTTCTCCTTGATGCCCCTCACCAGTTTCAAACCTAGTTAAGCTTCCTTTTTCCTAGACAGAGGGCTGTGCAGTATTTCTAAATTTCTTCTTTGTAGCTTGTTTAATTAGAGTACTAGTTCTGGAGTAGGGGCAGGTTTGGAGGACCAGGCATCCTGTCCTGTATTTGTAGCTCATTGCTGTAATGCCATAATCTTATTGCAAACACTATATGCAGGAATATTTTGGAAGAAAGCTGGCAAGTGCAAAGATATATAGAAACATGCACTTTACCGTGCTGTTTGGGTTTTGATGTCGCATTACTAATGTATACCTTTTTTGGCAGTCTCCTGGTCCAGGCATAGACTGTGCCTGATGTGGCAATTTATATCTCTGAAAGCCGTAAGAAACCATCTCAGCTTCCCAGAGATGATAAAGCTATTGCCTCCATGAGCTAAATATACTTGAAAGTTAATGCAGTTGTCTAAACTTTATGATAATGTCTTGTTCTTCTGCACTGAGCTACTTGACGCCATTCTATCTGTCCCATCTAATAAAGATATATTCCTCTTCGACTTTATTTTATGTAGGATTTGCCAGATTTAGCATATCAACACATCAAATTGTATCATTGCTGTGAGTTCAGGTCGTTTTACTGTAGCCAAGAATTTGCCCTTCAATACTAAAAATAGTTTGAGTTGTTGTGTTTATTGCTATGCATAACAATGCTTATCTTTCTATTAAAATAGATGATTAAAATTCTGACATAT
Organism: Campylorhamphus procurvoides; assembly: GCA_013396655.1. Taxonomy (NCBI): domain Eukaryota; kingdom Metazoa; phylum Chordata; class Aves; order Passeriformes; family Dendrocolaptidae; genus Campylorhamphus; species Campylorhamphus procurvoides. The sequence goes on along the minus strand of WBMV01000512.1, from coordinate 378,122 downwards.
TCCAAGGTTGCCTGACAGAGGCATTGCTATATGTTACTGTTTTAAATGACTGCTTATTTGCATTTGTTCTTTCATTATCTCTAATAGATGATGACATAGCATAGGGGAGGAAAAAATATGTTAAACCAATGTTGAGAAAGAGATGGTTTTAATGCGGTAAACACAAAATTATCTTGACAAGTCAAAGAATGACTCTGTAAGATTCAACCTTATAGCTTAATTTTAGGGAAAAAAAGGCACCAAATACTTTGACATTTAGTGAATATTTAATTGTTGTGTAAGCTGAAAAAGAAAGCATTTATATGTTATTGGTTTGTAGGTATAGTTTGAATAGAAGTTATTTCTGTGTGGATTGAATATATAGTTTTATTTTGAGATTTAAATCCTAGATTAGAGCCAGTCTTGGGCGTTGGATCATGTGTAATAGCCAGAAACAGTGATATCCATGGTCTTTTCCATAAAAGTCAGCTCCACCTGGTTGAAGCTATTGACTCAGGGTAGGAATGAAATGTTTGGTTCAGCTCAAAAACAGTGCCTTCCCCAGGACCAGGGCACAGCCATGCACTGTAATGCCACTTTCTGCTACAGCTCAGCTGTTCTGGCAGAAAGGCAGGAGCTAAAGCCATATTTCCCACCAAGTCTGGTCACAGGCTTAGAATTGCAAATTGCCTTGACAGCTGTTGACCATCCTTCATTTATAAAAGGTAAGATCACCTTGAATACATAAAAATACCAGACACACTGACAGGACAAGGTAGCCCCAAATCTGTGTCCATTCAGTAATTTTTCCTCTTTGGTGTGCTTATACCAGCTGGCAGGTTGGTTAGTGCTTCACTAACCAAGATAGTTGCTTCACTATGTGCTGTTGGGACTTGTCATTAGATGATTTTTTTTTCTTTATTAGAGTTATTAAAGATATATACCACCTCCATGAGAACCTCTGAGCTGGTATGTCAGAGAGCAGATTACAGCCCATCATTTGCTCTCATTTAAATCAGTATAAATCTGAAGTGGCTGCACTGACACAGTAGAATTTCCCCCATATACACCAGTATATCCAAGAGTGGAATTCAACTTTACAGTCGTTTCTGAAAGCAAGCCATCTTTTTCATCCAAGTGGCTGTCCCTTAACACTAACTGTAGGTGGACTTGAACGGGAGATTTGGAACTCCTGATTTTAAAACTGACCATTCATGAGCAACGATTTGCCTTTTGTCATTCCAGTCATTGTCGTGACTGTTTGGTCTGCCAGCTTTGTATGCCTCCCATTTTGCTCAGCACAATCCCAGCTCTGGTTTTTAAATGCTATTAAAATATAAATGATGACAGCAGCTTTTAAAATAGGAATTATTAAACTCCAGAAAGTCTCCATCTGCTCGTATGTCAGTATACAGAATATTTACTGCCCAATTTGCATGTTGTTCAATAGGGAGAAGATTGTCTCCATACATCCTGCTCTGACCCAACTAGGAATGTAAATAACGAGAAATGATTAGGAATCTGTCTTTTGAGATTACTACCTACATTTTTGCAGAGCCAAGATGTCTGTAGGTTTTCAGAAAGGTTCATTTTAGCATTTCATTATGTGTGTTTATCTAAAATGAATATGCAGATCAGTTTTTTTGTTTACTCCTATTGTTGGGTGCTATAATGCTTTTGCATTAGAAAGAGATGCTGTATAATAGATTGCTGGCAAAGGGGAAGCATGATCTTATGGTCAAAGTAAAAAGAGTTTAGATTAGTTAATCATTCCTATGCTGTAAACATAAATTCTAGCACACAGCATGGGGGAGGAAATAGTGGGCATATGAATTCTAGATTAGCCAGAATTCTGTAATGCCATAATGCTGGTCTGAAAGGCCAAGAAGTCTTTGACAATTTATTCTTGCTTTACACAAAACATGTTTCTGTAACTGTTGTTCAAAAACAGGCTGATATGTTGGAAGGGCACCCAAGAAGCTGTAACAATTACTTTATAAGTAAACGAATAGAAGACCTCTAGAAACAGAGAAAAATATGTTTTCAGTCTGTTTTGGTGGGGAAAAGTTTAAGATCAGCTTTTGTAAGACTCATTGATGATACATTAGGCATAACACAGAGTTCTTGGATTAAACAATTCTCATTGCAAACTCAACATAGCTAATTTAAGAGAATCTAGGTGCAGGACTGAGCACAGCTAATTATTTGCGACAAAGTACGGAGTCAGCAAATAAAGAATGACTTGGAAAGAAACCCATTTCTTAATATTAGCTCTTCTAAAGGTCGCAGAGTCTTGTCTTTGCCCCTTCTTTTCGCAAAATATGAGAACATTAGGCTGCAGAAGAAGGAAATTTGCAACCCCAGGTATTAAGGTCAAATAAAATAGATCACTTTCAGAGCTGGTCTTTAGCCAGATCACTAGATCTGAACCATTCTGCCGTTGCTAAAGTTCACAAGTAGAGCAAGATGTAAGCTTTGTGGTTGGCCCGACTTCTTTCTTTTTTTTTTTGTTTTTTTTTCTAATGCAGTTGTGGAGACATTACAAAGGTCTCTTTCTCTAGTCTTCTGTTTTCATAGTGTATGTTATGTTTTTCTAATGTGGGAAAGGTATATTCAGGTTTATTACTTTCTCCTTTGATTTATCAAGTGTTGAGATTACAGATGGATGAAAGCATTCCTATGCCAATAGCTACATTTATTGCACTTTTATGCATTAGCAATGGTAAATAATCACCCCAAGACAACATCTGTTCTCATTTGTCTAGTTTCATTTATTTTAATGTATGAACTGAGCTTTTGATAATCACTTACCTACTTTAAAACTTTTTTCTGTGTGTTATACTGTTAGTCTTGGTTGGCAAATTATATACCCAGCTAAGGAGCTTTAACTTCTAAATCAGCAACAAGCCCAAGTCTCAGAAGAAAGTTCTCAGAATAACTCTGCTGTCTGTGCTATGTCTGTCACTGTGCTATATTCCAACACGGAATATACTCAGTCCATTTTAGCACCTTTCTTGGAGCTAGTGTTGCATACTGTGAGATCTGTGCTTCATGCTAGCAATTTTCCACATTTTTAATGGATGTATTAATTTGTGGCTTCTTTTAATTAGAAGCATTAGCATGTTACAGGTTTATTCATTCATATAAGTACTTGTTCTTGCCTGTATACATGAGTAGGACTAAACTAAGTATCTCAGAGACTGGTTAGGTGTAGTTGTAGTTTATTCCCTAATTGTTACTCTGCCAGTGTGTTTTAACTCTAGGAAAGTTCAGTGTGGGAGTGGATACTTTATCACCCTGTCATTTGTTTTGTATTCTGAGGAGACTTCCAAACCATATCAACTGCATGTGCCTTTGACCGTGCGTCTGGCTCTAGGACTGGAATTTGACTTCAGGTTACCAAACAGCCTTTGCAGAACGTCTTTTCTTTTGAGATGCTCCTGATGTGTGGTAGGATGGGACAGTAACAATTTATATCTAGCTTTGCTAGTGCAGTTGGAAAAATGATCTCTTTCGCTGGAACTGAGATCTTTAAATTCAACCATCTTGTTGGCCAGTGTGGTAAGTGTGGCTTTGGTCCAAGAAAAACACTATGAAATTATATCCTTGCCAGATGCTTCAGAATAGTCAGAGTGACTAATCTTGGTTTTAACTAGCCTTATGCCAATGCAGCTCCATTGCTCATTATATAATTGTGAATGGGAAGCAAGACTTACATCTAGAGAGAACTGAACCCAAAATTAATTTTGTATATTTTCCATGCAGCTAAAGTTCTGACAAGGGAACTATTAGTGTAGCTATCATTCTACCAAGGGAAACAGCATGGTTCATCCTGAGGGTTCTGTCTGTGTTTAGTAACCTGCCTTCATTCCTTTTATTTTAATCATCTGAAATGCTACAGTCTATCTTCTGAGTAAATGAAACATCTAGGAAAACATGAAGGTAGAATGTCTCTCAGAAAAGTAACCTTCCCATGAATTTTTCAATGTAAGCTTATTTTGGGATGTTTCATTTTTTGCCTCATTCTCACTTCAAATGTGGCAAGTGCTAATAACACTTTTAAAATAGCTTTCTATAATTTCTCCCAGTTTCTTTAAATCCATTTTTATCTCCTCATGAACATTTTCACATTTTTCCACCCTTTGACTGTTAAATTTAATAATATCAGTTCTTACTCTTCCTGAATTTTTCTGTGCTGTCTTTCTGTGAATCAGTACCAAATTGTGTTCCTTTTCCAGGTGCATGTAGGGAGGGCTGATTATCACTCCTGCCAGACTTTATACAGCATTTTGTACAGTTATAGATAAAAAAGTAGTGTGGACTTAAATGTAACTGCTTTTGCACTATCCTATTTATAATTATTAATCTGTAGCAGATGGGTAAATTCTCCACCTGTTCTTACTGCTGTATCCAGCTGTTTTTGTGATAATTATAATGTATCAACATGAGATACAGTCAAACCCAAAAGTATAAAAGCCATTTTGGTCTTGGCTGAAGGAAGACTAAAGCAAATCAAAGATGCCCTCAAGTTCACATCGGTGCCTTTTCCACTTGCAGCATCTCTTCATATGCTCTGTGATATTGAAGTAAAGACAGAGATTTGGCTTCTATTCCCAACTGTTTCTACTGTGACAGTAGACAGACAAGCTAAGCCACTATCACTGTGAGCGGTCTGAACAAAGTCAGTTATTCTTCCTTATATTTTACAGTTCCTGTATCATTGTGACTTCTTTCAGGGCAGTAGAAGTGATAATGTGATACCTGGTCCTTCTCCATTTCTCACCTCTATTTTCACCTCATTTCACACCAATCTGGAGTTTTGATATTGGAATTATCAAAGAGGTGGCTCTGGGGTGATTTTTCTTTTGTATTATCCACACGTATGGGAAGAAAACTTTTCCCTAGGCTCTAGGAAAGTGCCTGTTCTCCTGCCCATTACCCTTTGTCTTCAACCCAGAACACAGTTAAGTGCTGTGTGTCTTTTTGTCTTATTTGGTACTAACAGCAGTATCTCACCATGGCTGGATAAAATACATTCTTCTCAAAATTGTTCAGGACACAAAGACCAAGTGTCTGAAACATTGTGTGTTGCTTTGGAAGATGCATGAAGAACATAAGCTTGCAATTGGAGCAGTGATTTATTGGAACTGTAGTTGCTGATATAAAAAAAAAATCATCCAGATGCATATTCATTAGTTCTAGGCTGTTTTCCTGAGTTGTTATACATAACCTTTAGTGTAATTTTGTGATAAGTAATGCATGCTTTACTATAGGCTTGAAGAATGTAAGTGTGAAAGTTCTTTGCATTAATATATTATAGATAGCAACCTTGTGTGGTTGAAGAAAGTTTCAGTGGTTTTTTTTACTTCAGTTTGTGTGATTCCCTAAGGTCAGGTTATAAAGTTTTTTCATCACATTTGTCCTTTCATAGTAGAAAATAATCTGCCTTACTTTCCTGGAGGCAAAACATTACAGGAGAAGCTCCCTATCTGACATGGTAATCCCTGATTAAAAAGGTATTTCTAATAGCAAGTTCCAAAACTCAGACATTATCTGACTCACAGTGAGGCTCCCTTCACAGCAAGCACAGTTATGAATTCCTCATGAAGGTGTCAATGGCTTTTAAATAATTAATGCCATCTGGGACTGATTTTTGAAATTAACGTAGGAAAAGCTGTGAAGATGCAGACTGGCTAATGTGTGTGTACATACACATGTGTAATGGAGGAGGACGGTGTTCTTCCTAAAATATTTTTAATTTATATACATTTATGACTCAAAACCCCTGTGGAAGGAACATTGATTCACTTAGTAGTCTGTTGCATACAGACTGCAACATATAATGTTTTGGTTAAAAAATGAGAAGACGCTTGAGGCCAAATGGGCAGGAGTACTCAAATCTTTGATAAGTTGAAAAATTGTATTACTAACCTATTTTGATGACAGAGTTTTGAAATTGAGTGTGTGCATATGACATATGTGTGTGAGAAGTTGTCATCTTTGGGCAGATCCATCCCTGCTCAAGACTAACTTCTCACTTTGGCTACTGTCAGGTATTTCAGAGTGGGGTCTACAAAACTGTGATGATGATTGCAGAATTCACTGTGCATCAGGGACAGATGGCTTTTCTTCATTGCATGCACTAGTGAAGAGATTGTGGCTGAGCTAGCAGAGCTCATATCTCACTGTGCACCTTGCTTTTCTAATGAACACAAATGAAACATTGAGTAATTTTTTATGTATGTAAAAATCTTCTTTAAAGCTTGATAATATCCTCTTCTAGTGAATTAGCTAGATTACCTTTTTGAAATTTACTAGGATGTTTCTACCAGGGCTGCTATGGTCTGTTCTGCATTTCATGAGGTGATCCTTTATTTCTTCTATTTTATTAAAGTGTAAATTAGAGTGCATAGCACTTCTTTTTCCTTTTTTTTCCCCTCCAGAATAAGCTGCAGGCAGCTTTGTAGTATGGATGCAAATGATTTTTCCCATGCTAAGAAAGGGAAGCCAGAGGAAGAGAAGGAAGGAAGAGTGAGAGCAGCTTCGTGCTGCACCCTTGGGGAGCTGCTCCCTGCATTGGAGCAGGAGAAGGAGGAGGAGAGGCGCACTAGCAGTAGCTGCACAAATTGCCTGGGCTATGTCCCAAAGCCATAGACCTATCAAGGGCTCTGTCTGTCAGAGTCTTTACAACCACTGAAATTTTTTTTTTAATCACCTGTTTCTGGACTCTTGTTGTCTTCTATTTCCCTGTATTTGAACCTAGAGAGCTGACAGGGGTTTTCAGGTGCTGGGCTTCCTTACCTTTTATATGATAAACTGTGTTATCTGCAGCTTCATAGCTCCTTTGGCACCAACATTTTGGTTTTGCTTGTTTTAGCTACACAATGGTGAGGAGGGATTGACCATTCAGAAACCCTTATTGACTTTCAACTTTATTTCCTGGGTGTTTTAAAATCAATTTAAAGCCTGATAATGCTTATTTATTATGTTCTACACCTTATTTATTTTGTTCTGCACCACCTTCAGGGATATTCTGGAACATATATAGAAATCTTTGGTTTGGTTATCTTGATTTGCACTTTGCAAGCACTGCCTTTTCCATTTTGAGTAGTTCTGTTATTTAAGCTCCCAGTTTCGAGTGATGCAATTTTCATTTGACATAGAAAGAAAAGATGTGTCCTTGTGTGTGTTGTGAACTTCTTTTTATGTTGTATTCTCCATTCATTTTACTTTTAAGTCCTTCTTCAATGCCTGGTAGCCTTTCCAAGATGTGATTAGAAGGGAACTAAAGTGATGTTCAATTGTGGTATTTTGCAATCTCAAATCTCATTTGAATCTTGTAGTTGCAAATGTGAACAAAGCATTATAAGTGAGCACAAAAGTGTAGTTTCATATTCCTTATATGCTGCTAGATGTTCCTTATAGGTAGGTAATATAATATAATATAATATAATATAATATAATATAATATAATATAATATAATATAATATAGGTAGGTAATTAAATGGTGAATTACAAAAGAACCCCAGAAATTCAGTGGATTATAATTATCTTTAGGAGTTAAATTTTGACTTTATGTATAAGACTTGACATTTAATAACATGACATAGACATTTATAAATCAGGTGGATATTAAATGATCGGCCATGGATTGATTGATTAGTGAGTAACGTTATCTGCTATTAGCTTTAACAGCTGAGTACAGTGATTTATACTGCACAGAGATATTTTTATTGGCAAGGAAATAGCCAAGGTGTCATGTTGCTGTATTTTTTTTTTTTTGGATTTCTCTTAATCTGAACCATACAATTGAAGAGATGAGTTTTTCTGTTAAATTGCTAGAACAGATGTTATGTTTTTTAGTTTAAAACATTCATCAAGTAAATCATTATTAGCATTTTCATAATACATCAGGAAAGTGAGATGCTCTACACCAAGGTAGGATTTTATCTAGCAGACTGAAATTTTATATGCTTCTAAAGGTGCAGAAATAATGAATATTTAATGACTTGAAACTCCAGTAATACATTATATTCAAGTTTTATTTAAATATTATTTTTTTTCAAGCTAGTTTATGCCATACCTTGCTCTTTTATCCGTAATCATACCTTTGTAATTTTTCCTTATACTTGATCTTTTTACAGAGTGTGTTCCCAGAAATAAGTTATTAATTTGACAGAATTTGTATTTGCTAATATACTTTATATTGGAATTAGGCCATAAATAGCATTTCTTCAAAGATAAGTAAAAGATCTCAGAATGTTAGACATGTCTTTTCTTTATGAACTTGTGGCACATGAGACCATGAATCTATAAGATATTATCATGTTCTGGTATTGATCACATCTAGTCTTAAGTCTAGTAATTGTTTTAAGGATATGTATGATATGGGCCACTCCAGTCCTAGAGAGGATGAGGGGATCTTCGCTTCGTCCTATATTTTATAGTTATTGTAGAGTTCTTTGGGTGAGGCAGTTGTGAGCAATTCTACAATGTTGCTATTGGTATTAAAATAAGTTGTCATTTTCTATTAAATATCTATAGATTCTTGTAAAACTTAATGTCAATTGATATACTGACTGGATTTCTTCCTTAACTGAAATGACAGTAGTGGTAATACAAGTTGAGTTGGGGAAATAGTTATGTAATTTCTGCTCTGTTTTCACACTGTGCCTAATAGACTGCTGGTGTGGTTCACAGCCTTCCCCAAAATCATGCATTGCTTGTTGGATGAATTTATGTTGGTATTTGAGAACTGGGGAAAAAACCCCCAAAAAACCAAACAAAACACCAAAAGTTTTAATCAGTGAGTTTTGTCATACAACAACAAAACCAAACCAAACCAAACAAAAAACTATAAGCAAAACAAACAAACCCAAAACATTAAAAAAACTCCAAACCTGCCTTTAAAGTCTAAGCAGGAACCTTCCTGTAGGAATGCAGAGGCTTGATGTTAGTTGTCTAATAGCTGATGCCTCCAAGATGAGAGAGACCCTAATAGAGAGTACAAGGTAGAGGGAGATAGATCTTGCCTATAGACTGTAAAAGCTTTTCCATGAATAAAGCATTCAAGAACATGCAGAACTCAAATCTGGTGGGTTTTAGCTGGCTAGAGCTAGGGTTTGCTCCTTTTGCCTCTGAACACAAGACTGAAAAAGGAAAGATGATGAAATATGATGTGATTAGTTTCACTAAAAATCATGTGGGCAAGCGTGCAATAATTCATTGAAAGAACTAGGGAAAAAGAAAGGCTTCCTACTATTTGATCAAGTTTTTTACATTAGTAAACATTTGGTACAACTTTGTTCCACCATTAAAACACGTGCATCAATCTATCCTTTTTGTTGAGTTTTCATAGTTTTTTTGCCATTGCTTTTCGTGGTCTCAAAAAAAAAACGCCCAAAAACCCCAAACCCCCCAAAATCTACTCCAACCCAGATAATTAAATGGGAGAGTAATGTGGAAATTGGAAATAGTGTTGCAATTGTTTGTTTCAAAACCAAAGAAACTGTACTGAATATTTCTGTAGACAGGTACCTCTTGCAGAGAAGTAACATGGAAACTGGCTGTATGAATAATTTCCCTGTGTGTGAAAAGAGCTGCCTTAGCTACAGAATGACTTTTTAGATTACGGTTGTTAATGCATGAGTTTTAAGTAATCAAATAGTTTGATAACTAAATCAGCCTTGATTGAATGAGAAAAAGTAGTTTGAAATTGCATCAGGCAAATATTAGAAGCCCAGGTTGCTACTTTATCATAAAATTATTATAAATAAGTGAAATTAAGTGAAATGAACAGCTGTTTGAAAAGACTTCAGGAGGTAGCAGTAGAGATTGCTGCATGTTTTGTGTCAAGTAAAGAATTATCTAAATTTCAATATGATGTCTAAAGCTCTTGGAATTGCACTTATGTAATCCCTTTCTTTCTTTCCTTACCACTCCCAGCTCCAGGAATACTGCTTCTGGCTTAGAAAAACTTGTTCTGCCTTTCAGGACAGTAACTGCCACAGCTGTGGGTTGGACTCTTTAGGAAGGGATTTCTAAGAAGGGCAAAATAACTAGACAAAAGCTGATCAGTATCTTTTCCTGCTATTCAATGTATGAAGTACTAATGATATTATTTAATTCTGTATCTGACAATGAGTATAATAACATTGAAAACAGATTAGGACCCTAATCTTAGAGAAGCTTCCTCAGCAATTTTAAAAAGGAAGATCAAATCAGTATCTTCATCACAATTATGTATGAACACAGTTTAGGAAGAGTGTCACTCCACCCAGAAAGAGCTATAATAATAATTACCAACCAGCAGAACTACTACATTGCATGGCATCCAGTAGGCATCTTTAGACAGATTTCTGAAAGGATTAGTTAATTTTATTTTTACTGGCCGGCAGGCATAATTATTCATTTTGACTTCATAATTCAGAGGTCAATTTGTTTTAAAGTTGAGAAAGAAAATATTCTGAAATGGAAATGTTTGAAGCTGAAATTAGTTTAGGAAGAAATACACATTAGTCATAACAATATACAGGATATTAAACATAGACTAATGTTTTAATGTGGGGAAACAGATTTGTAGCTTTTTTTTATTTAATATTAGATTTCTTCAGTGTGTAGGTGCTGGGTTGAGGAAGGTAAACATTGCACCTTAGCAGCAGAGTTGTTCTCTCTACAGTCAATAATCTTTTTACATATAGAATATGAAAAAAGTAGAAAAAATGAGTTATCAAGTAAAATTACTTACAATACTTTAAACAATTAGTATGAGTGATGCAGTATGTTAGTGTAGGCATATTTTAATAGATGTTTGTTCTTATTGAGGAAAAGGAGTGATAAGTATGTATATAGGAGCAGAGGAAAGATGGAAAGATCTGACTATGTGAATTAAGAGTAAAATTATTGTGTAATATTTTCAGTTAAAATGTAACTATCATGTTAAACAAGAAAACTAGATTAGAGTTGTCATCTTTTGCCACATAATGTAATGAAATGTCAATACAAATCTGATATAAAGCACTTTTTTAGTACAAATTAGCACATTGAAACTTTCCTTTTAATAGCAAATAAATACAGTAGCAGACATTGAATAGAAAAATATTTTTCTTAAGGTTCAAGTAAAGGATCAGATTGCTTAGTGGTGTAGAATTATTACAGGTTTTACCATAATCCTGTTATGCAAAAGGTTATTGTAAAGAATTCTCACTGATTGTTACTGAGTGTTTTAATGAAGACTTCTTTTAATTTATGCATCAAGAGGAGTATCTCTTTCATCAAAAGTGCAGATATATCAACATATTATGGCAGGTCTTCTGTTTTGCTTCAAAGTTCTTCTGTGGTGGCTTTAGATTTTTGTGAATAGTCTAACTTGTTCTTTGTGAGGAATGTTTAGAAGTATCATTGTATTGAAAATGCTAGACAATACTTCAGTTTTGGGTTTTTTCCCCAGAATTAAATGATGTTGTTGTTGTTTTCTGGGGATTTTTTTATTCTTCAGAACAAGACATTGTTTCAAAAGCTAGTATTAAAGATAGATTTTTCTTAAAAAGAATTTAATTTCAAGTAAAATCTGTGAATTCCTAAACTCTATTCAGCCTGACCACTGAAACACTGATTTACTGGAGTTATTTTAAAAGGGAAAAACAAGTGACCGTTTCATGTCATTTGAGAGTTTGAGACATAAAAGTATTTTGAGTAAGATAAATTCTCACCTAGACCATATTGCCATTTTTGGAAGACTGTTGTCACAATAAATTCAATGTAACTTATATACTTCAGATTCTAACGCGAACTATGAATTTGAAGGATTTGTTAGTACATTGTTGAAACATTTTTTTAGTTGATGAAATATCTGCTGAACTGCTAGGTAGTTACATAAAGAGTGGTAAAATCTCTTAGGGTGAATGTAACAGTATATCTAATGTGACACGCAGAAGAAGAAGCTGTATTTTAACAAAAATGATGTTTCAGAGTTCAATTTAAAGTTTTTTTTCCTTGATTTAGATTTATTGTAAGTGAAAGATTATCTCAAGCAGTCACTTTCTCTCCTTTCTTTTGATGAACAAGAAGAGGAATTGGATAAAACAAAGCTTTTGATTTAGTGATGCTCTTGGCTTTCAAAACTTGGAAGCCACAATTAATTTTTTAGGATGACTTGTTATCTCAAAAGCAGTCTTTTTTCAGAGGAGAATATTCAGAGCTTAATCCCATTTCAGAAGAAGGCATAACATAGAGACCATACCATAATACACTGCCTGTCACTGTTAATGGATAGCTACACTCTGCTGCCCTTTCAGTAAATCCGTGCTTGAATTTAGCTGTTGCTAAATTCATCCTAATTTTCCAGTATCAGAAAAGAGATCGAAATGGGAAAACCTGCATATCAGTTGAAAAAGTGAAAAAAGCAAATATCTTCAGGTGGTTTTTTTTTTAATTCTGAGGTTTTCTCTTAACTTGCACAAGTTGTAGCTCTTTTCCATTACCTATGGATGCAATAAAAATGAAAGCAATTTAGAGTTGCTTGACCATAATTACACCCACTTAGAAATCACTTCTGCTTTTGCATTAGTGCCACGGTTCCAAGCCATTAGTGAATGTGTTTAATAATAATTTACCAAACATTACTGCAAACAAAGAACTCCTGCTAAGGAAAACAAATGGCTACGTTAGAAAATTGACTGGTTTTTATTATTTTTTTTAAAGAACAGGACCACAACCTGATTCACAGAACAGAGTTATATCCTAGCTAAATGCCAGTCATCACAAAGTGTCTTGCCAAATGAAGATATACTTCAAGAAAATGTGCACTTTGGTTTTTCATCCTTTACAACAGTCTGGTTATTTGTTTATGTGTGTGTGTGTATTGTTTAAAGGCATAGAGTAAGGAAATCTGCACTTGGCAGGAAATTTTTAACATGTTTTTTGGTTTCTCCCCGGCCCCCCCAGTCTTCTCTCTCCCTTGTATGGTAAATCATGCTGGCCCATCCTTTACAACATATGCTTAGGTCTGGAGAACATCAAAGTCCAGCTTACACCTTTTTCTGTGTTGAGGGATTTAAAAGCTTCTTTCCATTGGTTCTTTGAATCCCTTTATTATTTGCTGTCAATGTTGAATAATTTCCAATATATTAATCACATTATTGTTGTAAGTATTATATAAATTAATACATGAGTGATAGTATAATATGCACAACTGCTGATATTAAGGATGAACAGGTCATTGTATGTCAGTGTATATTATCTGTGTTGTTACATGTGTTTACACATATAGTTGTAAATATTTTTCTTATTAATATTACTCTGAGGTTACAATCAATATAAGACGATGTAGAAAGTTTGTGACACCATTTACTGTATCACAGTTTGCTGCAGCAGCACTTAAGGAAACCAAGCACTCTCCATAACCTGGAGGTGTGGTCTTGGGAAGCTCATTTAAGATTTAAATATGAATTTGACATATATAGTAGGAAAATGAGACAAGCTCATGGGCTCCTTCTCAGTTGATTATCCTGTATGCAAGTAGAGCCATGTTGTGATTGGACTCTTTGACTCCTGACATTATTTTTCTCTGCAATAGACAAACTCTAGGTGATGTCACTCATAGAGTCACTCAACTTTGTGGTTAGAGAATTTCCTTAAGTGTGGGATTGAATCTGCTTGTGTTGACAGCAGAATTGAATCTGCATCACCACATCAGGTGTGCAACTGTTTTAACCAGCAAAGTTATTACATAAAACTGGAGACTACAGGGTTTGTTTTTTCCTTCTCTCTTGTGGTCTTACATAAGAGAGCACAAGATGCCACTGCAATTCGCATTGAGTTTTCCACGTGCTCTGAAAGGCTCAAGGCCTTCATGGGTTTAAATGGAGCACTGACTACTTTCTGGTTCCTTACTTCAGTTCAACACAAATTAGCTGTACAGATTTGTATACCAGTACTATTATAACCAAGACTCATGGTGCCTGGGTATTGCTCCCTTAAATGGGGGATTATGGCCTATCCTTCAATAGTAACTTTTGCAACATCTGTTGTAGACTTTGACGTATTTATATAGCTTAATAAAAAATGTCAACTCTCTGCTCTCCAGGCTGCGAGTTTCTAAGCTGAATGCCAAAGTTTATATAATTCTCATATGATAGCTGTGCAAGTAGGTTTTACTGTTGTTTTGTCTTTGGGAAATAAGAAGTTAGGACACAAAGAAAATGAAGTTAGAGTACAAGCTACTATGTAAACAGCTATATTTAGAAAAAACTATCTTAAACTGAATTAGTTCTCTTAACCTGTTTTTTAGTCAATTTAATTGATGATTTTAGGTAAAGGATATCAGAGCTAAAGCAGTTTCCCTTCTATCAATGTTAATGTCTTAGATCCTCAGTTGGCGTCACTCCATAATTTTCTTGGAACTGTTACATCAAATGAGGATCTCTTTTTCCTTTGGTGTTCAAAACCTGTGATCATCCAAGATGACGTTTTCCTGCTGTGTTCTCATTCTTTGGCTGCCTGTGCACAACCTGCTTGCACAGTTAAAAAAACAGGGAAACACTGCAGTGAAGTTCTCTTCTTGTCTGAGGAAAAACCATGAAGACAAAAAATTACCTGCAGTGTCTTAGTGCTCCTACTGTGTGTGCATGTATGTATATGCATATATATGTACAAATCCATGTACATACATATATATGCAATGCATAATCCTATTATGTAATGTATACCTTTACATAATGTGGTAGTGTGTACATAGTCTATATACTTTCATAGTGTGTTTCATGTGCTTGTGAAAAATAAATAAAGAATAAGAAACATACAGTCTGCATGGAGGCAGCAAATCCGTATATATTTCCCGTAATATACTGTTATTTGTCCCTTTGGGAGACTGAAGGAAAAGAAAAGCTCAGATGTTATATCATAGAAGACAGCAGAGTCAGCAATGTTCTTAATAAGCTGGTAGGAAGTAATCCTGACAACAGCTGCTTTATGGTTAAGTCTCAGAAATGGGGATTAAGAGTAAAATCTAAAATGAAAAAATCTAGAAAAAGGATTTTTTAAAAAAAATACGTTAAAAAAATACTTTTAATAAGAATACTTTAAATACTTTTGAAACCAATGTGGCTGTTTTTTAAAATGAATTTTTCTAACTTCACGGAAAATGCTCTTATTTCATTATACTTCAGTGAAATAAAAAAAATTGACCATCATATAAAAATCAAGATTATTACTCTGATGAATATTTTTCTTGTAAGTCTTCAACTAAAAAAAAATACAGAAAATTGTCTATTAAATTAAATAATATGTATTTAGGCTTATATATGAAAAAGGGAGGATACAGATACAGTCTCTAATTTTAGATATTATATGACATTTTTTCCAATTATTTTTGCAATAAATTGTGTGAATACAACTGGCAAGTGTTAAATATCAAAATAAGTAACATTCCCAAATGATTGTAAATTGAAAGCTATTGTCAAGCCACAGGCACCAGAGAAGTGTTCAGATTAATTAAACTTATGCATGTATATGCAAACAACGTATATATGTATTTGTGTGCACTCCATATATGTATGTCTAGCAAAAACCTTAAGAAAAAACAAATCAGTTATTTCTTATAAGGAAACTGCACACACACGTACAGAACAAAACCAGCTCCCATGTAGTCTGAGGGATTTTTTTCCCCCATGTTTTCATTTGAATCCTAGCCTTGGACGACATTTTTATGCTGGTAGGAAACAATGCTGGCTTTCCTCTGACAAGCTACTTAGTGCAGCAGCAAATCAGTCAAAGAAAAAAGAGTTTGGATATCATCCAGCATATGGAAGGTCATACAGTATAAACAGAATTTTTTAGTACCATTTGTATTAACAGGAGGTTAGTATCTCAGAAATATCCCTATCCATATCTGAGAGTCATCAAAGTAATCCATTTCCTATCTGGTGGAGTTCCTAAGGCAGGCATCTCATAACCCTTTCTCATGCCTGTGCTATGCTTGGATGAGCAGAGGCAGCTGGAAGTGATTAGAATAGACTGACATATGAAATCACGTGGGAAGGGATTCATCTCACTGAAGAAGAGGAATCAATGCTCTGTTCTGTAGAGGAAGAGGAGTTTAAGTACAAAAGTGAGCAGATTTTCAAAGGGGCACATGGGAATCGAGCTACATGATTGCACTGATCCCATTTAATATTGCAAATCACATCCTACCCTCAGTAGATTATAAACAGCCTGATAATCACAGATGATAGTTTCATAAGAGCATAGGAACTGCCAAGCAGGAGTGAAGCAGTTGTTGCTTTATCCTTGTTGTCCCTTGTAGCTCTCCCAAAACACAAAGTGATATCAGACAAAACCCAGAATATTAGTAAGTGCATAGCTGTAAATGTTACATTTGTAATATGAAAACTGACATTTCCCAGACACGAAGGATTCGATGATTTCATTTTAAATGTGCACATTATTATGGATAAGTCAATTGGAAATCTTTCCTCTTTGTAAGGGAAAGAATATGTGTTTTATCATAAGCAATATCTTTTAAAAAACCCAAATATGTGCTATTTTTTCATTTTTTTTTCCCCAACTGGATGGATGTATTTTATGTTTTGCCCTTGAATCATGTGATCTTGTTACTTAAGCCTCTCTCTGTAATTTCAGGACTAGTATACATACACCACACAGATTTGCTGAGGTACCTTCCTCAGCGTGTTATTTCAGCTCGTAATCTTAGCATCAGTGTGGTATTTTAACTGTTAGTAGATTCTTGGTGCAAAAGCAAATTACTAGTCTAAGAATTTACTGTTTTACAGGCATACAAACATACATTTGGGAACTAGGCAAAGCTTTTCTTCTGTTTTCATAAACTGGATGATTTCTTGGTTTTTGAATATTTAAAAATTAGGTGAGGCAATTATTGAATTGTGAGAATATTCACACATGGTTTCTTCATCTCTCTAGAGAACTGTGGATTTTATATTGATTTGGGTTTTCTTAAGCATGAAAACTCTGGATTGGACTCAGATACTTTCCAGTTTGTCACCCATCTGAGGTGATTTTTAAAATTAGGTAATGTTCTGGCAGTGATGCCTTCATAGGAGATGGGCGGTGTTGTTGCTACACTAAAGTGTCGTGTTTGTCTGCCCTCTAGAACTGTTGACAAGTTGCCTTTTGAATGTCATTTCTCTGCATGACATTCTGGCAGTCACTTCCACCTGCGGGTGTCCTTCCTCTTGGTTGTTTAGCTCAAGCATACCCGGCATTAAAATTGTGTACAATGGCTATTCTGGAAGGAAATAGCCCCTTTCCTGTTCTGTAACAGCAGTGAGAAAATGCCATTCAATGTAACAGTAATGATTAGGAGGTTAATATAGGATAATATAAAATACATAGATAATGTTAGAGACATGGACATTCACTCCATTAACCACAGGTTCCTTGAATTAAAGTTTGATCTGGTTGTCCTGCCTGTATTGTGCTATCAGAACTAAAATACATGCATTTCAGACCAGGGAAGGAACCCCTGTGTTTCCCTTATTTCACTTCATGCTACCTGGTCATCTCTCCAGATGGTAGAACTACTTCTTAGAATTGTAAGTTATTGTAATGAATCTTGATAATTTATTGAACAGGTCAAAATTAAGCAATGTAAATGAAACAGAGCCTGCAACATAAGCCTATCACATAGGGCATTAAAAGGGGAGCCTTTACACTTGGTGACAGTAGCCATTTGGTGACAAGCTTCATTACACATGAAACTCTGGCCTCTTACTGTCTGAAGCTCAGATTAGTGTCTTCTGCCTCTAGTCATTAAAAAGGTAAGCATGTTGCTGAAATTATTCATTCAGATTCTCTGTGTGTATTTAATGGAGAGATGTCATTTTTTTCAGGAAGTCAATCCATCTGCTTAGAATGTCAGTTTTTGTCCACTGGAGGTCAATTTCCCTGTTGACTACAGTAATAATCATGATAACTGATGTGTTATAAAGCAAAAAATGCTCTGAGGTTTGGAGGTAGGAAGGTTCTCATGTGCTTGGAACAGCTGTTCCAGCCAAGATTGCAGCCAAAAACAGAGCAGAGCCCTTTGCTGAGCATTTTGAGCACATTGCCTCTCAGTCACTGAATGATCCTCTAGTAAAAAAATAAATAAAAAGGAATTGAAAATCAAATAATAACAGAAAAAAACTGTCCAATTGGCAAAAAGCACA
This sequence comes from Campylorhamphus procurvoides, assembly GCA_013396655.1. Classification (NCBI taxonomy): domain Eukaryota; kingdom Metazoa; phylum Chordata; class Aves; order Passeriformes; family Dendrocolaptidae; genus Campylorhamphus; species Campylorhamphus procurvoides. The sequence continues at coordinate 359,957 of WBMV01000512.1, read as the reverse complement.
TAGTACTTTGAGTAGCTGCCTATTTCTTGATGAGAATAGAGAACTTTTCTATCATCTGTTATGAACAGGATGAAAGGAGTTGTTTGTCAGAATAGTGCCCAGTTTTTGCTGAGACAAACAGAAAGACCCTCAGAGCCTCCTAGCAGTCAGCTGGAAAAGGGCAACACCTGCTCATTGCTGTTGAGAATCTCTTACTTGACCAAGAGTGGGCACCTGGTGACCTTACTAGAAATCCCAGTCACATGTTTGTAGACTTTTATCTAACTTTTGAGAATAATTTGAAAGAAGCATTTTAAATATTTAACTTTATATACATACACATATATACATATATAGATGGATAGATATATAGTGGGGAAAAGTAGAGTGAAGCAACTCAGAAAGTCACAGGGGTTGGAAAACATGAAAATTGTTTTTCAAGAGATAGTCTTCATTTTAAAGCTAGGAAACTTGTTTTCTACTCATCTATATATGTGCACTAGTGTGAGTGCAAATTCTGTGTAGCAGTTTACATAGCACTCAAGGTGTTAATAATTAATTCTCAAAAAAATTGGATAAGGTGATGTCTGGCTGCTTTGTTTATGGTTTCAGAGTAGGCCATAGTCATCCATTCTACATAAAGTATTTCTTTTGGATGTTCAGCCTATGTACAGGGGGATTATATGAGTATAGGAATGATGGTATTTAGTCAGAACAAGGCACACAGAGCAAAGAGCTGTGTTTCCATCAGCAACAGGTGTCAAAAGAAGAGTGAGAACAAGGAAAACATATATTATACTTTCCCATTATACTCTCCTAGTATCAACTTCTGTAGGCAGTGGTCCCTTAATAATACATGCATAGACTGCCAAACTCCATTCCCTTGAGTCCAGTTTGAAGTCCTTTTTCTAAAACTCCCTCAACATTTCTCTGGCCTTTGCTTTTGTACCTACTGTCTGCCTGTGTTGCCAGTCTTCATGGTCTGTTTCTTTTCTTCATCTATTCCATTTATTCTTACCACGTGGCTTCCTTTGATTTATGTTTGTTTTCAGGAAAACCATTCATTTTCTATAGTCAGAGTTTTCCTAAAATCGTATTTTCTTTTCTGATGATTTTTTTTTTCCATTGATGGAGGCCTATCAGTCAGAAATTACTGTTATGAAATGCTTTTTTCCCAACAGAATTGGTCATGTCAGTAGGATTTCTTTTTATTTTTGAAACTAAAAAAAGAAAAGAAAAATACATTGAAAGAATATTGCAAGGTGCAAAGTCAAGTGCTTAAAAGTTGGATATTTAGGACTTTAGGTGATAAGTGTGACCTTCCTTTACACTTTCCTTCCTTCCCAAGTATAAGGTCTTTAACGATGTAACAGCTTTCTGGCTTTTTTTTTTCCCTCCACACTGCAGGACTAGTTATAATATTTTACTTTTTAATTTTGGATATTTGACCCAGTTCATTATTTAGTGTATGTGGCAAAAATCATCAAGTGAACAAAAAGTTATTACCCTTTTTTTTTGCTTTGTTTGTTTGTTGGTTCTTTTTGTTTGTTTGTGTTTGGTTTTCTTTTTTTTTTTTCAATATGACATAAAGATTAAAGCAAAAACCTCTGGTAGAAACAGTAGAGTTTCAGTTTTCACTGTATTTAGTATAAGGTTGCACTCTGCAACTCCCACAGAGTTAAAGGGATATGTCACACTAGCGTTACAGTCCTAGAGTTTTAGACCCTGTCCTTCAGTAGCCTTCCATGGTCTGTGAGCTGAGATTCCTGAGCAGCTGCTAAGACCATAATGTTTTCTGTGGGAAAAATAAACTTGTGTAGAACAGTTCATCTCTTCCTCTGTGCTGTAGTTCACTGTGCCTGTACCTATGTTGTGCAACAGAGGCCATCCACGGAGGAGATTCTGTCTTTGCCATGAAAAATCTTTTACCCTCTAAAATGCAGTGTGAGTGATCCCCTGTTTTGCCTGGGAATGGTTTGAGGGTGGCTCAGGTCAAACCTACTCCAGAAACTGTTCATGCAACTTCAGAGGGTGCAGTACAGGGACTGTGCTCTGAATTAGCTTTAATTTAGGCAGGTTTAATTTAACCATCTGTGGTTGTGTCTGTGAGGAGTCCCTGTATTTATCCACTCTGAGATAGCTTGGTGTTGGTTATAAGCAAGTGTCCTAAGAAGAGTGACCTATAATGATTACACCGCAGCCTATGAATGGAAGCCACATCCCATTTCTGGGATGCATATTCAGTGCAAGGATTATGCTGCAGGTATGTTTCATATAAATTTTTCCTGCTGAAGTGTGACCTTTATTTTCTTGCCAGGCATCTCATGACTTTAATACACTAACCTGTGACAGATTGTTTGAACTGAAGAGCCCCGGAGCCCTGCTGTAGGTGAAAAGTGGATGCTCCTTACTTACACTGAAGCATGTCAAACAAGGGAACAGACAGATCCTCTTTTTAAAAAAAAGCAACAAAGCAAAGCAAACAAACAAAAGCAACCTATAAATAAAAATAGTCAGTAAGTAAGGGAAATAGAGTTAGGAACCCATTTTGTTTAGAACCATATACTGTGCACTATTTGGTGGATAAGTAATTGTCAGGATAGTTGCTGGCAGAGGGTAATGGTCAGTGGCTCCATGGCTGGATGGGCCCGTGCACTCACAGCCCAGGAAGCCAGCCGTATCCTGAGCCACATCACAAGAAGGGTGGCCAGCAGACTGAGGGAGTTGATTGCACCCCTCTACTCTGCTCTTGCCCTCTACTCTACTACCTTGTGTACTGCACCCAGCTCTGGGTCTTCAGCACAGGAAGGACATGGACCTGTTTGAGTGAGTCCAGAGTGCCACAAAAAGGGAGGGATGGAACATCTCTCCTGGGAAAACAGTCTGAGAGGGTTGGGGTGATTCAGCCTGGAGAAGAGAAGGCTCCAGGGTGACCTTATAGAGCCTTTCAGTACCTGCAGAGGGTAGTCCTAAGAAAGACAGGGACAAACTTTTTAGTAGGGCCTCTTGTGATAGGACAAGGGCTAATGGTTTTAAACTAAGAAATGTTTGTAAACTAAGGGGTAATGGATTTATACTAGGTATAAAAAAGGATATTTTTACAATGGGGATAGTGAAACACTTGAATAGATTGTCCAGAGAAGGGCCTCATCCCTGGGTCATTCAAGATCAGATTGGATGGGGCATTGAGCGATTTGATCTAGTTTATGGTATACCTGCTCATTACAGAGAGGGTTGCATGAAATGACCTTTAAAGGTCCCTTGCAAGCCAAACTATTCTTTGATTCTATGAAAAGCTACCTGACTTTAGTTGTTCTGAATTCATGCACATAATGAATGGGTTGAGTCGAGCACCTTCGGACTGTGCTATTCATACTACATTTGCTGTCTTAGGCTGTATCAGCTCTGCTGATGCTTTCTCTTTGCTTTTTCAAAGGTGTAAACCAGCTGTCTGCTTTCTGGTAAATAGTAAATACTTGATACTGACTTGGCTTCACTGATTTGTCAAGAGAGTATCTTCACTCTTTGTCTCTGCCCACCTGTTATGTGGTTGTATGCAAGAAGCATTGTGGGCAACTCACAGAGGAAATCTGTGCAGGTCACCTCACAAATGAACATATCCTATTTTGTCAGATGTAATGCTATAATTAGCTGCCTCTAGACTTTGTGTTTTTTGCACTCTGGTTATTTTACTTAACAATTACTCAGTGTTGTGAAAGCTTTAAAAGTAATGTACATGTAGCTGACTAAAAAGGAATTAGAATAAGGCAAGATGCATGTGTTTCTGGGAAAGAGGATGAAGCCACTTGAATGCAATTTTAGTAGTGGTAAGTCAGAGTCATAACTCAGATTCCTCACTGAAAGCATAAAGAAACTGGTTTCATAGCAGATAAAGGGACTAAATTATTTGGTTAACTACCCATAAGGAGTTACATAATACAGGTATAATATAGTGCTTAGCTGGGGTGGGAAGGTGTCACTGCAGTCAAGAAGAGCTGATGAACATAAAGGGAGTTTTACAGGATTAGGACTAATAAGAAAGAGGCATAGCACTTCAGATTTTGGACAAGGGTACAGAGGGGAGGGATTGTTTTCCTGGTTGGAATGGAGAGCTGTGACCTGAGTACCGGATTGATTTAAGTTGAGCTCTGCATATTAAAAGGAATTGGAGGCTTGTAGGTGTCTCATTACATCTTCTGACATTGAAGTTCTGGCACAGATTATGGGTTTTGCTATAAATTATGTCTGATAATTATGTTCCAGTGGGGCATAGCAGTTGTTAGTTATAGTATTTTGTTTTGGATCTCATGTCAGTAACGTTCTGAAGTACATCAGCACACTGTCTATTTTTGACTTGACAATAGGAGCATGGAAATTCACTATATCATCTTCATTAACCAGATCAGGTTCCCAGGGGCATGACCCCACCTAGTATTTTGGAGTCAGTTTCTTTTCATTTGGTATGTTTTCTGTTTGTCATCCAGATCTCAGGAATCACTTATGAAATGTTTAGTATTAAACTTTTAAGTAGCTTTGACAGTGTGTATGAAAAACTAGTTTCTCTGTGCTGTTCTGTGACACAGCAAAGAGACCTTATAGAGCACAGCAAAATGTGACTTTGGTGAAGATAAAACATTTGGTGTGTCAGTCTGAGTACTGTGTGGATGGACACAGCATTCAAGACTATCAAGGAAACTGTCATGCCTTGTGTGGGGTGGGCTGCAAGGGACCTTTGTCCAAACATTTAGAAGACAGTCTCACAGAATTGTTTGCTTACAATCACACAAAGGAGTTTTTATTCAATGCTTTTCTTGTATGTAGCGATTGAAGTATTTGGTCTTAGATATTGCTAGGCACTTGTTAAGAAGGTACCAAAGATTTGCCAATAACTTGCCAGTAATTACTGCATGACAACCTAACCCCCTGGAATTTCCCCTTGTGTTGTAGGAGCAGTGTACGTCCTAGTCGCTGGACAACAAAGGACATAGCTACAGGAAAATGTACAAATAGATACCTGTATATGCTGTGCTGTCTCATTTCCTGAGTTGTCCAGATAAGACATCTCCAAACTTGAAGCCAACTATTCATTTTAAGTGCTGCTCCATGCTTAAGAAAGTTTGACCTCTTTCCCTGCTGGGATACACTGGGATAATGATGTGGCTCTGTAGCATCTGAACTAAAGCTATCTATGGCTCACAGCACAGGCAGCACAAATGTAAATCTGTTAGCCCCTTGTCATGCTATGTAAAATACTGCTATGTTTATTTAGACCTAATATATATTATTCTTGTTTTTCTGCTGCTTCTGGCAAAGTGCTCCTGCTTCCCCAAAGCCTAAAATTAGGTATTTGGATGTAGGATTTCAAAAAAACCTAGCTTGATCCAGTGCCTTCTTTAAGCAGCTTTATCTTTTCATGTGGGCTGTTGTGAATCTTACTCTGAAGATCGTGCTGTCATTTGCTAGCAGTCCTGTGTGACAGTAGCCTTGAATATGCACCATGAAACTCCACTTTAAAAAAAGAGTCTTTCAGTGATTAGCACTTCTTTGTTATTAATATCTTCCATTCAGTAAATAGATAAAATAACTTCTTTTGAACACTGCTATCACTTTTCCTCTGGTGATAAACACTACTGTCACTTGTGCTGTAGCTGAATAATGATTTCTTTGAAAGTGTGATTCAAGCACTGCCTTCTTCATAATCACAATTTATTTTACATGATAAACTTAATTCAATGAATAGCTGTCTGACCCACACAGCAGTAATGAATATTTGGTTTTATGACTTCTCAGTAGAGGCAGAAACAATACCTCTTATAAAATGGTTTTATCTGAATACATTAGGTTGGAAAATACCTCAAGAAGTTTTATTGTCCATTCTCCTGCTCAGAGCAGGATCAGCTCTCAGGTCAGACCAGGCTATTCATGACTTTATCCAGGCTTGTCTGGAAAACTTCCAAGCCTGGCACAACATCTGCCTGCAGCATCTCAAAAAGAAAAATATCAGAGACTGAAAAAAGAAATGAAAATAAATTTAAAAAGGAGAGGCTTGACAATTTAAGGCTTGACCACTTAAATTCTCGACTACTTCAGTGTTTGCATCTTCTCATTCAGTGTCTCAAGTACACTAATTGGCACAGCTTATGTTCTGAGGAGATCCTAGGAAGCATTGGAGGTAAAACTGCACTGGATTAAATTAATTGCCTGTTTCCTGGCCTTGAGAAGCTGCAGTGAAAAGTTCTGTTGTGTGCTTGCCTGATGAGAGGGCAAAGTGGAATGTAACCACCTGCCAATGTTATTTTATGCAGTTTGGTTAGACTTGTTCTCATCTCAGCCCTTCTCTTACACCAGTCTTTATCAATGCATTATCTTTATCTTACATAACCTCAGTTTGCTCCAGTGCTGACCAGAGAAAATGTGACACTTCTCTTTTTCAGAATAAAGACTGTGAGATGCTTGAAATTCATACCAAAAAGCCTTCAGACAAGCACTTTCCTGTTGAGCTGCACTATTATCCATGCATCAGTTCCACAGTCTGGCTCTGAGTTCTGAGGAAGTGTTAATGAGCTTGAGTCGTAGGAGAGCAATTGTCTGCTCTTCACAGGAAAAGAAATGCAGTCTTTGATCATAATTGCAAATATAAATTGCCCATCCTAAAAGCTAAAATGTCAGAAAGCTTGTTTTAATTTCTTTTGGATAAACAGAGATGGTTCTTTGAGACATGATCAAGGACAAAAATCTCTGCAGTTTATTTGCTTATCATAGTATGAAAGACTGTATTACTGTCTGTGAATTAAAAAGAGAGATCGTAATGAAAATGACGCTCAGCTAACTCCATAAAACTTGATAGCTAATAAATGGTATTATATTTTTTTTTTAAAGGATAACAACATGATCATGTTCTGAAAATCTCTTTCTTATGTAATCCCAGGAAAAAATGTCCATCTTTGAGGATTGTCTATTGTTGGTACTGGTCTGGCAAAACAATGATGTGACCAATCAATTTGTTGGACCAATCAAAGAATTCTGTCATTAAACAGCTTTTCATGCTTGCATTAGTGTCTTGTGCCTCTCTGATGGTTCTGGTATAGCCATACTTATAGGGGTATATTGAAGAGGAATATTTTATACTTTGAAGTCAGATGTGCTTCTTGGTCTTGTAATTCCTTTTTTGCAGTTTAGCAGATGGCAGCAGATTTAAACTCATGTTGAGACTTTGTACTATGATGAAGCATATAAGATTGATTAAAGCCTTTGACTATTCAGATCAAACTGAGATTTTAGTTAAGTTTCTTGTTTGGAGAACTGCAAACAACCTGGTAAAATGTCCTGAGAGGTATGACTGCATGGGGAGGACATGGCATTAATTGCAAGTTTCTTTTTTATTGCATTTATATGCATTCAAGCATGCAAAATATGGTCCTAAAACATCTTCATTTTATTCATTTTATATGAAAATGCTAGCTATCACCTGGGAATTATTTTTTGTAGCAGAAGTAAAGAAAGTAAAATTAACTCCTGCAGCATGTGCTGTATGGATGTGATTAGTTTAAGTAAGTGATTGGCCGTAGTGGCTGGTCAGCCTCTCTTCACACAGGCAGTACCATTTTTTCCTGTCACTGTCAGGGTGAGAGGGAAGCCACATCTGCTTTATTGTCTCTAATGAGTCTTAGTAAAGCTATGGTCACAGTACTTAGGAGAAGTAGAATCATGCTTGTCTGTGAAAAATTTAAGTGCATTTCTAGGAAACCAGATAGCAGAGAAGAAATCCTACAGGAGAGTGACTTTTGTCATTGTATGTGCTTTTGTATATGACTCCTTTCAGTTTAAATGGTTTTGTATATAAAACATTTATTACCTTCTGAAACTCTAGTCACAAAAGCAGATTAAGGTATTATTCAAGATTTGTGTTGACAATTTTTTTTCTAAATTGCACCTAACTCTTCAAAACACTTTAAAGGAATGGGATTAAAAATGGGAATTGACAATTTGCAAAATGTAAATTTGTCTTTATGGAAGATTAAACAATTCAAGACAAGCATGTTTAAATGGCAAATTATATTACTCTACGTTTTAGGAGATTTCACTTTGTGAGGGGAAAGTATGTAGATATGATTAAAAGACCACAATAAATATTTGTTTTATTATTTACTTGGACCATGTTCTGAAGAAGTAAATCCTTCCTGATGCTATGGCTTCAGCTGCAGGTTAGTTTTTATCACGTAAGTCAGTAATATCACAGAGTCTTCAGCTAAGACTGCATTTTAGCACAGTCAGTGCTAGCATACAAATAAGGGGAGGAAAATACTCTTCACTGACTTAGGTATCAAAGCCATTGTGTTCTGCTTATGAGCATGAGTCACCAAATATACATTTGCATGTAATTTAATACAGAATAGACCATATAAAAATGGAATTCAGGTTTAGTTTTTCCTCTAAATACACGATACACCCCTCAATGTAATATTGCTGTTGCTGGATAAGAATGAAGTTAGGTGGCAGGAAAAATAAAAATGTTGAAATAAAAAGCCTCTTTTTTTCTCCGTTCAGAGAGGCTGCCAGTTGGTTCCCTCAAGCTTCTGTCCATGCACAAATGACTTGAATATGGTGTGAAGAATGAGTTGCTAAAGTTTTCAAGCACTACAAAACATTGTAGCAGAATTTTCTTTGAAGCTAAAGTAGAAAGATAGGATATGAGAATATTGAGTGAATGGGAGGTAAAATCACAGATTAAATTAGGTTTTTCTGTGAGTAAAATATCCTCAGTCAACGAATTTGTGTGTGTTTGCTTGTGTATTTCTATCCCAAACTGTAAGCTTTTGCTTAGTTTTTGTCAAAGGAGAATAATATCTTAGAGTTCTCACAGAGGTGTCTATGAAAAAGTAAACTCTGCATTTAGGAGTCAAAAGATGAAATAGAATTTCCTAGGAGAGCAGTGAAGAACTCAAAATGCATTATGCTTCTCTGCAATTTCATATTAAATCCATATATTAAATTCTTCTAGAATTATTCCCAGTCTCAAAGAAAGGTTATTCTAGGACCTGTAAGGAAATGGTGACCTGACAACTCAAAAGTATGGGAATACATCTGTGCAAGAAAAGATTAAATCCACTCGGGTGTTTTGTCTTGAAAAGGAGACTTCATAACTGTTCATAACTGTTAAAACAGTGACCTAAAATCACAGGTGATGTGAGAACACAAACTAAACAATTCTGATTCTACTCAGAACCTATTGGGGAACAACAAAGTAAATCATCAGGCAACAAGTGTAAAATTAAAAGGGTTTTTTCTTTGTTTACATTTAATAAAGAAACTGAAGGAGAACATAATGTTTCTTACAATGTTTCTTAGAACATAAGTTGTAAAACCCCCACAATTAGACAGTTTGTGGATAGAATGTTCCTTATCCTCCGAAAGAGATTGGATTTTTAAATGTATACCAAAATTTAGTAGCAATAGTATCAAAATTATTGTCACTTTTAAAAATCTCATATACAGGGCTACAACTGGGAAAGCCATGCTTTGTTTTATCAGAGTTATATCTAAGGAGGGCGAGTCTTCTTCGTTCTTAATGTGGCTGATAGGAAGGCATGTTTAACAAGATTTATCCTGCTGGAGATTCCTATTGTCCCATTAACATCAATGTTTTTGCCTATTTTAAGGATTTCATCATAAAAGAAGAAAAATTTATGGTTGGAAATCCATCTCTGGGAAAAATACAGATCATAGTTTATTAAAATCTTAAATTTTAAGCCATTTTGTTTGTGACATTATATTCTCTGTTCTTTCTATTCCTTGTTATGTCTTAGGAATTTGGCAGTCCCTGTTCTGAATAGGTTTCAATATCCTTTTTTTTTTTTTTTTTTCCAGTGTCTAAGCACAGAGACACTGTAGTCTTTATGGATGCCATGACTGAAAAAAATAAGTGATCCTTAAACCAGAAATTATTTGCCCCCCACAAAATAATAGATTTCAAATTCTCTGCTTATTGATGGATCCCATTGAAATGAATTGTATTATTCATCTGTGTTCTTCTTACCAGCTGTAAATACAGAGCAGTCTCTTGAAGTGAAACAAAACTGCATGTAATCTCCCGTGAGGATATTTGCTCTTACCGAAACTTTGACTGTAGAAGTTTTGAGTTGGGAGGTGCTTGTAACAATTTTGGAAGCCGCTTTGGAAAGTAAACAGTTCCACAACAATACAGATGCTGTTTAGGAAACTAAACATTTCTGAATTATTATATATATTAAGCACTTGAATCCTACTTTGGCAATAACATCTTCATTATGTAATTTAATACCAGTCTTTCAAACTGGTATTAAAATTAAAAAATTATAAAGTCTTTCAAGCTTCTGAAGCTTAGAGTTTTGTTAGCATTTCTTTCTGGAATGTTAGTCCTCTTGCACCTTGTTCACAAGTACTGTGAAATGAAAAATTGACTGCTTGACTGCTGTTATAGCCTGTTCACTCACTCTCCGTTTAATCAATTATACATCTGTGATGGGAATGCAAAGTAGATGCCAAATCAATGGATTTTCCCAAATATGCTTCCATTTTGTACATGGTATAAAGCAGCAAAGATAGCGGTCTATTCAATTTTGCTCACTGCTTTGATTTTTCCTAACATCTTTTACTTATGAATTCTTGTGTTTGCTTGCTGAAAATGCTGGTTCCTCCCCCAACTGTCTCATTTTATAGTGCGTATTTTGGTCTTGCATGGGACATTTATTTAGCGTTCATAATTCAGAAGCATTCAGAATTCTTACCTGATTAAAATTTGCAGTATTTAATTATAGATATTTGCACATATATTTAGGATAACATTATTTGTAAGGTTGTAATTAATGGGCTCATCTCACATCCCTGCATCAAGAAAGGATTTACTGTGGGAGAATCTTTAAGTCCTGAATATGTTGTAATCCACTGAGCAACTCAAGTGTCTAGACTTATGATACTATCAGGCTCTTTGAATTGCTATGAGTGATCTACAATATGTGAAAATAGAAATGTTGGGGGTGTTTTGTTTGGGGTTTGTTTTTCAATTTTAAGAAATCCTGTATTACTAAATAGATCAGGGGCTCTATAACAGCTTCTATAAGGACCCAGTTGGTTTTGCAATCTACAGCCATCACAGACCTTTCTAAAATACAAAAAGAGGCAAAGCCACTGTTTAGGAGATTTTCATGCTGTGCATATTCTTTTTAAATTTTTTCCAGTGTATTTCAGTATGTGGCCCTGTGTTAACATGTTGCAAAAAAACATGATGATGGTTCGGCTGTTTCTGGGCTTACATGTCAAAATGTGAATCAGAAATATCTTGTTCAGAAACAAACGTCCTAGATAAGACTGTGCTGACTTTTTTAATAAGATGGTTGTTTTCTTCAGCTGTATGAATTCAGAAATATGTGTATTAAGCCTGTCACAATGAAAACTCATCACTTAAAATCACAGGATAGCTTGTATTGAACAGAATCTCGGGGTTTCACCTAGTTCAGCCTCTTGCTTATAGCAGTCAACTGTGAAATCAGACCAACCTGCTAAAGGCTTTATCCAGTCCAGTCAGTCTGGAAAACCTCCAATCATGCACAACATTTCTGGGCAATCTGTGCCACTCTCTGTCAGTCTTAAGGAAAAAGTTTCTCCCTACATCCATTCTGATCCTCTCCCCTTCCAACTTACGCTTATTGCCCCTCCCTTTCTCACCAGGCCCTGCTGTGAGGAGCATGGCAGCATGTTCCCAACCATCTCCTCATAGGTATTGGGGGATTGCTCTTGGCTTCCCCAGAACCTGTCTCTGCACGACACTGAATAGGCCCTGTCACTCAGCTGCTTCTCAGCACTGATTTACTTGTAGACGCTGCTGAAAGGAAGGCAGAAGATTATAAACCAAATTATATCTTAATGAATACATAGATGATGAACCTCATCTGATCACATTAATAGAAATGAGTGGGGATCTTGATTCAGAGTGAAAAAGAAGGGCTACTAGTGACTGAGGTGCAGTGGAATTCAAGCCAGGCTTCCTATGTAGAATCAAAGACTCATAGGTTGGAAAATACCTCTGAGCTCATCAAAACCAACAGTTACCCTATCACTGTGAAGTTCACCACTAAACCATGTCCCCAGGGGCCACATCTGCATGGTTTTAATTAACCTTCAGGGGTAGTGGCTCAACCACCTCCCTGCATAGCCTGTTCTAGTGCTTGACAACCCTTTTGCTAAAGAAATTTTTTCCTAATATCCAATCCAAACATCCCCTGATGCAAGTTGAGGCCATTTCCTCTTTTCTAGTACTTGTTACCCAGGAGATGAGATCGACCCCCACCTCACTACAACTTCTTTTCTTGTTGTTGTACTACCTGTAGAGGAAGTTTACTCTGTAAACTTAAGTAAAAATTTGCAAAATTAACAGTAAAATATTCTAACAAAAATACAAATACCTAGCCTTTTAAAACTCACTGGTATTAATAATGGAAAATGTGTTTATGTGATCGGAGTATTTTGAAGGAAAGAAGTATTTTTATGAACTTTCTCTTAAAAATGTTGGTTCTATTTTTGCCTGTTCACTTTGATATGAGTGCTGTCATCTCTAGGTTATTAATTTTCTCTATTACTGTTTTGAAAATATTTCAGAATAGCTGTTGCATAGTCTCCTGTAATCTTTACCTGATTTTTTTTTAGTTTTTTTCCCTCTAGATTCTTTCATAATATTTTTTTTAAATAGCAAATCCACTGCTCAGAGTTCATCCAGAAGGTTCTCTGTAGAACTAGTTATAGCTTTGTTTAAAAGCTACTAGATTCTACTGCCTGAAAGTAGTTTTCTACTGAAAGTCAATAGTCTAAGCAAAATGCTCAACTTCCTTTTACTACATAACAGTAATACGATGTGACATTTCTGCATTGTATTATTATCAAGCTCTGAAAACTTATTAAATCATGCTCCAAGTGATCAATGGATTTATCCTTTGCAAACTAAAGCCCTCATCATTCATGGCACTCCTCTGTTCTGATGGAATGGAGGACAGTTCTAATGCATCTTGTCAGGTCTTCATTTTCTTTACTTCTTGGAACATGATCTTTACTTTTCCATAAGAAATTGGATAAGTAGGCATTAGGTAACAACCAGATATGTTTGTGGGCTGGGATTTTTATTTTGTTTTGTTTTTTTTTTTCCTCAGAAATACAGATTTTTTTTAGCCAGAGCACAGTCAGTCAGAGCCATCCCATTTCAGAGAATTTTTTCAATATGACACCTTCATTTTAAAAATTATATAAAATGACTTTTCAATGGATGTCAAAAATAACATAAATGCACTTTCCATCATGGGGCGTGGAGGAAGCAATCAGATATTGGACTTAGTTTAAGCCAGTGCATTTCTGTGACAATTCTTACACGTACAATAACCATAAAGACGTTGTTGCACTCGCTTGTTGAAAACCACTTTCAAGTTTACTCACAGGCAGGAATCTGAAAGAGAAGATGATGGGAAGAGGCAAAACTTTGATTCCTGACTGGGATTCCTCTATAACCATAACCTTTTGAGTTCGGAGAAGTAACTTCAGAAAATACTTTATGTAATAGTTAGCCCCAAAGAAGCAGTCTAATGCTCAGGTATTAATTTATGGCAGTTTGAGTGTTATAAATTGTGGAAACAGTACTCCCAATTCTTTTAAAAACTAACCATAAAACTGCACTTGGTTTTGCTCATAATTCAGCAGCACACAATTTCTCTAACTGTATGGAAATGTGAGCGTGTCATAGGAAAAAAAAGGAAGATCCATCTGGCTGTGAAAGACAAATTAAACAATATAAAATGAGAAGTATATAAAATGCTAGACAGGAGAGCTGTGTGTTAATTATGGAATAAAGTATTAAATGTCAGAAAAGAATTGGTATATAAGGATTAATATCAGGGAGTGTATAATTAGGCAACATACCTTGAGAATTGTAAGTTTGTATTATTTTGTTTGCAGTCTTATGGTTTCAGGGTTTGGTTGTTTTATATGTCACAGTGAAAAAAAAAACCTTCCCAATATTGCTATAAAATACAACTATATTGGAATTTCTGTTGTTCACTTGAAATGACAAGGTATCTGAGAATACACTATATAAAAGATGAAGGGAAGAAAAAGCTCAAAGTTACATTTAGAACAGTGCTTAATATTTTAAGTTGCCACAAAACTAATCAAACAAAACCAAAACCAAGTGTGGAGGTTTGGGTTGGCTCCTTGCCAAACCCAGCTGCAGGCCACAGAGCTTCCCCCCTCCCAAGAGAGAAGGGAAAAAAACTACCCAAAGACAATTGTAGTAAAAGTATATATATATATTCACATATATTACAATTATATACAATCAAACACTATGAATCTACAGAACAAGAATCCCAAACAACTCCAAAAGGGAAAGGAGGGGAAAAGGGAAAGGGAAAAGGGGCAAAAATGGGTAAAAGCAAAACAAAACGGATACACACACACTCGTGAACTCAGGGAAAAGCTCAGTGAAGTAACTAACACAATAAATTCTCACCAACACTCCCCTCAAGAGAAGCAGTTCCTTCCCCTCCATATGGCTGGGACAGCAGCTTCTCCGATAGGTTCCAGCTCACAGAGAGAAGAGCTAAAGCCAACAGAGAGCTGATGTCCTCCAAGCACACAAAAGGAAAAGAGAGAAACTTCCTTGCCCTTCTCTTAAATACAGCTGATTACGTCAAGGAATGGTGTGGAATATTTCCTTAGTTATGACCCTGTTACCAGGGAAGGCCTAGACCAAAACACAGAAAACTAAACCACCACACCAAGAAATACTTTTGACCATATTGTCTTCTCTGCATTACTTCCTTTGTCCCTCCCTCTCAAGCTTGTTTGCTTGTCATTACTGCTGAGCTATTTAACATAAAGTACACTTTTTCTGGATTTTATAGGGCTAGTAGAAAGAACCAATGCCTTAAAAATATTTCTTTCCTGTGTGCTATTTACTAATGAAAATTCTGTTGTTCTGATTTCAAAGAAATAATAGTGTTTCAAAAAGTAATAATGACACAGTAATGCAAAATCTAATTGATTGGAATTTGCTTTTTTTTTTGGTTTCATTACATGTTGACTTAGAGAAATAATGTTGTATTGCTTATAGTAGTAGCTTATAAATTAAATTTATTTTCTTTATATGATCAAATTGTCATTATTTTTCTTAATATTCTTTCAGTACTATACACTGCTCTTGAGAGGACACGAAACCTAAAATAACAAATGGTGTTGTGTTGTATAAAAGTCATGATGCAGAGAGGTCATCATTCTCAAAATGTGTTACCTAGACACCAACAGTGCTTTATCTTCTGAGAGAGGAAAACCCATGGAGAGACTATATATCAGGGAGAGAATCTATGGATTCAGTGCAGGTGAAATCAAAGATTTTCAAATGAGAATGTAATTGGCAACTAGCTCATATGAACTGTCTTTGTGTACAAAACAGGTATATAATTTGGCCAAAATGCATTTATAATTTTTTTTCAATTGAAACACCTATAATGTTTGCAATTCTGAAATAGCCTAGCATTTCATTTTATCATTGCCATAGGCACAGTCTTTCATAAATGCACATATATTTTTCAAGTGAGGTGGAATTCTGGTCAAACTGAGCTTTGTAGTGATTGTGCCTGCAAGAGACCTTTGCAGTCAAGGAAGAGTTTTCAGTGCACTCATTGTAGAGTTTAACAAGCAATTGCTTCCTCCAGTAGATACCTATACTTTGTGAGACAGATAGTGCTGTAAATTTTGTTTACTGAATTGAACAGGAGCTTGGTTCAGTTGCCTGAACAATGACATCTAGTAGTAGATGCCTGTGGGCATTTTGCTGACCTGCTGGCTGATCCACCATGCAGCTGTGTCAGGGTATATCTGCTGGCACTGGTTTAACAGTGATGGTCCTCTGCTGACTTCTGGTTTAGGCCACTAATATGAAATCTAGGTCTTCATTCACTGCAATAGAAATCTAAATAACTAACTGAGGAATACACACCTGCTTTGTTCCATCTGCAGCTAGATGAGACAAAGGCATTTTCTGTGATTCTTTGCGTGTATCAAGCTGGTTTTGTTCAGCAACAAAGCAATATGCACATAAAATAGAGCAGCTTTGCTTATTTCAGTCAGGTCAGGTCCTGCAAAGAAAGAATCAAAGTGCAGTGCACTGGAGATAAGATATATTTTATATAAGTTTGCATAAAACTAGTAGCACCTCAAATATTAGGATACATACTTTTTGTTTATAAATGGGAGTGCAACTAGCCTTGGTTTGACATTTAAGTCACGTATGATGTAGGAATTATCATCCACTTTACAGTAAAGTTGCCCAATGTCAGTCATACCTCAGCATTTCATTGTTTGGGATTCATGTGTGGAATGCTGAAGACAGGAAATACTTCCTGCATAGATTACCAAGCCACATTTGCACTATCCAGTGTTTGAGAAGTCGTGGTCACTGAACAGGTACAATTACAGGGACCTCTCTGCTGCTGGTGACCTGACGAACCACACCACTAGTGGACAGATTGCAGATCTTGGAGCTCCATTACAGTCTGGCCCTGCTGTGCAGAGTGCCCTTGAGGATTAAAGAAGGATTTCTGTTATAGAAATGCAACAATTTTAGTTCACATGCATACTGAGCAGAGTTTTACATCTGCAGAATAGTATTTCCATTTTAGTGATAATCTTACTATTATGAATTCAGTATTCTGTTACTGATTCCGTATTATTTTATTCTTAATATATTTGGTTACTTCCTTTGCCTAAATGAAAGTCTTGGACAGACAGATCAGTACATTAATTTACTGTGAATACATATTTATAATTTATATATTAACATTTACTATATATAGATACAATATGTTAGATTGAAATTAGCTTTTTTTTAATATATATTTCATTCTATTTTAGAAGTTAGAAAAGCCATTCTAGAGATTTCAAAATGTGGTGATATTTCCTAACAAATCCGAGTCAGAGTATAAACAAATTAACATATTTCATGAAGAATGCATATCTTTTCTAATCTTCAAAATGTGATAATAATTGATCAGTTAATGTCTAATAAAAGCTCTCAGAGGTTCTAAAGGACATACATATTTTTGATATTTAAAACTCACATTTATTTTTCGGTTTTATTTAGATATTTTACTGATTTTTTTTTTAGAAGTACAAAATCAGTAAACAGTTTTCCTCTCAGAGAGATGACTTAGAGTTAATGGCCAAGAGATCTCAAGATTATTCAAAGTTCTCATGCTTAAATCATTCCTAGTGGTGATAAATTGACTGAAGTGTTTATGATAAAGTATATTTTTAGCAAAGTGGAAGTTAATAATCTAATATTTAGAGTTTGAGGCTGATTTCAGATGCATTTCCCCTCACTGTAGATTCAATATAAATAACCCATATCACATAAGTTGTCTTTGAAAAGTGGGTGCATATATCTTTGTGAGATATTACATCAAATTGCTTATTTTTTCTTCACATATGGAATCATTGTTATATTATTTGTGTCTAATTATAGCCTGTGTCTGAGTATATTAGTAATTTCTCACATCTTGTGATGCTATTACTCATGCTTCAAAATTTGGATGAAGATATAATTTTGAAAAGCATAAGGCATTGTTCCAGGAACATAATAAGTAAATATTTATGTGAGATCACAAAGCACAGATTTTCAGTGCTCCTAGTTCAGAATTTAGAATATATATGAGATAGAAATAGTCCTAACCATTAATGAGACCTAGTTACTATGTTTTTGAGGATAGTATGGAGGGGAGGGTTGGTTTTAGGCATGACAAAAGTAGACAGTAGCTTAGAGTTTAAAAAAATGTTGGCCTTATGCAAGAAAGGTTTCGACCCCAAAATAAGTGTCTGAAGTGCAAAGCCTAGCCCAGAGGCAGCCACATCATTTCACTTCCAAATCTGTTCAGCAGCTGTGGGCAGTGGGACAGAGAAAACCCCTTGGCTCGGCCAGGGGTAGAAGGGGCCTGGGCATCCAGCCCTGTTTTGCCCTCACAGTTCAGCAGAGAGACCCATAAAAAAGGTGGAGAGTAGGGGTGTTGGGTCTAGAGAGCTTCTGCAGTCTCGGCATCTGAAAACATTGGGGAAGATGATAGACAGGAAAACAACTCAGCTGTGACAAAGCACTGTACAGTTACCCTGATTCCTGGGGTCCAAGAAAGCCTTATGCTATAGAGAGGTGGTTCTGAGTGCACTATATGCTTGTAAAAAGAGAAGGAGAAGTGTTCTGGAGTATCAATAGCAATACTATATATATAAAATCCTAAAATGTGAAGTATTGGATGTATTCTTTAAATACTAATTAAAAGTAATTTTTATTTCTTGGGGGAAGGGTGAGGAGTCAGTTACACTTTTAAAATGCAACTGCAGGAAAGACAAGTAGAAAGTAAACTTGGCTTTGCAATGCAACAGAAGGGGGAAAAATACTATTTTGAAATAGTAATATATTCCTAAATTTATTCCTATGTTCCTATGTTTAATCTTTCACTGTCAAAGGCCAAGGTAACTTCTAAATTTTCCTTCAGTATTATTAATTGTTGATTTAAATGTAAAGCTCTTTACTGTTAAATGTTGTGTATATCAACAGGAGAAGGAAATGTTGTCTGCAAGTTCCAGCTTCTGTGGATGTATTTCAAGAGTCCTTTTCCCCACCCTTGTCCTGGAGCCACAGGTTTAGTTTGCCCTTGATGGGGTATTTTACTGCATGATTACAAGGCATATTACAAAAATTAGACAAGTAAGAGTTTAATTTGGGTTTTGCAGTTATTCAGCAGTTCAATTACAGATTCAGAATCTGATCACGAGGCAGTGTCAGTCTCTGTCGCTTACTTGTGATTCACAAACATCTGACACCATGTATGCACCCAGCATATATATGGTCTTCAGATTCTGAGTATTTCATTCAAACACCATAGTGATTTAAATAATAAACCACTCTACAGCAATCATGACATCCTGAAATAACAATTTGTGCTAAATTAAGCAGAGAAAAGTGGCAACAGCTGACAAATGTCTCTCTTAGGAGGATTGGAGTTGTGTTGTTCTTTCAGTGCTGATTTTCATTTTGTTAGCCTTTCTTCCAATTGCAGTTAATGTTTTTAAGAGATGAGTGTGGTCAATTATATCCCTTTCTGTCACATTTAGTGGAAACATCTACAGGACATTTTTTTTCTGGTATTAGCAAGCAAGCTAGCTAATAAATTGTTCTAGGAACACTTTAAATTGATGAGATCCTTGTGTATCTAATACAATATTAGTGTTTACCTGAGCTCTACCATGATTCCTTATGAAAAAATATCAAGGACTTCTAGAGTACACTCATTTTATTAATTCCAGTTAGTTTTCAAAAAATTAACAAAACCCTAAACTGGTCATTTAGATTACAAAAAATTATTTTTCTGTTCTGCTTATAAATTTATATTGCCTTAAGCCTGTATTATTTTAAGGGTAATAAAACTGATTTTGTGAAATCAGTGAACCATTTTTTATGAGACTAGTAGGTAGTTGTAGATATCTCCAGAGAGAGATATGTTCCTCTACTTAAAGAATTAGGATAAAATTAAAATTTGGGGCTATTTTGCATCAAAATGCCATACAAATTTCAGTCCTTACAAAGAAGGGAGAGGACAAAGGAATAGCAGTTTAAGAAATCTGTGTCTAATTTCTTATCCAAGAACAATTCTGTTCGCATTACTGAGTCCTTGCGACATTGTGGAAAGGCCGTAGTAAGACATTTGTAACCCATTTGAGGGTGTTACCAGTTCTCCATAAAGAGGGAAATCTGCTAATGCATAATCAATAACATATGCTTGTTATTGAGGTTGCTTGTACCCTGTCTTTCACCAGTGATCTCAACAAGAGAAAAGAAAGGCAATACTGCATTAGGTACATTTTCAAATATAAAGATTTAAGTCAGAAAGGATTATTATAAAGATACAGAACTAACCTCCAACAAGTATAGATGTTCAATTTCCTCTGTTGTTTTTTTTTTTTTAAGCTCAGAATACCAACTAGGAAAATATATTTTAAGTACAGCTGCAAGTAAAACTGTCAGCCCACTTTTCCATGGCATCTGCCCCACTGAAGGAATAGAGGAAGATCTGATAGAGCTCTGTATTTTTATTTAAAAAATTGTTCCCTTGGCATAGGCAAAATGTCCCTGATAGAATTCTGTCTGTCTTCTCCAAATCTGTAATTTACAAATTGTGAGGAGGAGCAACTTGGCATAAATGGATCTTATTTCCAGAACTGGCATGCACATATGGAGGCAACTGCACTTAATAAATGCAAGTTATATTTTAAGTAGAAAAGGGAGGAGGAAAGAGAAGGGCAGAAGGTCAGAATGTTTGCTGCTGTAGCTCTGAAAACATGAATTTTCCATTATTGCTAAAAGGCCAAAAGTGTTGGACTGAATTGACAGTGCAGGGTGTCAGCACACGTGTGTGGGTTTGTCTTCTCGTGATGTCAGATTGTTTTAATGAGAACCGAGTGGCCAAGTAACTACTGCCTCACCTTTGGGTGAGCAGGACCTCTGTGAACACTGACTAAGGTAAAGGCCTCTTTAACCTGGGGCAGCACTGCTGTGCAAGTAACAGCCCAGTGTCATCTGAGGCCAGGGAGGGCAACAATCAGACTTCAGCAGGGAACCAGGGAGAAGGAGACAGTGTGATAAGGAGACATATAAATATAGTTCCAACTATGCCACAGGATAGAAAAGCAAGAAACTCCCACAACTGTGAACATCATACTCCCAGCAAGGATCTCAGGTTGGTCACAATTTGCTCTAGTTACTCCTTTCTATTTGGGGAAGAATTTAGGTCTCAACCCTATGAAACAGAAGAATATTGGATAAATAAATATGTCAATTAAAATTAGTAAGTCCCAGAAGATTTTGGTATAGCTATTGTTAATAGGTGGGTTTTTGTTTTTTGGGGTCTTTTTGTTAATTAGAAAATTTATACAATGTGACTGTTTAAACTCTCAGTCAATTCTTACCTCTTTATATGTAGTGTCTTTCCTTTTGTCCATAATAAGATTTTGAGTAAAATGCTATGTTCCATTTTTATGACTTTGAGCAAAGGGCAGGGGACGGTAATGTGGTAAACAGTCACAGGGCAATCACTGGGGAGAAGCTCAGTAAACCACTAACAAAGGCAATCTGAAATGCCTAGAGAAATCAGAGGTTTTCCTGCTCTTGTATGGCTGTGGCTGGTACAGTCTGCTGGGTTTGGGAGATAGTAGGCTCAAGAGGCTCCAGAATCAGGTTTCTAATCCTTTGCTAAGTGCTTTAATCCCTTTGATGTGCAAAATACCGCTATGTCTACTACTGCTTCCTCCTCTGGGAGGTAAATTGTTATCCACCTAAGCCTCAGTCACTGTGGTGCTCATGGTGGAACAGAAGCATCTGCTGCCCAAGGACAGGCTTCTGGGCATTTTACATGTCAGAGGATAACTACAGAGGGAACTTTGAGTCAACCAGTTAAAACATAAAGAAAGCCTAGAATATTGCTAGAGAGGTACACAGTTTGAAACATCAGGTTAGATGTGGGTTGAATTCCTTTTCACCTTGCTCTGTCACTGTCTTTTTAGTGAGATAGGTTGTCCACAAGTAGTGAAATCAGTCTATTTGATTGTATTGCTGGAGTTTGTGATCATGTAGCTATCAGTCCTCCTGTTCGCACAGCACTGTAGAGTAAAAAAAGAGCTGTGACTGCTAGATCAATGTGAGAAGTTTGTTGATGCACATCAGAAATTATACCAAAAATCTTTAAGCTGCAATGACGTTAAAGACAAGAAAATGTTCTTGTTCGTATTGTTGCAGTATCTGTAGTGTGGAACAATGGAACCAAAAATGCTTTTAAAATGAAGCAATAAATATTCAACTGCACTAAAATATAGGCAAAAACATGGGTCTTGTAGGAGCACAGGACATACAGTGACCTCTAGGTCTATAAAAATGATGAGAAGCCTGGAGCAGCTCTCCTATGACGAAAGGCAGAGTTGGTGTTGCTCAGCCTGACAAGGAGGCTCCAGGGAGAGCCTTTAAAGGGGGATTATACTTTTTAGCAGGGCCTGTTGCCGTAGGAGAAGGGTTAATGGTTTTAAACTAAAAGAGGGTAGATTCAGACTAGATATAAGGAAGAAAGTTTTTTTTTATGGTGAGAATGGTAAACAGTGGAACAGGTTTAGCCAGACAAGTGGTAGATACCCCAGCCCTGGATGCATTCAAGGCTGGATTGGATGAGGCTTTGAGTAACCTGATCTAGTTGAAGACGTCCCTGCATATTGCAGGAGGGTTGGACTAGATGACCTTTAAAGGTCTCTTCCAGCCCACACTCTTCTATGATTCTATGATTATGAATACTTCCACCTGTTGTCACATGGCACAACTTCCCAGATGGCTAAAACAGCAGGGTTTGTGGTTAAGGTCATATCTACGTGATAAAAACAAACCAACAAACAACAGCTGATTCCTTATGAAGCAACCTGCAAACTTATATTTGAGTGAACATCATGTGAATTATTCCTAGAACCAGGATCAGTCAGATCAGTCAGATTCCACCACATTTTCAGATTCAATGCTGTATAACTCTGCACCGTGATGGTCACTCAGGGGTATCCAGTGCATTGCCCCTTCCTGTGTTGTAGTCACACCCTGAAGTGTCCACTGATGCTGGGGCACACTGCAGGCATTACATTGCTTGCCTCAGGTTTTAAGGTGGTAATCTGGCCTGGTAAATCAGCTTAGTCATAGGCTCGTGACAACTAGCAAATGTATTTTAATTCAGAGTCCTGCTTAAAGAGAGGCCTTTTCTGTCTTGAAAGATTTCACTTAGCTAAGGCAACTAACTTAAGCTGCTCTGAAGATTTTAATATTTGAGACCTAGTGTTAGTCTAACATTGTCATGGGGATTTTGTAAGCAGACCTGTACTCCAGGTGGGGTCTCACAAGAGCAGAGCAGAGTGGCAGAATCACCTCCGTTGAACTACTGGCCAAGCGTCCCGTGATGCAGCCCAGGATAGTTGGCTGTAATCGCACATTGCCAGCTCAGATCCAGCCTTTCATCCATCAATACCCCTAAGTCCTTTTCAGCAGGACTGCTCTCAATCTCTTTATCCCTCAGCCTGTATTTATACTGGGGATTGCCCTGGCCCATATGCAGGAACTTGCACTTGCTCTTGTTGAAACTCATGAAGTTCACATGGGCCCACTCCATGAGCTTGTCCAGGTCCATCTGGATGGTATCCCATCCTTCAGATGTGTCAAGTGCATCACTGAGATTGGTGGTGTTGGGAAACCTGCTTGATCCCACTGTCTATGTCATTGGTGAAGACATTGAATAGCACTTGTCCCAATATAGATCCCTGAGGGACACTGCTTGCCACCGATGTCCATTGGAACACTGAGCCATTGACTGCTACACTCTGGATGCAGCCATCCAGCAAATTCCTCATCCACTGAACAGACGACCCATCAAATTCCTTTCTAGTTCAGAAAGAAGGATGTTACAGGGGACTATGTCAAAGACATTAGAGAAATCCAGGCAATATAGGAATTGTTCTGTTGCTTCATGGGTGCTATTTCTCCCTGTTAAGTACTTTCCTGTCAGCAGAACGGCTGTCTGATAGAGAGTCTGTATGAAGGGCGGGACTTGATTCAAGATGGTACTTCAAGCTTAAGTCTGAAAACTATGACATGAGTTCACTGAGAAAAATGAAGCCACAAAGATACAGATAGATGCTGGCATTGCTATGAAAACATACTTTTAAGATGTAATTGTTCAGCTTCAGGCATCTTTTTTTCTCCCTGTTACTGGGAGGGAAACCATTAAGTAAACCATAACAAACAAGACTCATATTTTTTCTAAAATTTCTCAATTATTTCTGAAGCATTGATATCTTAAGGATATTGCATTGATTCCTTCATGCAGCCAAACTTTTATTTTGAAGAAAACTTAGATGGCCACAGTGTTTACATGAACTGTCAGTTGTGTATTACAGAGTTTTATGATGTGGTGTTCACGCACTCAGATCTTACTCACATAGAGAGATTTACATGCTGCAGCTCTTTCCTTCCTTTAAGGCTTACCAAAGGTTAGTATCAGGCAGGTTTTGAGGACTACTCTCAGACACACTCTCAGTTGTTTATTCTCTAACTATTGCTCCATGTCTTTATTTTGAATTCAGTAATGAAGAAAAAAAACCCAATAAATCTCTGTGAAACTGAAATTTTGTCCAAATTTTGTGCATCCTGGACATCGTAGGATTAAGGGTGATGTAGGTGTGTACTTTCTCACATACCCCTGCACCATCATATGAAATTACATCTTGAGTATCTACAGCACTGATCTGCAGATTATTAAGACTACTTAACTCTAGGCATCTAACACAGGAAGATTCAGAGTATCAAAAGTAATCTCTTACTCTGTGTCACCCTGTGGAGTCAATGCAGATATCTTTCCTTTTGCTTCACAAGAAAGTGTGATGACTAACGTCCTAGCTGTCAAAATGAGGCTAATAATATGTATCACCTCTGGAAAAAAAAATATGATTTGGGGTAAGTGGATAGTCCTTCAGTTTAAGATTAAGGAGAGCAAGAAGATAAATTACTTTATGCTAAAAGTGCCTCTCAGCCCTCCCCAGAGACATTTTTCAGACTCCTTTACGCACCAGACAACATCACTAAGTAACATGGTAGCTCAGATCTGCGAGAGAGATGGATGCCATCGTAACAACACTGGGTGAGTAAGTGTTTTATTGAACATTTTTATAAATGTGGATCACTGACTGTCTGTGGAGGGGAGTTTAGTTCAGATTTCCACTTGGGTCCTTCAGAGTTGTAGGTTGTATGTACACCAATACACAAATGGTGTAAATTAATAATTGTCCTATGTGGTATCTCTGTATCTATTTGTGTTTTAATTTTAGGTTTACACTTGGGGTTTGGCTTGGTCAGGAGGCAAGTTTGGTTAGATGATAGTAAAAATGACACTGCATCCTGTCCTGGCAGATGCTGAATAACCATCCTGCAGTTCTCAGTACAGAGGAGAGAAGCATAGAGTACCATTAACTGCACTGACATTTTAATGCATGGACAAATGAGGTTAGTGTACTGGCAGACACAGCAGCCTTTCCAGACAGAGCCCTGGGAATATTTTAGGGCCTTGTTCACTGGAGGTAAAAGGCTTTGTGATACTCAGCAGGTTTTTGTTTGTCTCAGGGTGCTGCCTGAGCAGCACGATAAAGTCCTGGGGTACAGAGGATGCACATATTTGCATGCACATGACCTGCTTTCCTTTGATTTGTCTTTCTCTCCCTCCTGTTTGATTCTGCAAGCATGAGGAAATTTTTTTAGCAAGATGCACAAGCATCTGTTTAGCTATGCAGCTTTTTTCCTCTTACTTAGCATCTCTGAGATTCTGTAATTACACTTCTGGGGAAAATATGCTGTCATGATAACTTACGCCTGGGATGCTCTGTTTAAAGTGGTGAGCCTCATTCTTCTTGGTTTTACACACAGAACAGAGGTAGGGCCTAATGGAATATAGTAAATTAGAGGAAATTTGATCTTCCTCTGACAGAAACAGTTGAAGTTAATCAACTGAATATAAAACTGATCAATTTCTAGAAATATCAGCAAAGGAAGATTCCTGCTTGTGGTATAATATGGAGACTGAACATTTCCACTCTTTTTTTCTGAACTATATGTACTTTCTTCTAGGACAACCAGTCTTTTGTTCAGGTTGTGCTACTGACCTTTAAACTGTTACATTAACAATTGGGAGGAATACAGGATTGGCAGATGCTGTGGTGCTGAATTACTCAGAGACTAAGATTGATGATCCTGTGAGCACTGTAAAGAGCATAACACAGAAGATTAATCTAGTGAAATATACTCCAGAGGAACACAATTGCTGAGAGAAAGATAATCGAGAAAAGAATGTCTTGTAGTATCTTTATGGCTTTCTTTGCAAAGTTGTCTGGAAAAGATTGTTTGCTATAATTAGTCTGTGAAGAAAGTGGTATTTTTACATTTTTAATTTTTTTTTTAGCTGTGAAAAATTCAGCAACTTAGTTGCAGACATTTCATGCAGAATATCTTCCCTCCAGGTCTTAAGTGAAATGCTCAAGCATCTTGTTCCCAGGCAAGCAGGCTGTGCGCAGTATCATATTGATTTCACTGATAGCTCAACAAACACAGATCTCATAGAATGAGCCTGTAACAGTATCAGTATGAGGTTCACAAAATAAAATCTGAACTCCGTCTGAAACCACAGCCCAAATCTCTCAGCTTTACACAGTGTATTATGCAGTACAGTAACATTTTGAATTGAGACAGGATGGTGATCCAGATTACTGAAGGGAGCTTTTACATAGATAAGTAATTTTCATGTCTCTCTTTTAGATATGCCACTGCATTCGGGTTTTGCTGTAAATACACCATATAAGGTAGTTTTACTGCTTCAAGTTTTGTAAGATGCACCTAATGTTTTCAAATGCTTTTATATTATGTGGTTAAGTGCTGGAAAGGAACAAAGTCTAGAAGTTCTAGAACTTAGAGGAGCCTCACCCCTCCAGCATGTTTTTTATCCTTAGCTTTTTGTTACAGGCATCTCAATATTGGTCTGTTTGAAATAAAGAAGAGCTTTTCCCCTTGGGACAGACCTGAATACCTGGTTTGCAAAATACTTCTCAGGCTGATTCAAGGGTGAAAATTTGATCTCCACTGGACTGAAAGATGATACAGCTTTAGTAGATAAGACTTAACGTTTATGGTATTTTTACATAAAAGGGTGTAAATCAGAGTGGTTGTTTTGCTTTAACCCCATTTGGCAACTCATCCCCACATAACTGTTCCCTCACTCCCCAGCCAGCAGAACTGGGGAGAGAATCTGAAGAGTAAAAGTGAGAAAACTTATGCATCGAGGTTAAAACAATTCAACAGATAAAACAAAAGCCACACACACAAACAAAATAAAACAAGGAACTCGTTCCCTACTTCCCATGGGCAGGGAGGTGTTCAGCCACCCCCTGGAAAGCAGAGTTCTATCACACATAATGCTGACTTGGGTACCCAAACAACATAACTCCGAATATCCCCCGCTTCCTCCTGCTTGACCCCACTTTACATGCTGGGTATGATGTCATATGGTCTGGAATATCCCTTGGGACATTAGGGGTCAGCTGTCCTGGCTGTGTCTCCTCCCAACATTTTGTGCACCCCCATCCCATGATTGGTGGCATGGCGCAAGAACCAGAAAAAGTCTCAGTTCACAGCTCCATAGCAGTTACTTTGAAGATGAACTCTACTCCAGCCAAACCCAGCACTTTGGCCAAGGAAGCAGGCCATGGTGCTTTCCAGGAGAAAACTGGGAAGAATTGCACGTCTGTGCTGCCTTGAATCACATATGTTGTTCAGTTGTACTTAACTGAACAGAAGATCTTTTTATGTTCTTGGACTCTCATGACAACATTATGAAGAGAGTGGACTTTACTATTTGCTCCCACAGGGATACTTATCAAGTAATTAAGAACTGACCTAATGTGTTCCTTCCCTATTTTACAGGGTAGGCATTTTGAGAATACACTTTCACAGGTTGGGTTTGATTTCCTTTTGTCTTTTGTAGATTGGAGTAATTTGTCTGTGGAGCCATCGCTGTGTTATAAGGAGGATCTCATGTGCTTGATGCCTTCTCCATCTCCTTTAATTATGGCATTTTGGATTTGAGAAATAGACAGTGGAAAGATGACACTGAAAACTTAAAATCTGATACAATATCATAAGGAGGCCTTTCAGCACCCTTATGCTGCTGTAGTTTGAGACCATTTCTTTAGCTTTTATATCTGTTCTTTTAGGGGTTGCATACACAGCCATCTTACTGAGAGTGCATATATTCAGATGCTACTCAATGGCATACAGAGTTAGACATGGTTGCAGTTTTCAGTACAAATTTTCCTTACTAAGTGCCATTGGCAGATGCTTTTTAATAAAAATTTGGGAAAGAAAATAAGTGTTTACAAGTCTGAGTTGTATCATTCTAAGTATTACTTCTGTTGGTAGAAAATGTTTTCAAATATTCCATGACTTTCTGTGAACCACCTCATCTGGCTGTTCATATTTCTTATGCAACAAAAATTTGGTACAGTTAGACTTCCCCAGAATCCCAATAATATAGAAAGCAAATCTTGTTTCTAATTGCCTTAGGTATAAAATTAGGGAGCAATACAAAGAATGTATAATTAATTTCTGTCAGGATGCCAATCTAGATATTTACATATTCACATTACAAATACATAATGGAAGGCAAATGCAATCTAATTGCTATTGTGATTAGCTCATCCCAAAAATAATAAAAATTGTATTATTACATCATTGTATAGGCAAAAGATTATTTGCATACCATTTTGGTTTTTTATTACCTATGTAGGAATTTGCTTGGAAATACCCAGAATAGTAATACAGTCAGTATTTGTAAACTTTCCTTTGGCTAAACTACAGGCGGGAGAAATTGTTTTATATGATTGTCAGTGACAAAGTTTCATGAGGTGATTCAGTGCAAGACCATCTGCTAGTGAAAGGCCTCAGTCACCATCTGGAGAGGCTGGGCAGCAGCACAGCATTAACTCCACAACTGTAGATTTCATTATGAAGGTTATGATTCCTTGAGTGGGATTTAAAATTTGACTTCTAGCATTGATTGCAGTGTGCTGTTCCTCAAAAATGTGTTATAACCTGTACTTACCACTTAGACACTTTGATGAAGAAAAAATTGTTGACCAGCCATTTTCCAAGATGAAAATATCTCATGCCCAGGGCTATGTTGTAGTGGCATGCCATTTATGTAAAAACCACACAAGCTTTTACATGCTTACAACAACACTGAATCATTTGAGGGCTTGATGACATGTGGGATAAAACTGTAATTCAATTTCACCCACCAGGGATTTTTTTTTCCTTAATGCAATTTAAAAGATTGAGGATTTGTTTTTTAGCTTACTGATTGTGAATGCGTAAACCATTCACATTTTATATAATTTGCTGTGTGATAGTGTTGACTTTATATAAAATGTGGGATGGAATTGCTTATGCAAGTGATGCCTCTACATATAAATTAAGATTGTTGTTCTCAAACTATAAAATGTTATTTCTTAGATTTGAAATCTAGTGACAGTCCCTATGCAAAGAGATTTGTTTTGTATGTTCAACTATTTTTTCACCAGTGTGTTCACACTAAAACTAAAATTTGAATTATAGAACATAACCTGCTAAGATTTTTTCCTACTTAAAAATTTTTGGTCTTCAATTTATATTTCTGTACATTATTATCTAATAACTTCTTCCATATTTGGAGATCATAGCTCTCTTAGTTTTCAAAATATATAGAAAGGAACATGGAAGTTATTTTGGGAAGAGTCAATGATCTAGGGTAAACTAGAATACAAGATTTGCATATTGATATTAATACTCCTGCAGTATTTAAAACTTATGGCTTTTGTTTGCACCTTTCAGTCATGAATTTCATTTGTAATGTTGGACGATCATCCCCTCTAGAGATGCTCTCCCATGACTGGTGAGCATTTTTCTCTGTTCCACTTAGAACTGTTTTGGGGAAAAGATCTGCTTTCCATAGGAAAACAGTTCTGTCAGACTCAAAATATCAGTTTGACTTAAAATTCAGACAGGCAAGAAGGTCAAGAGAACTCAGCCAGTGCTTGGGTTACGTGAAGTGTGCTCAAAGATCACAGATCAGACATCACAAAAAGGCTAGTGAGAACTGAGTCTCCCAGGAAGCAAAATACATGGCATTGCCATAACATTTTGCACATTTATGAAACAATCTGGTTAGAACAAATACCTGCCCATAATATGCTGGTTTTCGAGAAACAACATAATAGAAATTTATTGTGGAGGTGAAGAGGCCTGAAAACAAATTTTGAGGTCGGATTACTTTAAAAGGAGCATGTGATATGAAATAATTCTGACACCTACTCTGCAGTCAGATATTTTCCACAGACAACTCTAATTTTAAGGAGAAAACGTGTATGATATACCAGTCTATTCATAAAAGATCCATTTTACATAGTCAGGATGGTACTACGACTAGTGTATGTACCCAACCAGACAAATATTTATGATGTGGCAGAAATAAAAGATGTTACAGGTACTTGGTGAATTTCTGATGCTGCTTGTATTTATATTGATAACTGATTCAAAGGACGAAATACTGTTTGGCAGTTCAAGCTAAAACAAAGAAATAAGGGAAGAAACAAATGTAAAAAAAAAAAGAATCAGATTAGGGAAAATAGAACTATGAACCTGAAAAATAAGCCATGAAAAAATTGTATTGGAACTGTACCTATGCCTATGGAATTGGAAAAAGTCATGACTTTGAGAACTTATCCAGTTCTTCCTGAAGAAGGTTCTAGAGCTGAAACTGGATATGCCCCTTCTTAGTTTTTTCTACAGTCTGTGCTGTGGCATTTCTGATTAAAATTCTTAAGCATATAGTGGGTTGTTCAAGGGAGTTAGTCTTGCAAACTAAGTTCTTGCAGCCTTTCTATTTGAATGTAATTATTTGAGGATCTTATAAGGGATATAGTTAGAAGTTAAGCAGCACATTATTCATAAGTGCCTGCATGAAAGAATGCTAAATAGTCACAAAATACAATGCAAATTTGCAGATGCTGCCTCATGGTCGTCTCATACATAGAAACTTTCATCAGTGAAAGTCAACCTTTGTGCAACACAGTTGGAAGTATATTTAATCTCAGCTTCAAGATTTGTCTTCTTCTTGCTTCTTTGATGTTCGTTGCATTTGATAGCTTTATATATTGTTTTCTAACCACAGTGTTGCACGTCCTACTTTCAGAGTACATACTATATGTGAAATGTGACTTCTCTCCTACCTAGTCACTTTGTGGCTAACCATACCCTCTTCACAATAAATTCTCACCTTTGAAGATGAAGAGGCTTTAGGAATCAGAACTGTGTTGCACGTGTTACTTGACAAATAGCTGATTGCACCACAAACACTTGTCATTACAGTATATCCATCAAATCACTCAGACAGGTAGATCTGGCAAGTGTATGCTGAGGTGGAATGAACTGTAATAAATATCTGCTGGTGGCAAATTCATCCTATTCCCCTACATTTGTAACCTTCTAAGGTCAAAGATGAAACACAGCAATAAATGCTTATTAGTCAGAACCATTACGCAAGTTATCTGGAACTCCCTTCAAGTGGTCTCTTTGCCTCCATCTATCTGAGCTTTTATCTGTTTTCCTGGACTTTCTCAATTTCTTTCCTTTTCCCATCTTATGTTCATGTTTCTTTCCACTCCTGAGTTTCCTTCTATTACTCTTCGCTCATTCTGTGTTTCAGAGTTAGTGGGAACAGGGCCAAAACCCAGCCTTCTCAGCGAAAAGCTGTTGTGACCAATCTAACATGCAAACTTAGTTCAATATGTAAAATTTAGTGAAGAAATTATACAACCTGGTAGAGCAGAAAAAAGGACTTCATAAAAGATGTAATTAAGCAAATCATGGAATTGAGACCTTCACACTTCACCTCATTTTCCCTCTGATTTGATTATTGTTGTGTGAGGATATTTTCTGCGGTATTACTCGCTGTCATGTCCCGTTTTAGAAATGTCAAAACACTAAGTGATTGCCTTAAGGAAAATATTCTTCTACTCTCTAACTTCCCATTTTATGACATAATGGAAGTAAATTATTGAATATACATACAGTTCTCGGTATTGTCATCTTGAATTTATGTCGTTTCCTGAAATAAGAACTTTAACTTTTTTTGGGTAAAATAACACATTAATGCACATTATGCAGTTATCTTTATGAAGTAAAATCAAAATTATTTTAAAATGAGAAATACCGAATCAGTTTTACAAAATCTGATTATTTGATTTCTGGGTACTTGATGCAATTTAACCTGTTTATTTTTTATCTAATACTAGTTGACCTTAAATAAAACTAAAAAGGAGTACTTAGAGACTATTGAAAAACCCCAAGCAAACAAACAAAAAGAACCACCTCAATCAAATACGCCAAGAGATTGTTTTGGCAAGCTATTCTGGATGTTTTTTACTTTCATAACATAAAATCATGATACATTACTACTTGGTGTCTTTTACTACTGTCTTGACAACCTTTGGTGGAAGACTAATGAAACCTGTTTCAGAAAATCTCTTTTTCTCTGCTGCATTATGCTGTACCCTTAAAGACTGGTTCCAGACATCTTTCTATCATTTTACCTCATTCTAAGTTTTGTTTCAAAACAAGTTCCCCATTTTCCTATTTATTTCAAAGTACCTGGCATAGTGTGAGGACCGTGTTAGTGGTTTTCTGGAAGAAAAATGAAGATATATGTTCCATATGTAATGGTATAACATAGCATGAGAACATGTAGAGATATTCAGAATTGCAGAGCTTACAGGGACTGCGTTGAAGGATGGTGTAGGTTGGAGATAGTCAGAGGCAGTGAAGCCTTATTCAGCTTCCTATCAGGAACAGGAAACGGTCAGTCCTTGATCCACACCTGTCTGTTGCCAAAAATGCCACAACTGAGTACAGATTATTAACTGCTGTTAAGGAGCTTGTGCTTGCTCCTCCTCCACACATTATTTAACTGGTTGGATACAACCTCTCCGTCTCCTTTTGGAAGTGTTTTGCTTGTATATAAGTACTTGAATATTCATTAGAAGTGTGAACTCCTGCCTTTCTAGGCTCGAGTCATCCTCTAGTCCCATGAATACATAAATAGAATAGCTTCAAACAGGATGGATTATTAAATCAGCTGTTCATCTTTTAGGGCTGTACTCTCAATAATGCCATGAAAACATTGCTATTGAATCTGAGAGATGTAAAAGAGTGGCAAAGGTACAAGAGGAGACCCGGGCTCCAGACAATGTTCAATCGAATTAGTTCAGCAGATGGTATTTACAGAGGCATAGGGAAAACAAAAGGCTCCAGGGAAATTAAATTAAAAACTGAAGCAAAAGCAAAAATAATAAATAATTGTATACTGATTCCCTTTTAAATGAGGAGAAGGCATGGAGGTTAAAGGTTCAGAAGAAAGAAAAAAAGAATGTTAAAAAGACCAAAAAGGAGCTCAGGAAAGTATCGTATGATACATGATCATACTACATGAGAAAAATATAGCAGATAGGGAATGTGGAAACCACAAAGAAAGACAGTGGAAAGGCAAATAGTGTGAAGATCAAATACAAGTGAAAAAAGAAAGTGATAAAATATCTAGCCAAAGAAAATATCTAGCCAATCCAGATTTCTTTCTCCACTGCTTCCCTGTGCTGAGACACTTCCATCCTTCTAGGCATAAGCAGATCTAGCGTCCTGGCATTGCACAGTGTAGGACCTTGATCACTGGCAGTTTTTATTAGTAAGGTATGCACATGGGTATCCAAAAAGCAGTTCCTTCAAGGCCTAAATTTTAATGGTTTGGATTTTTTTCCTATTTGCTATTAAATCAAGAAACAGTTATAAGACTATCCTAGATACCATACTGCCCCTAGGCAATCCAGGTGAGGAATCATTCAGACTAATGGTGTGAGAGCCTGAATGGCCATTTTGTGAATAAATTATCATTTTAGATTTCAAGACATTTTGGATCAGCAAGTGCTTATCCCTTGGGGAAAGAAAAGTTTTATGGGCAATTGCCTAAAATCTCAAAGTTGTCAAAGGTAATATATTGAGTTTGCTGCTTCTTTTCTAACAGATACAGGGATCCATGGCCATTTTGTTGCATGTATAATGACAACTTCCAAAACGAATTTAATAATTGCCTTCCTTTCCAAAGAAGAATCAAAAGAAGTCCCAGTACCTCACTGGATCAGCACACTATATTTTAAATTAATTGTTCATTGAGGATAGTGAGAATATTTTTTCTAATTTAGAGATATGTCAAAGCATAGTGAAGTTATTAGCTCATACTTCATGTAGCAGTGGTTTTCTTTTAACATTGCAAATGAAGAAATTTGCATAAAAATTAAGAAAATGGGATACAGATTCATGAACGTATATGTACTGTCTTCAGTCACATAGCTTTATGCCACCAAAGTCAATAGGGTTACCCACACAGCTAATGTGCAAAACTCTGTTTTCAGTGGTGAAACCAGACAGAGAAATATTTTGTCTGTTGCTATATTAATATCTCAAAAAGCATTCAATTACTCCACTAGTTCTCTTCTTCATGATAATTATCCTTTTTCTCATTCTCTGTTCTACAGGTTACCTCTGATGTCTCTTTAAAGATGTCTAGCTAGAGGATACAAAAATACTAATGTTTTTTAGCTCATAGTATATCACTGTAATAATTATTTGCAGGTGGATATTGTAATCATTGCTTCTTCAAGCATGATGAAGAGACTTCAAAATGAATTTCATTACTTGAATTGTGCTTTGAAATCTCTAAATTTTCACAGTGTGTTGGAAAGGCTTATTGTTTTGACTTGAAGATTGAAGAAAATCTCAATCTATTCCTATTCGGATTTATGGAAATTAGCATTAAAATAACACGCAGTTCACATTTAGCACATAAGAATATGCGCTCTGTGAAAACTTTGAGCCCTGCTGGTTTAATAAGCCAGTTTATATAAACAAAGATGTTACTTTTTATTGTTCTGCAGCAATAGTTTGTGATCCCAGAACAGATAAGGAAATATAAACTATCTCCCAAGCTTTCGTTCTCTGATGTCCATCATTATTTCAGGAAAAAAAATATGAAAATATCATAAACACCTTATTAAATTGTATTCCTGGTCCTTCCAAAAGAACAATGTGTATTGTTTTGATGCACATATTTTGGTGTCTCTTCTCTCTTTACTTTTTTTATTTTTTTTTTTCCCTGATGATGCAACCACTCTAACTTCCCAGGCAGCAAGCACTTTCTGCCCTAAGGTTAGGAGTTATCGTACTTAGGAGCCCAAATTTTGCAAGCATTTATGCACTTCTGCCAAAGTTTGCCAGCACTTTCACTTTCTCAATAGTTGATTTTTTGCTGTCTCCCTCATGGTTTGAACAGTTCTTTCATCCAGAAGCAAGCAAGATTAAAATAACAGAAAACCTTTTGCTGTAAATAAACATAATAAAAATACAACTACAGAGCTACAGTTGATGGGAGCAAGGTCAAGTGAGGAAACAGAGCTCATTTATAACTCATGACCTGTACAGAAGTAATACAACAGAAGCAAATGGGGTATGATTTTTGTGGAAGGTTTTTTGTTTGTTTGTCTTTTGGGGGTTTTGTTTGTTTTATTTTTGTTTGTTTGATTTGGCTTGGCATTTTTTTTGGGGTGGAGTGTGGGGTTGTTGGTGTTTTTTCCTGGTGTTTTTTGGGCGATTGGGTGGGTTTTTTTTAATTTTTGTATGTTTTTTTACAGCTGCTTACAAACATTTTTTTTTTGTTATTAAAGGGATCCAGTTGGAAAAATTCTTCTACAGAACCAGTGAGGTTGATTTTCACTGGCATAAATACTCTGCATTCTTTAAGTATGAATCAGTATAAGGCCCTATTTTGCAAAAATGTGCACATCTTTTAATTGTGCACTCTAAGAATCTAATTACTTTTAATGGTGCTAAGCAAAATGTGTAAACCAGTGCAAGTAGTGGATTTATTTTTCCAGTCAAAGTTAAAGGTTTACAAAACTGTTTTAGCAAATAGAAAACAGAAGGAACACAAGCCTTATTTTTTAAATTCCATTAATGATGTCAAAGCCCTGTGTACGGAATTGTCATTAACTACACTAAGAGTCTATACATCAAATGCAAATCGTTCTAAAACCTCCATGCTTTCTTCCAGAAATAAAACTTTTTTTTTTTAATCATTGAAAATGATTTGTATAGGCACATAAAAAATAATGATTATGGATAATAGAAAAGCCATTCTTTCATTTCTGCACAAAATAAATATTCTTTGGAATGGCATGAGATTTAATTTTCACAAAAGAGGCTGCTGTGGTCTGTAAAAATCTTGTGCAGAGTAGACTCTTATGACGAAACTTGTTTCTGTGGTCTTACTAGTGTCAGTAAAGATAAAAAGTTTAAACTCTTCACTTTCCATAACACTCTTTGTCTGTGCTTTTCCTTTCCACTGTGAACTCTCATGTTGAATCATCCTGTTTTACAGATGGGCTGTTGTAAAATCATTATCAGGTTCAATATCTTTAATCAACTTTCACATGCCAACATAAATCAAAACTTTTGCCAGTCTGGCATATCATTTCATTAGGAAGGTAAAAAATATTCCCTCACCCTGAAACAGACATGTAAAATCAATTGAACTCATTGCACCTTTCCAGGGACTATGGGAGCATCAAAGGTAGCCAGCTCTGACGGTGCACATTTGGTCAGATAAAGCCACTCCAGGACTTTTTAAATTTTGTTTTTAGGGGATAAAGTCAAGGTCAAAGTGAAGTCTTACCTCCTGGAAGACCAAAATGTGTTCTTGGTGTCATGGCAGTGGATTTGACATATGTATTTTCTACTCCCAATTTATAACAGTGAATTCAATACACTATAATGGGATGAAATTTGGGGGATATAGGAAAGTTAATGAAGCCAGAATTTGATCTATACTGACAGTAGCATATAGAGAGCAACAGAAAATTCATTGTTCAAGTTCTTATTATTAATAAGGAATTGAAACTTAAATTAAAGAAGCTTAAATTAAACATCAGCAACTGTAAGCCAAAGTGAAAAAGCTAAAAGGGATCCAAATACACAGTATGACTCAGTAATTTTGTTTTAAATAATCTCCT
The DNA here is from genome assembly GCA_013396655.1 of Campylorhamphus procurvoides. Classification (NCBI taxonomy): domain Eukaryota; kingdom Metazoa; phylum Chordata; class Aves; order Passeriformes; family Dendrocolaptidae; genus Campylorhamphus; species Campylorhamphus procurvoides. The sequence goes on along the minus strand of WBMV01000512.1, from coordinate 323,150 downwards.
GAGCTAAAATGTGATAGTTTAATATTATATCCCATAGTAATATTAATATAAATTTCTCATTTAACAAATAAAAATTTGTCAGGAAATTCACTTGCATATAAGTGGGATGTCATGGTGCTACTAAAGGCTGGTTTTGGAAATAATTTCTTCACATCAGTGCTAGTAGGAGTCAGACTGTATTGTTAAAGTTCTTCCAATATTTTGGAAAGGGAAGGATTTAGGGCCTTGTATGCTTTGCTGACAAACATTGCTATCAGTATACTTGAAGAATCAATAGAATCATGCAAGGTAAAACGCTTCCATGATAAACTTCTTGCAGGGGCTATGCTTAAGGATATTTTGGTAATGGGTAAAGGACAGAGATGATTGATAGCAACTTTCACTCATTTTTTTTCCCTGTAATATAGCTATATATAGTTATAACTATAATTAGTTATATACTGCCTGAGCATGACCTTGCACTTTTTTAGAGCTATTAGTGGAAAGACAGAAAGTATAAATCCTTGACACCTATTGTACCACCTTTTCTAGCATAAATGTACAATCACAATTATATATGTTGTGTGAGCCATACAAGACACCACTGGACTCCAGGGCAGACAGTGAAGAAATACTCAGTGTCACAAGTGTAACATTATAAAAAGCATTCTTATGCTATAAAAATAAAGTGAAATTAATCTGTTGAAGCCTGATTCATTAATTACTTCCATCATCCGCAAATAGTGATGAGATTTTATAATTACAAACTTCTTTCCCATGTAAATAAACTAAAGAATTACTCCCACAAATACTGAAAAAAAGATTTACCTTTATTATTAACTACAAATGAATAAATTTTGGTTCAATAACTGCTGCTCTCATATATGAATAGGAACCGCAACAGTTTATTCCAATGCTCATTGTTTCTAAAGTCAGAAAGGCCTGAATCTTCCTCTCACTGGCACCTTCTGGAATATAGGTGTCTGGATTTCATGTATTAGACATTTCTTCTGTTTATCTTTTACTAATGGCAGTTTGAAAAAATGTGGTAGATGATAATTAAATAAACAGAAACCATTATCAGTATGACTAGAGGTTTGAATTTCTCAGGCCAGACATCCATTAGTCCACAGGACATTGCTGCTACAAATTTAGCCTTGATTCCTGTCTCAAAAGAGGTTGAAAACCTGCTAGTAATACACACTTCTGGTGAAACTCCAAACCACAAGGGATGTTTACCTTGCTCTGTTTGCTACTCAGTAATTACTAAACCACATTAAAGTGGCTGCAAAGTACTTGCAAGGGTTTTTTAAAATTATAATTATTTTTAATTTTTTTTAAGAATTACTTTCATTAAAGGGAGCTTCCTTAGAACATTCTTGCAGATAGAGTCTGTCACCCATGGCTAGTGGAGGGAATAAGTTTGTAGGTGGCCCTTGCCATTACCATTTCTCAGCCTCCAGGAAAGCCCTACACCCTGGGTAGTCAGAGTATGAACTACTGCAATTCCTAAAGCTGCCTTTGCCTGAGTCCTGTTCAGGCTGCCTTCTTTGCTTTAAGAAAAAAATCCACATATTTTTTTCAGTGTCTGCATATGCCCACCGGAGCAGCAAAATGCCTCTCGCAGGTTCTGTCTGGTGAGGTCAATCCTTAAAAGCACAAAGCTAAATGAAAAGATCAAATAAGTACAACACCCAAGTTCAAGAACATCAGTCTCTCCCTGACTTCAGCTCACAAATATTGCTTGATTAATTTTTAAAGCAGTCTTCCTTGGATGCTGGCTTTTCGAGAAAATGAAATATTAAGAGCTGGTAAATCCTCTTATCCTGGTGCCTCCATTTTTTCATCTTGCTGTGGTTAGTGAGATCTCCCAAATGAAAGCTTCAGACTGAATGGTCCTACTTGTCACTTCCTCTGGGATTATGAGAGGAGTGTTACCATTTTGTCCAATTTATTAACACCTGAGTTTTCTGCAGTTTCCCAAGATACACACATACACTATCAAATATTCATAAAGCCATGACAGACACAAATGCCTGAGCTATCAGCTGAGATCCTCTTGTTGTCTATTTTCCCTTCTCTTTCCCCACAATGTGTATTACTCTTACAAAAATGCTGATCAAAATAGACTGGTTTTTCCCATCTCTGCTATATATATGCTGTCTACATTTGCAAAAGTTTTGTATCTCCTAGGCATTTTCTTGGCTTATTTTCATTTTGACAATGTATGCAACTATGTGTGTTGTTTTTGCTGTGCTACTGCTTTGAACTCTCTGCCTTACTGCCCCAGGTTTTTTGTTTTGGATTCCTTTAGTATTTTGGATATCGTCTAATGCAATACCTTTGTCATTTGTTATAAGCCTCATTTTAGTAGACAATTTCTTTTGATTGGAAACTTTTAGCTTGCTTTATCAAGGGTTGATTCTAAGAATTCTAACTACTCTTTTTTTCTGGTTTATATTCTTACTGATCCAAAACACAATCTCCTTTTTATTAGGAATTTATCTCTTCTCTACAAATCGCAAGACTGTCTTTTTTAGCTCAGAGAAGATTCCATGTTTGGCATCATATACCACATCATTTACAAATTCTTCTTTGTGCCTCAGAACCAGCAGTTATGGGACATGATTTTCTGCTGAGGATGACTACTTCACAGGATCAAATAATATGCTGAATTGAAAGGAACACACTAGGATCATCGAAGTCTAGCTCCTGGCCCAGCACAGGGTCATCTCAAGAGTCACACCACATGGCTGAGAGTATCTCTGTTTCTGGCCTTCCATGGCACAGTTTGCATCCCCACAGCTAAACGTCCTCACCCTCTTGCAAGAGGGAGCGTTTTAGGGAGGAGGGTCTGTCTAGTGCTGTTCCCCAGCCTGATCAATTTTGGACAGAGTTAATATCAAACCAGGATGTGTGCTAACAGCAAACCAGGATGGGTAGTCATGGACCAGTGCTTGAGTTTGTCCCATGACCCTCTTTGTTTTACTAGACTAGAAACACTGTCAATAATGTCTTGACATTATATATACAGGAAGTTCGACTATTAAAAGATTCAGTTCCTCAGGAGAAAGAGTTCATTTGCTTTCAGGAGCTGAAATTGCAGTGTTGCCTCACTTTATAGTCCCTAAATAGCAAGCAGTTAGGCTCGGGATGGAGGGAATCCCACCTTCAAATATCTTTGAAGCTTTATTTGAAGCAAAGGTACAAGCTCTGATCTCCTATCTCTGAACCCTTAGGCTTACCAAGTCAGTCTGTCTACATCTGTAGTCCAATGAATATTTAATTATTGAAAAGTGGAATAGTGCTTACAGAACACATTATAGTGTCTAGTTGCAGCCTTCCAGCTGAAAAAAATTATTATTTCAGTGAGTCTAATTTTAACACCTGACTTATTTGCTAATTTGTCTGAAACAGTGTGATTCACTGAGAGCTTAGTGGTATATAATATTTGAATGAAGAGAAAGAGTTATGAACACTGTGTGCTGGGGTAAACTGAAGGTAACTTGCCTTCCCATTTGGCTTGTTTTTAAGGAACTAAAAAATAAATGCTTCTGACAGGTTTCTTTTTTCCGCATTGCTCTGGAACATCATGTGCCTTTGGCAGTTTGCAGTTCTGGTCTAAGTACTGTCATTGCTTTAGCAACTTTAATATTTTAAGATAATTTAATTTCAGCTGACTTTTCAGATTTTTCACTAAGACATCCTTTAATTAGCAGGAGTGTGAACTGGACTTTCCTGTGTAATTGAGTGATTTATAATTAGCATTCTCATTTTTTGTTGAGCTGCAATAGTACTCTATATTCTTTCTATTCAGTTTTGCATGTGATACTTTTTCTTCTATTCTTTCCAAGTTATTCTCATTTGTGGTCTTCTGGAAAAATGCAGTAATTATACCCCTATGAATCACAACCTCTGCCCTGTTAATTACAGTTAAGGGAATCAATACATTATTATATTTAGATTTCTGGGTAATTCAAGGCAAGAAAAAACTGTGTTTTTTAGAAGCTCACATTATTTCCTTATCCTCTCCTTCTTTATTATACTGCTTATGTCTGCAAAATTCAAGAATCAGATGGAAACTAGAAATAACCAGTTCATAACCTCCTAGTCAATCTTCATGCTTTTAGATAGGAGAACCTTTCTAAAAAGTTTTCCATAGTTTCTTTTGTCCAACCATACTTATAATTTGTCCTTTGTGAAGTATTCTGTGCAATAATAGTGTGATGACCTGCTTTTCTGTGTTCCTGGAACTATCTTGGGGGTTCATGTAGTGACAATTGTACCTTCAGCTGTGTAGGGCTAGAAATAAATATCTCTGCACTTGTGGGAAAAAACCCAAAAGCTAGCATGATAAAAACCCTGTATATTCCTGTTAAGCTAAATAAGATCAACTGATGGAGAGTTAACTTGCTTTGTTTTGCCAGAAAGTTCTTATGCAGGATTTTCCTCTGGTTTACATTTCATTTTTTGTTAGGATAAAAGCAATTACAAGATAATTCAGGGAATACAGGCTTTAAAATTTTCTTTTCTTAACAGTAAGCAGTCTTCCTGGGTGATTCTTTTGCTGCAACAGTGAATTTGAGCAGCTTTGGGAAGTGAAGGAGTTCGTGTAATTTCCCCTTCCAGCTGTGAGCTCAGGGGTAGGCTAGGGGGACCAGGTGGCCCAATAGCTCAGTGGCAGCTCCACTCATTTCTTCTTTCCCTTGAGTGTTCAAGAGCATCCTTCCTCTGAGTCCTTCTCTCTTCTCCATCATGCACAATTTGGCATGGGCGAAGGAGCACAGGAGCTGTCGTTCTCAATTCAGCTGGAGAGCAGTGTGGCTGCTGTTGGTGTTACCCTGCTCACAACAGCAAGGACAAAGAACTGGCCAAGAGAAGCAAATGCAAAAAAGAAGGGAAAAATAATGGAGCATCCTGGAGGAGAGATTTGACAGGAAGATGAAGCACAGAAGTAGCTGCTGTGAAGGCAGTTTTCCTTATCTGTACAGATGGCTTTGCTGCCGTCATGCTAAATGCAGTGAAGACTGTGTTTAATACTTGCTACTCAGATGTGTGCCTTCAAAACTGATACCCTACTTTACTGACTTTTAAAGTATGCCCTGCAGATCAGTGGAGGAGCACACTGCAGCATTTTGGAGACCTTTGTTCTTTTATTTGGGATGCTGAGATCCTAAAGTGTGGACCAGTTCCCCTAGTTGCAGATGATTGACTGAAGGATGGACTACAGTTTTCCTGCAACACTGACATCACTATTACTTATAGCAAACATAAAGAATATGTTCTATTGAAAATATAAAACTAATAGGATATGTGCTGTATTTAGAGGAAGATGCTCAAACATATCCCACAACTGATAGCTACCTACTCTCAAGTTTATCTTCATGTAATTCTTCTGTTTCATTCCATTAAAAAGCTCTCCAGATATATATGCAGTGTCTGCTGGTACTCAGAGGTCAACAAATCTCATCTTGATGTTGCCTCCACACTGAAAAGCAATGCTCATGTAATAGTAAACAAAATATGTTTTGTCCATTTACTCCCTGACAATCCAAAGACAACCCTTCCCATAAATATGTCCTATAAATCATAAATGTGTCACTTAATCATGACATATGTGTTTAACTCACTGCCAAATGAACTTGGTTTTTAATGAGGATTTAGCCAGATGCAGAGCAACCTCTTTATGAAAAGCAAATTCAACACCTAACACAGTTTTACTAGACTAAGTTTAATTTGATATAGCCTGCTGTGAAAGAAAGTTCTTAGGAGGTCCAGTGGGATAAGTTTATATCTTAGTACCAAACTCTATAAACATACAGATTTAAATGTACTCTCTGCCTTTAAAGGGTAAAGGAGAGATAGAATTTTAGTTTGCCACTAGCTCTCAATAGAGAATCAGGGATGTCATTAAAACACATTTGAGACAACAGCATTTGGGGAGGATGCTAAATAGATCCTGAAGGTTCTGAGAAGCATCAGGGAAATTTGGCTACCAAGGTCAAGAGACTAAATGTGAAGTTCTTACTTGTATTCTTCATGTGATTTCTAATCCTTGGTTAGTGATTGAGATCAAGAAGGTAAATAAGAGAAGTATAAGTCCAGTTTAGTATTCATTCTTGATATTCTTAATTCAACTTCTGCATTTCATTATTGGTAATTGGAGTTGGGGACACTCATGAGGTGGCTTTTTTATTCTGATTATCCAGTGGATTGGCCAGCACAGGAGATACTGATATAACAAAATCCAGATATATTCTTCTATGGCCAATTTCATAAATAAGGATGAGTGACTGGAATGGCAAAGGAACTGGGCAGCTGAACATGCTGGCCTGATCCAGGCCTGGCTGCATTGCTTCCTTGTCAGCTGGGCTTCCCCTATGCACGGTTGTACAGATCTGTTGCACAGTTCTAACTTCCGTGCCTGCTGTTGGGAGCCCTATTTAGCATCACTGTGATCACTGTGCAACCAGCAAACAACTGGCTATTTTCCCAAAGGATTCCCTCCCTGTTGCCCTAAAAGATAGCAGAGAAATCCAAATTCTCTTTCTTTTTTTTTTCTTTTTCCCTTATCATTTTCCCCTGTGCTCTGAGATTCTTTATGTCTGGGAAAGTCAATGATAAATTAATTACATGTAAATATTCCTCCACAGTTTTGTTCAGTAAAATAGTGATAATCTGCACTTCATTAAGCAGTTCACTTTATAATCTCCCAGGAAAAGAAAGAGACGAAAGAAAAGAAATTCTTGTCTCCCTTTTACAGCCCTCAGTAAGGATTTAGTATCAGATGCTGTAGTGAGGTCTCATACTACTAAGGCTTAATTGCATTTACTACAGCATATCTGCTAAATTACTGAGCTGTAACTTGTCGAATAAATACACAATAATTTGTGATAGCCATGTTTTAATGATGTTTATTCCTTTCTAATTCACAAAATCTAGTAATTCATAGGAAGTTTCCTTGACATTGATGTCAAGTAGCTTCAGTCTATGATATTGTATAAATTAATTTTATTTATGTAAAGACTATATGCTGATGGTAAACACAGCATTTGAATGCTTTGGACACAGTTCAAGTTTGGTTTCACAGCACATTATCATGGTGGGGAATTGTGTGTGATCTGGTTTTGCTGAGCAGGAAGCTGCTGTATGCTGATGCTTCAAGCTTTGAGTAATCCAATGTCTGAATGTTTCTCATCTGGCCACAGGACAGGGGTGAAAGCTAAGATACGTCCCTACTACTGAGGTCAAATCACCAGCACACCTGGGCTCAGTCCAGACACTTGAACTGGACATCCTTGGATGACACTTGGATATCCTTCGTGTTTGGCTCCTGGTGGGGAATGTGCATTTTTATGAGGCATTTCTTGTGCCACAGTGAGCCATCACTGTGGATTTTATGCTCTGGGGGCTGTGGGCTATGAGGCATCCATTGATGCACAGGTGTGTGGGGACACCAAGAGGGGTCAGAAGCAGTGGCACTCATTGTGGGCTCAGCGTGATGCAGTCTCAGCACAGCAGTGTAGGATGGGAGCTGCATGCATATTGTCACTGTGTGAAACTTGGCAAGTCTGTACCTGGAATCACAGCCCATTATCTTCTGTGGCAAAAGTCCTTATTACTTGATCAAGCTTAATAGATTAAGAGTCAGTTCTTCAGCTACATTTATACAGGTGATTTGAGTATATCCAGAAGGTGCTGAGATCTGCTGGCAAAAAATTACATGCTCCCATAGAAATGAACTGTTTCACCCAATAGAATTAAGTGACCATATCCATGCATTGCCTAGGAAAACACCCACAAACTTCCTGTTGAAAATTGCTTGGAACAGTGCTACTTACGTGGTAAGAGACTATGGCTAGCAATCTGTCTAACATGACATTAAGGGTTGAATTGTAGTGCCTGAATGTACTCCTGGCTCTGCTTGACTTGATATGGTAAAAAGCCTCTAGAGCCTTGATAAAGTGCCTAACTTGTATAGAAAGTTTGTGCAGAAGTTGAAGTTTACCCAGATGTCCATGTTTCAAGATAATTTCCCTTCTGTGGTAGAAACTACATTAATCTTCTCTGTTACTGTCTTGATTAACTGTCATACCTAGAGCTGATCCAGCCTCAGGGCAATATTACTTTTGGCACTTGGGGGAGATGTGAAATGTAAAGATAGATTTGACAGTAAGGATGCAAAAGTTTTGCAGTATAAAAATAAAAGAAAAAATAAATAAAAAATAACAACAACAATAATAATAACCCATATATATATAAATCTTGACTTTGGTGAATCTTATTTTGCTAGGATCCACATTGTTCTTTTGCTGCTGGCTGCGTTACATGGTTAAACCAGCAGAGCTGCAAAATAGGTTGTTAAGTTAAATCAAACAGGAGCTTTATGCAGTCTTGTGCTTCAGAATAAAGTCTGTAGAAAGCTTGTCGAGGAAATGCAGTCTTGCAAATGCTTTCTACTGTCCTTTTTGATGTTCTCAAATACAGAAGATGTCAGCTTGAAAGAAGAAATGTGTTTGGCAGGGAGTGATGTTGGCTGTATGAGAAATGGATTTGTATTATGGTACTGTATTCCCCTTGGAACGTTAGTACAAGGAAGTGCAAGCTATTTTATTAAATCATGGATTCCAGCATGGAATCTGTCAGTTCTGCCAAGATGTTGTATTTTTAGCACTGCAAACTTGCTTGTCATGCTCCCACAGCTCACCTGCAAATAGTGTGCTAGAAACAATGAAAAGTAGTTCACCAGCGGCTAGCATGTGTTAAGTGCAAACCTCAATCCATTTATATGAGCAAGCCCTTTTACGATTCAGTTTTAGCTTAGTCCAAACTGCTGTATTTGCTGAGACCAGCTGATACAATGTGTTTTGGATAATCCTATAATCTAAGAAAATTAATTTGCTTACTTCTTGAGAAGAACTGGGGAAATAAACCCAAACCAAAACAAAAGAAAAATCAACAATAAATTATTGTCCTCTTGCACATGCATTTGTTCAGTCATGGATAACCTGACTGACATTCCCCTATGAATGTTTCACAATTGGAAGTTTTGGTCCCTGTCAGGAGAGGCACACACTATATATGCTTTGAGTCACTTATAATTCTTCAAGCAGAGAAGGAGTCCAGGTGTCTAAAAATCTCAAGACATAAGTCCCAAAAAAGTACTTGATGGCCATCAGGACCTGCTCTTTATGTTACAGCCAACTTTTACGTAATGTATCCCTCAGCTTTTCAGTGACCCCACCGCTGTTACTTACACCATGAGTTTTTTTAAGACTTCCATGTGCTAAATAACTGAGAGTTAAACTGAAATCTGCATAGAAACACAAATCATGTCCTGTAGATTGCATAACTGAGTTCTCTGCTTTTCTCTCCGTGCTTTATGAATTTGTATTTTCTGTCTTCAACCTTGCCCAAATTACTGACCTGGTGGACTGAGTTCAATATTCCTAGTATTTACAGCTCAAGGGCAGAAGTATTGCTTCCATTTCATATTTGCAAGATAACCAACTTAAAACAAATATTTGCATTGCCTAAGGAATCTGACAAATATGTAAGTATAAAACAAAATAATTTCATTATAAAATAAATATTTCAGTAATAATTGATTTTATAGGTTTTTTTCCATTTATCTTGTGATTTTGAGTGAAGTGAGAGACTTTCCCACTCTTAAAACGAAAGCAAGGGAAAGAGGCCCTTGTTTCTTTTACTTTCTTTTCTACAGAGAAAAGTCCAATGCTAAAACCACAACAGCAGAAAAACTTTCTCTTCCTGTCATTCAGGCAGCATCAACGGTCCTTGAGTCATCTCTACAGAAGGATGCTGTAAGGCCGGTTCTGGAAGCATCCTGTCCTTACAGCATGCTTTTGGCCTTCTCCCTTTTATCTGGACTGCAAATACATTTAAATCCACCACCCAGGAACCAAACCCCTGACCTGATCCCGATTTCTGCATATCATTAGAGATAAGTCAGTTACTCCTCCAGAGTTTTAAAAGATCCACATGGTACATTGGGCACTGAATTGAATGGCAATGAGACACTTTCTGCACTGCAGAAAATGCTTGACTAACCCAGTTTCTCAGTTGTGTATCTTACCTGACTTGTATGAAGTTATTTTTGATTTACACTGTTACAAGGGAACAATTTCTTTTTGCAGAATGGTTATCTTATTAATATGTTCCTCTTCTGGCATTGCTGGTTGTCTTGAGAGAAATTATTTTCTAAGTCAATATCATGTTATTTTCAATATTCCTTTACAAGTCCCAAACCTGTCTTCATCCTGCAAAAAATTAATGCCTGTAAGTAATTTATTCTATGTGAGTGCTTTACTTGAATTCTCCATGTTCACCTAAGCTTGAAAGGAAACCCAAAACATTGATTGCAGAAGAGACTGCTAGACTCAGTCTTTTTTTTTTTTTCCTGTGTGTTTGTTATCTTCTCACACAGAATCACAGAGTTGCTGAGGCTGGAAGGCCTCTCTGGACAGTCATCACTAGAGCAGGATCCTCCAGGCCATGTCCATTAAGGTTCTGTATAGCTCCAAGGAAGAAGAATACGCAGCCTCTCTGGGCAACTTATACCAGTGTTCAACAATACTGACAGTAAAAAGAGTTTTGCTTATGATTAAATGGAATTTCCTGCATTTAACTTTGTGCTCATTGCCTCTTATGCACTCTGCTCTTTGGACTCATCCCGAACAATGGCAGACATCCATTTGCTTTGTAGAATTGTATGAAGTCATAAATGCAGGATTATACAGGCAGTAACTCAAATGTTTTGTGTTTTATGAGGTGCTGCCCACATTTTGGCTGTGTAAAATCTGCAGCTAAAGACCATGGTGCTTATTGATCTAGAACTGATTTTACTGACTTAAGAGGAAGTGCCACTAAGGGCTGATTATTTATTTCCCAGTGCTTTAGTCCCTCTTTATCTCTGTCTTAAACTCCCAGAATTACAACACTTTAAAGTTTTATCATAGTATGACATCAAGTTTTTAAAGTAGTTGTATTTAAACCACTGTTTATTTGAAAATCACTTTGCAAAGACAGAATGGGAAAAGAGAGAGGGAATTATTGAGAGGCGTTTCACCCCAATAATTAAAACAGTGGTTTTCAGTTTAATTCCCGAGGCAGTTTGTAACGTTTTTTTACCAGCAAATGCTAAAATGCTAAATCACTACCTTTAATGTTTTGTGACATTGTGGCAGAGATGTTTGTGTTTGTTAGATGCAGTGCTGTCATAGTCCAGACCTAGGGCTCTGCATACTGCAAAGAATTAACTAGTGGTGAAAAAGAAGCACTTAAGTTTTAAATAGAACAGAAAAATATCTTGAACAAATGTATTAGACCAAGGATTATATATATTTTTTTTATGGTGAGAAGCATATTAGAATAAAATAGGATACATTTGATTTTAGAATACATAAGTTATGAACTTTACTTTTGAAATTCAGAGATTTCTTCAGAAAATTATAAGGAAGTATTTTGTTATTTTCTTATGGGAAGATTCTGTAAGGAAAGAAATCTCTTTACTTCCACTGGCATTTGTAAATGGTCAAAGCCTACTTATGATGGTAATCTTACTTCTCATGTAGATTGGCTAAAGAGAAACATGTTTGACTTATTTTTTCCTGTTTTACTAAAAATTATCCTGTTATGTATTACTTCCCATGATACTGCAACTTCCTGTTCTCTACTCTTTATCTTTCCAAAGCCAGAACCATGTTTACTTTTAATGGTATTTGCTAAGGGTGACTTAAGGAATCAGTTGGAGAACACATATAGCCTACAGGAAGTAATCATGGCAACTGTGCGAGTATAATTTTTTGATACAGTTGTTTCATTTGTACAGCAGGTACTCCAAGGACTTTTTTGAACAACAAAACAGTAAATAATGAGTGATTATGAAGAAAGGAATAAAAATATTTCTAAGTTATTATGCTTTTATTAAAAATGTAACAAAAGGCTTGCTGAATGAGCAACATCCCGCAGTGGATAGTTTTTACAATATATAAATGCAGCGAGTTAAATCAAGTTTACCTTGATTTATATGATTTTATAATTGTAAGAAATCTGATGTATCAGGGATTTTTGAGTATTATTCTAACCTGTGAAGCTTCTGAATTTGAGGATGAGTCCTCATACCATTATTTATGCCACTATTGGCTGTTTGTCTTGTTTTCAAGAAGTGATCAATTTTATTAATAAGTTATGTTCTCTCTTAAAGAAGATGGTACTGCCTCTACAGATACCCATATAGGTGGGAGTCACACTGAACATTTTTGACCTTTCCCTTCGTTTAATTGCAATGAATGGGAACATGATATTCAGGTCATATCCTTCATTTAATTGAAATACATGTTAATTTATAGCCTGGGATGCGCAACAGAATTGTGGCAAACTAAGTGTGTTAGCCATTTTTAGTTCCAAATGTCCTTCACTGTTTTGGTCTCCACTTATTAGCACTAAGATTGGTTTTTAAAAAGCAATGAACAATAATAGTTTTTATTGTTAATAAGTATTAACTAATACTTCCATCATACATTAAAATGTTAACCAGTATTACATAAGTCAAGTAGAAATTTGGATGCTGGGAGTCATTTCCATTCTCAGAAGGAACTGAGGATAAATCAAGTAGCACTGGTGGAGTCTTCTTTCTTTACTTAAATTGCACAAAATCCTTATTCCCAGGATGCGATAGCAAATGAGCATCAAGCAGTAGATTGCATTCTCTATTGCCACTGCATCCCTTACGATTTTGGTCCCTTTGTTCACCTCAAAACATTAATGTCATTGGAAAAAATCATGTCAGTCATTCTCTTATTTTAGAATGTAAGAATTTATTTTGCTTCATGAAAAAATACATTAATGGAGTTCCTGCTAAAAGAGGTTCAGTGCAGGAAAAAGCATACTCTGAGTAAGTAAAAGGAAAAGTGGCATGAGTAAGAGAAGGGAGTGTTGCTTTTAAGGCCTCTGTTGTTACACCATTTCTTTGCATTTTCCTTACAACCATTTTCAGAAGAACAGATTGTATTGAGTGGTCATAAGAAACTAATAGGTCAGCCAGGTGAGACAGTGCCAAATTGCAATATGTATTAGGCATAAACTCAAGAAACTCAGGTCTCCTATGCTAAAAGTGGTCACCAAAATGATTACTGAGAGTGGAGGTGAAATAATTTTAGGGGTGAATCAGAAAAATGGACCATTTCTGAATGAGTGGGATGAGAATTTTCATTACAGTTTTGGCACAAAAAAAAAATCCTGATCCACAGTTCTGTGTCCACAATATTCCCATCAGTTGCTAAAATGGGAAAACAAATTAAATCAGGTCAGAAAACTGATAGGCTTTTAGAATTTTCTTGAAGTTGCACAGATGATCATACACAAAAGTACTCACTGATTGTGTGAACATAAAATATATTATAATGTATATTATATAAGAGCACCAAGATCAAAGCAGAAATACCAACACTTGAACAGTTTATATGAAACTACTTTGAAATTCTTGTGTTAGGTGATGAAAGCATGATAGTAGTAACAATTCCAGTCTGAAGCTGTTGTAAGTTGTGCTTTATTTCAAGTTTTAATTAACAAAGAGTATGTCATTGGGATTTGAGGACACTGGAAGGCTTTATCAATAAAATGTGATAAGAGGTCATTCTTTTTCACTGAGAAAAAGAAATGATGAAAAGTCATGTATGTAGCCTTTTGACTAAAATTAAAAAATCAATTTTAAAATATATTTTATTATCTCTCTTGCTCAATGTGTGTTTTAATGTTTATTTCTATGAAAATTTGTTTTGCTGTAAATAAAATATGGCTACAAACCCTTGCTTCCTTGTGGGTGTGTTCTGTCTTTGAACTTTGTGAATTGTCATTAAAATATAAACTTCAATAGATATATTTTCTTATAATTGTTTTTATCATCTTCCAAACCCTTTGATTTTAAATAATTTGTAGTAGTGTAGCAGTCATCTGTAAAATACTCTTTTCCTCCAAGTAGAGGAAAATCTGTACTAACTTGATCATATCATAAATCAACAAATATGACTAAATGTTACTAAGGAAGTAGGGGAAGAGCAATCAGAAACACCTTATAAAGTACATATAAATTGTATCTGAAAAGTCTGCTCTCTGCATTTTCCCAGTAACTGCTCTAGTGCAGTAGAGAAAGCTGTTTGATCACTCTTACATGGTAATTTATGATTATTAGACAAGCAGTGTAATTAAATATCACCTCTATTGGTAAGACATGTTGACTGCAGAAATAGGTGTCTTTTTCTGGTTTTTTTTATGTTTCCTTTTCTTCCCATGTCTTTTACTTAAAATGCTGATCTTCATCTTTTACTACTTAGTTAATGTTTGCAAAGCAATTTGAAAATGGAAAGGACTAAATCCATCATTGTTAGGGAAGTATTGAGAAGAAAATGTAATTATGTTTTTGCCTTCCATTTCTGTGTGGAACATTTTCCAGCCAAAAGTGAAAGTTGATGTTTAGCCTTTCATTGACCTTCATGAATTTAGCATTTTCTCCCTTTTTTTTGGTTATTTCTCCCAACTGATATCTTGTTACAGGAGGGATCAGTGTTGAATTCAGTGAGAGAATCCTAAATAGTGCACTTGTTCATTGGACTGCTGAATCAAAAGTAGAATGTTTTTATTCCCACTTTTGCCACTAATTTATGCCATGTTCTAAGCTGGGTTAGTTCACCCAGGTCAGTGCCCAACCTGTTTTCAATCTGACAAGCGGTCACTGATGCTGTTCTTCATTTTGAAATGCTGATCTCAGACTGATGTTCTGTAAAACCTTGCAATCTATTGTATGAATGGATTTATAGTAACATGCCATTTCTCCTTTTCATCTACCTTGGAATCAGCAATATTAATAAGGAAGAAATAAGCTGAGAGCATTTTTCCAACTGGCTAACCTGGAAAATTTGCTTCAGAGAACTTTAGATTTTGAAAACTCTTTTTTTGCTTTTATTGCTCAAATGTGCTGATTCTAATTAGACATTAAAGTGCAATGTTTTGCTGCGGGTTTTGTTTGCTTATCTGGGGCTTTTTTATACCTTCTGCTTCTCTACA
Organism: Campylorhamphus procurvoides; assembly: GCA_013396655.1. Taxonomy (NCBI): domain Eukaryota; kingdom Metazoa; phylum Chordata; class Aves; order Passeriformes; family Dendrocolaptidae; genus Campylorhamphus; species Campylorhamphus procurvoides. Next base: position 308,087 of record WBMV01000512.1, on the reverse strand, counting down.
TACTGGGACAACAGCAGAAAACAACCCAGTCTTTCCAGAACCAGCAAACAAGTAGGTGCATAATTTCCCTCTTGTGACCTTACCACAGTGGTGCATACTACGAGATCCAGTTCAAAGTCCAGATTCAGGTGTGTAATGTTAGCAATTCAGCCCATTTTAGGGTGGAAAACTAGCATCCTACAAAAACTCATTTTCTCTCTGTGCTCTACTGGTGAGGATTTTCCAACAAAACATCTTATATTTTTTGAGGTTCTTTAGGGGTCCAAATGATCTACACATAATTGGGCTGGCAGATATGACAGTATTGCAGAAAACTTTCAGTCATATTGGTCAGTGGTGGTATCCAGACAGGTTATCCCATGGCAGAACTCTGGCTTCTTATTCCTTCTCTAATTGTCCAGTTCCTCCACTTGTTAAACTGGGCCGTATCAGGGAAAAACTTTGGGTATGTGATAGTCCTGTAGGCCTGGATGGTTTTGACTGTTATACAAGTTTTGAGAGCTGTGTCCTACAAATATTGGCACAAATCAGTGTCTTCAAAGATAAACATTAGTTTGGGAGAAAAGATGAAGCATAAGAAAATGTGTATTAACACAGCAGTCTCTACATGTAATCTTACCTAGAACTCTTACTTAATCCAGAGATCTTTGTTTCCCTGTATCTCCCAAAGAGTTGGTGTCCTTTCTAGGAATGCCTTGTGTAATCAGGAAGATTACTGTGGAAGTGTCACATGCACAGTACTTGATATCATCTCTCTGAGTGCTATCAAAAGTGTTTGTGAAGATTTAGTCTCATTGCCTCTATGTGGCAAAAAATGTAAAAGAAGACAAGCAAAATGGCATCAAATATTTTATCCAAAAGATACTACAGGTACCTCTCAAGGCTTTCACCACAATATATTGGAAACTTCTGAGTTTTCCAAGTGTGGAACACAATTAATTTCTCTTCCTCTGCATCCTAGAACACATAGACATTTTCTGAACGTATTACTAGACCAGAAAAAGGTATCTCTCTGTTCCAAAAGTCTTGTTGTTTTATTGTTCCATATAGAATTTTAAAAAGGAATATAAAGCTGAGTGCTTTGATGCATAAATTGGCTGCTGCACAGTAAGCTGGTGATCATGAGTTTTGGTGTGTGCACATGTAGCATTTTTCCCTGGTGTGACCTTCAGTCCATAGAGAAGCATTCCTGTAAATGTCTTTATTCTGTCTAGTAATGAAACAAAAGAGAAATTAATATCAGGACAATAAAGAGTCATACGATTATCACTCATTCCATATCATAATATGGAGCAATATGATCCTAGCACCATCCTTCTTAGAAAATGACTGTAAGCCAAAGTATGAGCAAACAGGTATAAACAAACCATATAAACCAGATCCTGAAGTCTCAGGCAGGCAGGAGCTGTGCTGCAACTTGTCCACTTTTGTGCAGTGGAACAGTGGCAGGCAGTAATTCCCTCCACCTAACTGATATGGCCTATAAAGGGTGATCTCTGAACCGAGGCTTCCAGTCTTAACCTAGAGACACCTTGGTTGACACAGAGCAGTCAGCATTGGGAAATGTCTTGTAAAATGTCTTTGGACTGTGTTCACTTCTTTGCGTTGTCTGCACTGTGTTTAAATTTGACATGGTGATATAAGGTGATTGGCAGAATATATTTAAAGGTGAAAGTATTAGTGTAAAAAGTCTGAGAGATATTGGTGCACAAAACACAGCGTTGATCATTCACACCACTGGAGACGAATGGTTTCCTGTTTTAAAAAAAAAAGTTCAAAACTCTGCTTCATTCCTCTCTATACATAAGCCAAAATGATTTGCCAACTGCATATGAGGAGTAAACCCAGAATAAAGTCAAAACATTGATATTTTCAATTCCTTCCCTGTTAAAAACTGAAAACTGTTAAACAGATGGATCCCTATTTTTCGCTTTCTTGTGTTCCTTTATTGTTATCCTGAAATAATGAGATTCTGTTATTCACAGTCCAGCAGCTTTTATTTATACCACTTTAAACTTGGATTACAAAATGTGTGTATTTTGTATCTTTTTAGTTATTTAAGAAATATGTTTAGTTTCTCTGCAACAGCTTTTATGAATGCATATGCAAATACTTTCCTAAAATCCATATTAATTATGTTTTTTTTCCTCTTTAACTGGACCCTGTTTATCTGTACTTATTCATGCTCTTGCTTTTTCCTTTCCCTCCCAGAGGTCTGGAAGTGCTTGGAGTTAGAAACAAATCTTGTATTTATTTAATTATGGGGAATTCAAGCACATTTGGCAATTGGGTTCCATTCATAAACCTTTGAAAAATCATCACCCAGATCAGGCTTAGCAAATATTCAGCCAAATCCTTCTCTTAAAAAGGACCCTTCATGTGGCAGTCTTAGCTCAGGCTTCATCACTATGAGAAAATTATCCTTAATAAAAATCTTGTGAGCTAGGAATGGCACAGGGTTGCTGCTTTATGAATTCTATTTATTCTGCTTGCAGTTTATGAAAACATCATGTTGCATTCCAGTTACTTGCTACCTGTGAGTTCCTGCAGTGTTCATACGCACACAAACACAAAATGTAAATGTGTTTTCTTGTTCCTGTTTGTTTTCCTTAATCCTTTTCTGGTGGTAATGTATTTGCTCAACAGAAGTCAAATCCTCCACTTTAATACATGCTGCTTTCATATATTTTTCTACTAGTTATCCCAAGGGGAAAAAAATTATACTCCAGCCACTCTTTCTGGAAGTATTTAAGTCTGTGAATGGATGTATTTCACTGAGACTAAGATTGATAAAATATATTAATGATACCTACGCAACTTACATGTTGTTTTCCAGTTACCTGGAAACTTGGAGTCTAAGGGTCAGATTCATAAGGTTCATCCTTTCCCTCTCTATAGGCAAACATGATGAGTTAGTGAAAAAGAAACAATTTATTTCTTAGATTCTGGAAAATTATTCATGTTGCATTGGATGCATTAAAAATAACCAAAACCCCCTTGATTTTTACATTTTGGGCAAGGTATTGAAGTGTATTTGAAGTCTATACCATTATGACAGGTAACTATAAAACAGACCATAAATTCAGGCTGGATATCTATGCAATATTTATTAAACTCCTCTCTACTAGGCATTTTCCTCAAACAAACTTTCTGTGCTATGTATCATATGTGACAAAAGGTTATATAACATAGAAAACATAGAAAAGTAATTTAAGTAAGTAGTACAAGGTAATGCAGTAGTTATTCCACTATGTTAAAATTCCTAGGGCAAAGAGAAGACCACAGGTACTTTCCATAATGAGATATACTGGGATGGACAAAGGAAACTGACATGGGTAGTTTTTTATCAAAAAATAAATGTATTGTAAAACTTGAAACTCACACAATTATTATTATGAACTAGAGAAACTAGGATGAAGATGACTGAAGTCCCTGAATCCTGACACATTTCAAATATCTCTGAATATGGTATTCAGATTATTAGTGTTTTCCTTTTATTTTCTGATTTCATTCAACCTTGCCAAAGACTCGGTTTTCAGAGAAGGTCTTAATAGTTTCCAATTATCTCTATATTGTGATCTTCTATAAAGTACATGCAGTGGGACTTCCAGGAGAAGCTGTGGTAAGCACTGTCATTATGAGGGAAGGCCAGCCCATGAGACCAGCTGATCGAGGTGAGGAAGGAGGCATCTGAATTAATCAGAATTCACCCAAGAGACTCCATTAAATCAAGTGTGACAACTAAACTAAAAATAAAGCTGTTGACACAGCAGAATAAAAACATTAAAAAGTTATGTTGTGTCAAGAATTAAGGTAATACCAGTTTCCACAATATGGGATGAAGATATGGAACATAATTGCCAGCATCATGATACTGAAGTTTTCATGGTTAACTCTTAGTAATTCTGGCAGACTGACCCAAAAAAATAATATGAAATGAAATACTTAATTTGAGTGGACAGAAATAAAATAAGTTGACTTAGAAAAATATTTATTTTTTCTTTTCCTATTAAAACAGTGTAATTTAAAATTTCCTTGCAGGAAACTTAGAATTTTAGAGGACACCAATTAACTGATTTTAACTTTTTACTAGCTCTGCTTGTTGCTATATTTATATTTTCTAAGACTTCCAAGAATAGCATCTACAGGATTTTGTTACTGATAAAAACATGAGTAAATATTGTATTAATGGAAAAAAAAGAAAAAGACCACATTATCTTATTCTCTCTGTGGTTTTGAATACAAGCCTGTGAATTTAGAATTTGTTCTGGAGCTAGGAAAAGGCTTTTGAAACAGTTGCAGATTTGAATATCACAGCTCTGTTCTCTGATTGAACTATTACTTGATTTTTTTTTTTTTAATTCATATGCATGGAACCTGTTAGTTGAATAGCCACTGAGGCCAGTGAACTGAACTGAACCATACTGAATGCTTGGAATTTAATTATCTTAAATGTGTTATGTTTATATGCAGTAGTTTGGTGCAAATTTGATTATATGAATAGTAAATTGTTCAGCTAAAGCACTGTTAATAACTGAATAATGGAATAAATTAGTGAGGTTTTGAAATAATTTAGCCAATGACTAAAGAAGCAAAGAAAGTTTTGGCAATACCCAACTTCAGACAAAAGTTAAGAAAACCTGAAAACATGAAGAAAACATGTAAACTAGGAAACTTGTGGAAGTACATACATATGAATATCATGTTAGTTTAAGATTATGGGTAGAATCACAAAGTGCCTTTGCTAATGAAAACACTACCATGAATGTGCCCGCTGCAAAACCAGTTTATATCAGGTGAATCATGATATAGATGGAAAGAAATGGGTACTTTTCAGATGCATTAGACCCTCTATGTGTGCCTCTCTTTCACAGATAACAAGGGTGACCTAGAAATGCCTGTTTTTGTCCCCTGGCTCTGAAGGACACCTGGCAGAAATAAGTGTAATTCTTTTAAAGGTCCTATTTCAAGTACTGAAGTGCTAAGCAAGGGAAAGAGTTTGTATTCGATGGTGGTTATTTACAATGATTTAAGTGACACTCGTTCACTGTTGGTCATTCCTGGTCCACCCTGTGAATTGTACTGTCCAACTATCTGTGTTACCATGAGACAAGAAAGTTCCCTCAATTCTAATAAATTAACCTGGGAAATATTTGATTTTTACCCTATTCTTTCCTCAGTGAAGTTCACATCTGTTTTCAGAAACTTTTGAGTAAATGGATAAAGAAGGCAAGAGGCATTTTTGGCTGGTATTTTTGCTAGAGAAATACAGGTGAAGCCACAGACCATGATCAAGAGGCTTATAATTATGCTTTCTTTTGGGGAAGGAATGGGGAATAAGCAGCATCAAACTTCATGGAAATCACAGAAATAGAATGACGTGGAATTGCAGACTTTTGTGATTAAGTAATGTTAGGTTGCATTGCTTTCGTTAAACACTGAAAAGTCTTTTTGCTGTTGCCTGACATTTATTGAGCAATCTATGTCACATTAATTCTGTTTGTCCCTTCTACAAGTATGACAAACAGAGGCTTAATCACATTAATTAAAAAAAAAGAAAAGAAAAAAGAAAAAATAGAGAGAGCGAGAGAGAAAAGAAAGCAAAGAAGGCACTCCTTTTCAGTGTGAATAAGCCTAGGCTAGCCTAGAGACTATTAGGAAAATATGAATATTTTCATTTAGTAGGTCATGATAAAACATCTGATGAGAGTACTTAAAGATCCATCCAAAATAGTCTTTGACCTGCGTGTGATTATTTTGAGACTCCGTGGAGGAAAGGAACAATCTCACAGGATGGAAGCAGCAGTATAATTTATAACCTGAGATACTTTCAGTGAGATCCCAGTATTTTCGTTACTGACATTGAGAGAGAGGGTATAAATATGAAACTGAAGATTAAGCAAGGCTAAGAAGAATTGGAGGTAATGTGGAGAGCACAGTTAGAGTTCCTAATACAGATACAAATGGGCTGTCTAAACCAACAAGATGAATATAGTAAAGACAAGAACAAAACTCTACTTTTAGTAGGAAAAAATATCACCAATACATGAAAGAAAAAAATTGCTTCAGTAAGTCAGAACAGTATCTGAGGCTATAAAGTATCATGAATTCCATATAAATTAACAGTGTGATGTGGTATCAAAGGAGACAAATCTAACTCTTTCCCAAATTAACAGACACTTTATAAGGAGGCTGTTATTTCATCTGCATTCACTGCTATTAAGATCTCAGCTAGAATTTTGTATCCCTCTTTTTGAGCACATCTGCTTTAAGAATGGTATAGACCAGTGAAAGATAGTGCATTGTGACTAAAAAGAATGGCCTGTGGAAAAAAAAATTAAAATAATTGGGCTTGATTGCTCAAAAATAGAGAAGATTGTAGGGAGATATAAGGGCTGTCATCTAATCTGTGTAAGACCATTCAGGAGAAATCCAATCTATAGCCATAGGAAAGAGTAATAAGAGACCTAATACATTTTCTGATTTGAATGTTAGACTACAATGATATTCACATAGTGGGAAAACAGAGTTTGAAAGGCTATCAAATTTCTTTACCTAAATATTTTAGCAGTCTTTTTTAAGTAACTGCATAAAGGCCTGGACTAGGCTTAATGTTTTTGCACCCTGTGCTAAAGGATAGTTTGATAGTAAAGGATGCCATTTTTGCGAAGCATGATTTGAACTTAAAGATGTAGTGGAAGCTCTGAGTTGAAGACAGTGTTATGACTTTGAATTAGAGCTGGGAAGTCAATATCATTCAGAATTACTAAAAATTAAAAGGTGTTAAAAAGGCGTTATCACAGATAGTTAACCACTTCACTGGTAAAGATTATGAGTGAATCCACTATAGATTACATACCTATCTGCAGATTTTGAGCCAAAGCATGAAAATATCCAAGCAATAAATAACATAGCATTCTAATGCATTTTAGCTGGTAGCTATGAATATATCTTATAAATTAACTGAAATCATATTTAACTTGAAACAATAAATTTGACAACAAATTATTTGAAATGGACAGAAAACCACAAACCACCACCATTCAGTTTCAGAATACAAGCAACTAGTTTACAATCTAATCAAATAATTCAATTTAGATTGTAATAGAAACCCAACTAATTTCTTTGTTCTTAGCTCCCCTGTCATCTTACTGTTGCATGAAAGACAAAACTCTTACACGTTTATGCAGGTATGGAAAGTAGTGCAAGTGACATTCAGGGCTTCATCACTTTCTTCTTTAAAATAGAATAAGAAAATCTCAGATCTTAGTAACTTCTGAACATCGGGACAATTTCAGATCTCACAAAACCACAGAAGTCTCAAAAGCATTGAGAAGGCTTCCTGTTATAGAAACCACTTGAGGAAATTCTTTGTAAAGGCTAATAGTTCAAAAAGAACTTCTCTGAGCTTACATTTTCTTAGCTACAAAGCCAAATTGTCCTCATGCTATTGTAATTCAAGAAATATATACATGAATATTTAGTGTAGTGCTTTATTTGTATTCCCTATTGTGGCTAAGTAAATAATAAAGCTGTATGTTGGTGCTTTTGCATATGTAAATATGTCTATGTATGTATTTCTATGTCTTTCATTTGGTATGCACAATGAGATTTTTATTTTTTCTTTTTAGTGATAGAACCTGGAAAAAAAAATCAGCAGAAACTATGGTCTTTAGTTTCTTCTACTCACTTTAATGCAGTAACACATACATTTCTGTTCTGCCGTAGCAGTTCTAAGTAATGCTCATCTATAGGAAACACATGAGGAACGGTGCCGTTTTCTAAGAATTTTGCCTGAGTTCTGAAAGGAAGACAAGGGGATTCTTGTGCAGGATATATACTTTTAGTTGATATGAAGTTAAGCAGAATTAAATTTATTACACAGGTCCAGAGAAGGTCACAAGGAAGTTTTTATCTCCATTTTACCTCTTACATATGTATTTATCTGACCTTTTCTTACTAGGTTTTTAAATGTTTCTTTGTGTGTGTATGGGAATTGTATTCAGTGAAACTGAAGCAGTAGCCATAGAAAAGAACATCTGGCCCTCTTCAGAAGCAGTATTTTTCTCAAAATTGTATGTAATATCCAATAATGATTCTGTCTAGTGAAAGGCTAAGTGAGCACTGATTAGGAGCTGTGTATATTTTATATTAATTATGTCTTGTGGGCAGTGTAGCATATGCTTCAGCATACAGAAGGGTAAATTTAAGGATACAGAAATTGCCTCTGAGGAGCAAATCAAAGTCACAGTAACAAAGTGATATTAATCCCATCTGCTGTCAGGAAAGAGACAGACATAAGGAAACCAAAATTTAAAAGATGACTTGCCACTGGTGTTAGGCTAACAGTTGGACTTGATGATCTTGAAGGTCTTTTCCAACCTAAATGATTCTATTGTTTTATGGTTCTCTAATTTCTTGCTTTATTATATCAAAATTGTCAGCTGTAACCAGGTTTGTAGGCAGTGTAACTGCAGGTGCTACTGAGTTTTTTCAACCTTAGTTGGCTTTTCAATTTATTAAGATTATTTGATGTTGGGTATTGTTGGACTTATTGCTTTTCTTCCTTCATTTTTCACTTTTTTCCTTTTTTCTTTTACTAGAAAAAAGATACATAATTACATATTCCAGTTATCTGCAGTCTCGTAGCCATGCTATTTAATTTATCCAATTTTCTCCTTCTGTTTTTCCATGCACAAAAAGTATTTCTTCCTGAAAAATTCCCAAGGGAACACTGAACTTCATGTCTTCATCCATTTTGGTGGAAGCATTACAGGCAAAGAATATTGAATAGCTAACCAGTACATTATAAATATATGAACAAATCAATAGCAACTATCTTGTATCATTACAGAAAATGAAAGTTATTTCCTTATTCCTGCAGTTAAAGGATTAACATGCATTCACATTTGATTTCAGTCTTCATTTTAAAGTAAAGTAGGGAGTTCTTATGAAAACAATCTCACTTGTTCCCTTCTCCCCAGGTTAGCCAAATTTGCCTCTAAACCTTGTTTGTAACCTGGCTGATTTAATCAGAAGTAATGCTTGTTGCATTCCTGAGGCATCTACTATGATACTTCAAAGGTTGATGTGTGTGTTTATTATACTGACTGCAAATGAATTAGAGAAGCCTGTGCTAATACTTGTGTTTATTTATAGCCTGGCAATGATTATTAAAATATCTCAACCAATTTGCCCCACTGTGACTGAGAGACATCTGTGAAAGAATGATTGAAGTTGGAGCTTAACACATACACTCTGTTCCTAGAGCAAGTTCTGGGGCAGTGAAAAGGGATTGTGACGATGTGATGACCCTGTGAGGCTGGTTCCTCACAAACAGGAAAGCAGGAGGAAAGCGTATGGTGAAGAGTATTAGTTAGTGTCCCTGTTCTGTAGTTTGAAATGGATAGCATGTCACACAGTAGATTCTCTTGTGATCTTAGGGGTCTGTAGTAGAGGCTCTGCTGGCCTTTCAGTATTGACTGATATCATGTAAAGGGATGACATAGACAGATGTACACAGTAAATAGGAGGACTCAATGTCAGGTGCATAAATAATTTACATTCAGTGCATGAGGATAGAAACCCAAACTTAGAATTTCTCTTTTGGCCCCAGAAATGCCATTCTTTTAAGCCCAATCAGTGACATATTTAGAAAGGAGACTCTGGTTTGGGTCAGCCATCTTTTCTTTCAAAATTGAAAATTTGTCAGCCCACAACTATTGTCCTTTCTATTAAACAGCCATAGGTGGTCAGTCCAGAACTCTCAGTCTTCCCTCCACCTCTTCATAGATCCAGCTTGGAGACCTGCTTCATCCTATGCATCCCTGGGAAATGACTGAGGTACTTAAAAATGGAGTAATGAGATACCTTTTAAAAAACTAGATAGAATAAATGTTACAACAGTTTTTCCTCTGATTCCCAAATTATTAAGTCTATGATCATTCCAGAACTGAAGCAAAAGAGAGCTATGCCTTGTAGCCCAGCAAATGGTTTTGCCATAACCAGTAAAAGATCATTGGGACTCATGGAATAGTAAGGACCATCAGAATGTTTGTTTTAGCAATTGTTTAATGACCAGTGACTCTTGTCTCTCTTTTGTGTGAGCCCAAGCTCTGTGAATAATATGAATAATAAAGGTCGGGCAAAACTTGGTTGGACTAGATGATCTTCCACCTCTCATGATCCTTTGACCCTATGACAATGTAGTCAACTACTGAGAAAGTGTCTGGAATATGGGAATCAAAATTTTCTAGTTGCTTTCTACTGATGATGTAACCTCTGCCTGCCCTGTTCCTCAGGGCTCTGAATGGATCCTTAAGGATCAAATGGATCTGGTTTTAGTGCATCAGACTTGTCTGTGCCCCAGGATATAGAGAATGCAAAAAAAAAAAAAAGTTCAGTAGGACTAGACGTCTTTCATAGAGTGTGTTCTATGAAATATGATTGCAGAACATAATGTGCTTGCTGAGCTGCTTGCCTTTGCACATCTCAAAAACTGCCTGTGTCCTCAGGGGACCTTCTTGGAATCCCTGCAGGACACAGGCACTAGCTTTCTGAAGCTGTCATCAGGTGAGTGGAAGCAAGCATTTACTGGGACATTATGAGATTAAACATCCAGGGAAGGATCCCGGAGTTAGGAAAGTGAAACAATGCCAACATTTGACAAGGATTTTTTGCTTGTTGGCATTAGGCCAATATATTGTACTTGAAACAAGTGTGCTTGGTTTTAAATTTGCTGTTCCATGCTGTAATCACTAGAAAGAAAGGAGCATTTCAAGACAGTGTTGACCTTATTAATGTCTTTTTTTATTTAAGTAACCTTTTCATAAACAGTCCTGCTTTATAAGTGTTTCACTGAACTAGTAGGTCTCTCAGGACCCAGAGTCCTGCACACAGAAGCCTCGTTGCAGTCCTTCCCTGCCAAATCACCCTTTGTACGTACCCCAGCATGAGGACTGGATATCACAGCACTCTTTCAGCTAACAGATGGACTTGTAATGCTTGGTGGGTGCTATTACCCTGCAGACACAGACCAAATACCCAAACATCACAAACTGCTGTCCATGGCAGACATTCTCAGCAAATCTATACTATCTAAAATTTTCCATAGAGTAAAGAAATTACTTCTCCAAGAAATCAACCTAAATTTGACAGGTATCTGTCAAACGTTCTGTAAAAGCATAGGCATTCTTAGTCTTTACACAGGTACTCCCTCTGGTCCCAGGCTCACTCTTTTCCAGACTACAGTGAAATATGGAACTTTTCTAGAAAGCTGCAAGACTTGATACCTGGTTTGTCATATGGTGTCAAGACTCTGTGTCTATAATGATGCGTTTGCTTAAAGTGATACTTCACAAGTAGTGGTAGTGCTTCTTACAGGCTCTGTAAAATAATATTCTTAAACTATATAACTGGATCTTGCTGAACTATGCTTTATATTGTGACTAATTTTATGTTGGAGGATATTCAAGTATCATAGAATCATTTAGGTTGGAAAAGAATCTTAAAATCATCAGGTCCAACCATTAACCTAACACATCCATCATCAGTACTACTTTCTTCTTGAACCTAAGTCAGTCTAATCTTTGGAACAGCACCAAAAGCATGATGATGGTATTAGTTTGAAAACAGCCAATTAGAGATAATAAATACCATGCATATATTCTATCTAATTTATATAGATACATAGATATGTACATATATAGATGATATATAGATATACATTAGCCCATGTCAGAGAAGCAAGTTTTTGATCATAGCAGACATTACAGTCCTGTTAGAGTGTTAAACGAAGTCTCTCATTTAAGTACCAGCAAGACAGGAGCTATATAAAACCTCTTATTCCAAGTACTAGAAGACAGGAGGTTTTTCTCAAGTTTGCAGGAAGGCATTTTAGACTTGACACTAAAATATGTTACTTGGTTGTATCATGTCATGTTATAAGAACTGGTGAACCTGTGCTGTAGCATTAAAATTTTTGGAAGGCAGGTTTATTTAATAAATGTCCTGTATGTTCTTTGAGGACAATACTTGGTACAAGAGTTTTAATAACTCTTTTGCTCATTCTTCCTCTGTCCCATGCTTCTCCATTTTATTGTCTGGTAGAGTTCTGGATAAGGTCTATGAGCAACTGAATTCCAGCTGCATGGTATGCTGAGATACACACAAATTTAGTTTCTGTGAGTCCTATATTCAGGGCAGAGTTCATTCTGGTTTTCATATATTGCTGTCAGATTGATAACTGTGGAAGGAGACCAGCTTCCTGGTCTCCTTCATGTAATGGTATAGTGATCTGCATTTGGCAGGTAAAAAGGAAGCACTTTCCTTGTGCAGAGATAACCTCACATCTGCCTGCCCTCTGAGCAGATATTGCTGAGGAGTTCTTTTGTTTTCTTTTGCTTGGGTCTTTTTGGCTTAATCGATTGGTCTTTGTCTGGATACAATCCTATTTGATTTAGTGTTGAAAACTTGGATGCAAGACTCAGGAAAATTTCCTGTAACAGTTTCCTGTGACCAGACTGTGAAAATCTGAGTATAAAACCCTTTACCCTATTGACAATCCAGCCAGTTGTGTCTCACAAGAGCTATTAGAGGCTTCCTCTTGCTAGTCTGAAAAGCCTAGCATAATGGGGTGGAAAACTGCTTTGTGAAAGGGCACAAATACCTCTTCACAGAACTCTGAAAATAGCAATCTTTCTTCCTCATCTGCAGAACAGTAGGGGCAAGCTCAGCAATTACATTGATGACTAAAATGCTGGTAAAACAGCACAACTCGCCCTAAGGAGTCATGTAAATAAAGACCTCTAAGGCTGTCCTAGTCTCGTGTGGGGTAGCTGCTGCAACAGTCCTGGATCTGCCAGCAGAATGCAACACCCTCACATCAGAAAAGACTGAAAACCCGAGGTGCCCTATATTTACTGTACAGTCTATTTTCCTACTGTGTTATCTTTAACTTAGAAAGGGCAGAGTGTATGTACTTTGAAATGTTAACTGAGGAAAGAGCTGAATTGCCATTGGCAAGCCATTCTGACCATAGACTTATTTCAGTCACTTGAGTCATTCCTGGCTAGGTTTTCCAAGTCGCAGTAAATACACTGGATGCTGGTACATGCTCCTATTGCTGCCTACACTTTTATCCATCTGTTATCATGGCACTATTCCTACTTAGAAGTTGGTCAGACTATTACACCAGATTACAGATGCCAAGTGAGTGTAGGTTTAGGCAGTTACAAAAGCTCTTCTGCAGGCTATCTCTGCTCTGAGGTGGGATTGCCACATTGATGCCACATGCTTCCTCACCTCATGACATCTGTTGATGCTGAAATGCCAGGAAAAAACCTGTGTAAGTACAAAATGGACCTCTCTGTTGCTTGTATATATTGACAGATTTTATTGCCAGTGCTTAACAGGTATGTTTCATGAGATCACATCCTTTTCCAAACACAGAATCATCTTGCTGTTATTTTTAAAATGGTTTTATGACTTATAACTCCAACCAGTAAATCTATCGGTACAAGAAACTTTGTATTGATCCTAAGTCACCTAGGCTCAGTGGCTATCTTAATTGAAACATAGGTACCTCAAGGAGCTTGATAATTCAGGTTTTTTGCTACAAATACAGCATGCAATTGTTTGATTTAAATTTCCTCACAGAACAGTGTTTTTGATGCAGTATGCTATATATCTGATATTTAATTTTTTTTTTTGCTTGGCCCATTCCTTTACTCGATCCATTGACTCAAACTAGTTGCTTGGTAAAATATTAAGTTATTTTAGAATAAGTTCTAAAATGTATCACATGATCGGATATGAGTTCAGTTATAGCAGCTTGACAAACTATGGGTCAGCTAAGCTGTGATAGCTATGTATGTATTTGACTACCTACCCTACTCATCAAGTGCAGCCTCAGTAAGTTCACAGACAACACCAAGTTGGACAGGAGTGTTCATATGCTGGAGGGTAGGAAGGCTCTGCAGAGGGATCTGGACAAACTGGATCAATGGTATGAGGTTCAACAACATGAAGTGCCTGGTCCTGTCCTTGTGTGACAACCACACATTCAATGCTCCAGTCTTGGGGATGAGTGGCTGGGAACAGTACGGTGCAAAAAGACCTGGGGGCACTGGCTGACATCTGACCATGGGCCAGCGTGTGCCCAGGTGGCCAGGAAGGCCAGTGGCATCCTGGCCTGTATCAGCAATAGTGTGGCAGCAGGACCAGGGCAGTGTTCATCCCTCTGTAGTAGGCACTGGTGAGGCCATACCAAATTCTGTGTTTAGTTCTGGGCCCCTCACTTCAAGAAGGACATTGAACTGACTGGATAATGTCCAGGGAAGAGCAATGGAACTGATAAAGGGTCTGGAGCACAAGTCTTATGAGGAGCCACTGAGGAAGCTGCAGTTGTTTAGCCTGGAAAAAAGGAGGCTGAGGGGAGACCTTATTGCTCTCTACAACCACCTGAAAGGAGGTTGTAGCCAGCTGGGCGTCGGTCTCTTCTCACAAGTAACAAGTGATAGAATGACAGGAAACAGCCTCAAGTTGATTGCTTATAATGGTATTCCCAGCTAATCTTTATTTTGTATTAAAATGTATTAGACTAAACATAGGTAGAAGTAGTGTAATCACAATGAACTATTGTGTTTTAATTTGTAATGGAATAGGCTGAAAGTGCACATGCTGGTAGTTACACGAGCTTATTTAATGAGAGCTTGTTTGTTAAGCACCATATCATGATTGTGTTCACTGATGTGAATCCTTGTATATAAATACTTGTAGGAGTTTTCTTCTATAACTTAGGATGTTTCTAATAAGTTTTTCACTCCTTTTTAATAAACAGAGATCAAAGCAGAAATGTAACTACTCTTTACACCAGGGAATAATATGACCTGTGATATTGCATTTTAGATCTGCCACATATTTTCTGTCATCTATGGAAGGATCAATGATGGATTCTGTTTATTCTGAATTATATTTGAACCTTTCAACTTAGCTTTTTTTTTTTTTTTAAATATCTTAAAACCAGTTTGAAGCCAGGTTGTACTATGTCGGGTGCATATTTTTAATACAAAGCTCAATGAAGGAATGGCAGGAACTTAAGATCAAATGTTGACTTTTCCCGTTCTCTTACTGGGGCTCACTGTGGCTCTTGAGACTGCTGGGATTCAGATAGAGATTACTACCTCTAAATCTAGTTGCCTACAAGTAGGTATCCAGCCTCCCATTACAGTAAGTGAAGAACTAGTCAGACCACCTGCTGGAGACTAGAGAGTGAGTTAGGTGGCTTAGAGAGGTGCCACTAAGAACCTATTTTAGCGTGAGCTCTTTTTAATGTGGACTCAGAACTCTAGACTAGGATTCAGGCACCTAAGTAGCTGATACCATTTCAATCATGTTAGGGTATCATTCTTTGCTTGCTGCTTGCAATCCAGAGGGCACAGGTCTCCTGTAGGTACTGGTTCATACCTTCCAGCTCCTTTGTAGTGTTTTGGAGTGTTTGCGAATGCTTTTAAGTGAAAAAACTTTCCAGTGGAAGGTGGTGTCTTGCACTTCTGTGTTTGTAGTTTGTTCACATTCTGGCAATATGAAGAAATTGCACTTTTATTATTTGTTTCAAAGCATTTTTTTCTGAAAAGAAACACTCACATAAAACTGTTTCTTTACATGAACATGCACATTTCCCATCCCCATGCAGCAGCTTGTCAGTTAATCTCTAAGCACCACAAAAATATTCCTTAAGTGTCCTGTTGGTTGACAGCTTCTATCAGCATTAAGTAATCATGTCTTTGCACACGGGCTATCACTTCAGGCATGTAAGATTAATCAGAGTCTTTCATAACACCCTTCTGGAACTGGAAATTCTTAGTGCACTTATCTGTCTCTCTCACTGTTTTCTTCCTCCTTCTTTCTGTGCATGTCAGGAGAGTGAGGGAGTGTCTAAAGACTTTATCTTTAATGAAAATGTTGCTGAATTAAATTAAATGCTTAAATAAACATCAAATAAGTTCTCTAGAGTGGAAGTGAGTTAATATTTTCTGAACATTGGCTAAACAAGAAAGTAAGATTATGGTTGGGCAGTAATTATAAAAACTACTCCATAGGAACAAAAAAATATTTTTAACTTTAGACATGACAAAAATGGTAGAGAAATGTTCATTTGGAACTGGGCAAGAAGTCTGTACTACCCTAATCTCTTGACTATTAGAAAATGTTCCCGGGTTGGAGATTCTGGAACTCTTCAGAAGAAACAATTTCATCTTTACTCCCTCCCTAATTCAAGCAAAAGTAGATTCTCATAGTTCTATGAAGTCTGGAGTGGATTTTTTTTTCTTTTTTTTTTAAGATTATAGTTTTCATATATAATTGATATTGTAAAAATAAATTCAAAAATTCTGTTTGCATTCAAAAATATAAAGCAGCTCTTTGATATCTAAGTCTGTGTTAATATGTAGTTATTTCATGGTCTTTTAGAGCAAGTGCTGACAGCATTATTTATTGAAAATGTACAGTGAATTTGTCTCTTTCAGACCATAGGAACTAGAGATATGTTAATTATACCCCTTTTTTATCCATTTAGAATAGTGGCCATGTCAAAGAGTAAACATTTTAACACTTAATTGATTCAGGTGGGAACACGTCATAGAGTGGCTCAAGCCATGTGCGTCTCCATGAATAGGGCAGCGATTTCAGTCCTGATGTACCGCAAAGAAACCTTAGATTTAATTTACCTCCTGCAGAAGTGAACATGGAGAAATTTCCATCGTCAGAAGTGATTTCCTCCGACCTTATCTCAATAGCAAGAAAAATGGGTGAATTACTCTTTCAACCTTCATTAAAAACAATTCAGCAGATGGCTAAAACAGTGAAATCCTGCTTCTGTCAGCTACTTTCTATAGAGGTAGTAAAAATCAAAAAACTTAATTTGTCTGAGCGATAACAAAGGAGGTGCTAAACATTAATCTCTGCCTGGAATCCAGTCAGTTCTTTGGAGCATTTCCTATTGAAGCTAAGAGTTCTGTTCCCATTAATTACTGGAAAATCACATTTTTGTGGCGTGTCAGACATACAAATCTCAGTGCACTCCATCAGTAAGACACTATGCACTGTGCAAATTTTTTTCAAAGATTTGTAATCACACTTTCTATTTGTCCAGATGCACCTTTGACTGTGAATGCTGTGAGTGCTACTGGATTCTGCAGTTTCCGTGCTATAAGAATAATTAGGTTAGCTCTGATTTGTAATGGGATTTGTACATTCACATTGTCACACTGAAGAAAAGGTAAATATGCAATTTTTTTCAGTGTTCATTGTTCTATGTAGAAAAAATAGTGGTATACTCTAAAAGTATCCCCTTTAACTATACCCTACAAGGAACTTGATGATGTAGAATAGTAAATTTGACCATTTTTATTATAGTTTTGAACTAATTTTTTTAAGTGTACCTATGACCATATTTACATCTCCTTTAAAATCACATAGAACACAAGCTGGTGCCTGTGTGTCTGTGGTTATACTTGTAAAGCTGATTTGAATTTTGCCTTATGTCAGAATCAGTTCTGTTAAAAATATACATGGTTGATTCTCTGAACTTCAGTGACCTCTGAACTTCTCAGTGAACTTCATTTCAATGAGCCATGTCTAACCTGACAAATCAGCATGTTGTCAAGAAGGCTGCTGTCCTAGAAAAGTGAATAAAAAGGATAATAAAATAAAATTTCCATCTTCAGAAATGACCTGTGCTACAGATATGCTCCGGGACTGAATGCTCATGGACTTAACAATAATACATAAATGTTTCTGAAAAAGACACCCCAAAATATTTTTACTTTCCCCCCTTAATTTTGGAGAATAATTTGAGAGAGTAAAGTGGATCTATAGAAAATGAAAATCATCTATTCTGGTTTAGAGCTTGTCATTAATTTGTGGCAAATTAAATATGGGTGAATTCATTCATAGTGTTCATTCAGAAGTAAAATCTATTTTTTTAATTAGAAGGGAGAATCAATCTGTTTTTATTTTCACCTACAGTGCTGAAGCTGGCCATAGGTAACAATTTCCTTCAGTCTGTTTTAAAACATAGATTTTCTCACAAATACATTGAAATATTTCATGAAATAATAATAATAATAATAATAATAGTAATAATAAAGCAATACTGCTGAAATAATGTTCTTGCCCAAAATAGTGGATATAATGAGAGTATAAGCAATCTAAACTATTAGTAAGCTAATTATGAGTTGTGGAACAGGCAGTAGGATGAAGCTGCCTGTACCGTTGATCCCTAGCATATTTCCTGGCATGTTTTTAGCATGTGACAATTTAACAAAATCCAGCTCAGTTTATGGTCATGGTTCTCATAATGGCTTGCAAAATACTCCCAACAACCCTTCTGGTTGGAACCATTCTGGTTTTGGCTGAACTGAATTTCGGGGCAAGGGCTGGTAAAGCCATACAGGCAGGAGCTCTGCTGTGCCACTTGAACTCAGCTTGAGAGAACAAACGTTGACCCATTTGTTCTAAGATGTGACCATGGAGACCTGCCCATGAGGGAAACTGGTGGCACAAAACATGACTTGTACCTTGAGAGGGAATGCTGTAATGGCTCAGCACATCCCAGATTCAGTGTCTAATTTTCATCCTTAAAGTGTTTTAGGACTGTGTTGTATCTAATTTTTAGGCAGATAAATAAGGCAGTGACTTGTATTCTTGAGATGCAGGATTCCTTCATACACTGTAAAGCTAGTTTAGGGTAAGTAGCTCAGGTATATTGTTAGGTGTTTCAAATCAAGCGACATTAGTGTCTCACTGACATGTCTTTTGACCCTTTTAGAAGAGATGGTGTTTGTACACTTGAAGAGGGGGAGAAAGGTTTACAGTTCTGTGATTCTTTGTTCTGTTTTGTACTTTCCAGAAGAGAGGCTGAGCAGCTTTCAGAAGTTGTATTTCTAGCACTTTCACATTATTTTTTTTTCCATCATCTTCTTTATTCAATACTAAACTGGGATCTGCCAAATTAACTTTTTATAAAATTGAGTTGATTCTACTTAAGATTATGGTGAGTCCAGGCGTTAAATTAGAATATTTCATTTTTCTATCAAGGTTGGGTGGATTTGTAGTGAATATTTGTAGCCTACAGACCCAGAAACTTAAAATTTTCAGGAAAACAAACATGCATTTCCAATGTTCACTTCAGCCACTGAGGTCTGAACAGACCACAGGTTCTGCACAGGAAACATTTTCATTGCCTTGCAACATCCTGTATCTTACTTTTAAATCATCTCTTTAGGATGAACTTCAACAGACCTGCCTTAAATAACAGTGATTCTTTAACAGTTCAGAGGTGTTTTTTTAATGGGAAAAACATAACTTGAAGATACCTGCCAGGATTTAGTGGCATTTTCTTTTCCATTGGCAATTACTGATGTGCATTGAAGCACAGTAAGAGTTTTTGAATGTTAGAACAGTCACCACTGTGCATCTCTTCTAGATATGCATCGTGTAAGTCAACAAATGCTCTTTACAACATCAAGACTGGATAGTATTTATCATCTAGGGATCTTTTTTGTGGGGAAACAATAATTGTATTAAAATATATTTAGAGAAAGAACGTTTTTTCTTTAACGCTGTCATTTAGAATGACCATGTGGTCTCTAAGTAGAATTAAAAAAAAGGCCTTAGTGAGAGTCTTATTCATCAGTGAGAAATGATCTATACATTCTTATCTGGCACTTTTCTGGAATACCGTAGAAAACAGGAGTTTATAACATTTGTCATCAAACTTTGGGGATATTTTCTTTCCTACCAAAATATAAAATGGGATATCCTCAAAATTAATCTGAGCAGGGAGGAGGAGAAAGTACAGACACTAAAGCAGAGGTCAGTTTCTGGGCTTTTGTCTGGTTCACTACATGGTCTGAAATAAATCATAATCTCTCCAATTACATTTTGATTATTCCAGAAAATGCTGTAATGGTTCTTTTTTTATGAGCATTGTGAAATAAAATCTGAGCAGGACTCTGACATCCTGAAATGAGCAAGCTGTCTTAATGAAGCACATCTTCATCCCTGAAGGACAAAAGAATGGTGGATTCTGAAGAAGGAATAGTATTTCAGAAAACATAAATCAAGTCTGCAGAAAATGAATGGAACTTATAGCCTAGATCAGATGGAAAAATTAAAGAAGAGAGAGAGAAATATTATTTATTCCCTTATCATCCGTTGTGGCACCAGATTCTCTGGTTTTTATTTTTTTGTCTGAACTCCGTAGATTAGCCTCATGTTTAGTTATGTTTGATATGGCATTTGCATAAATTGACAAAGGTCTCAGCTTTACTGATGACATTGGTACATCTCACCAGGTAAATGTAAAATTGAAGTCAGATACTGCTTATCTATCTAATGGATCTGTGCACAGAGTGATAAACTGTCAGCCATGAATGTGGATATAATTTATTCTTGTAACAATGGTTGTAAAAAGGATAGAAAATGGCAAATTTACAATGCCTTCTTGTCACATAGATCGTAATGAGACCAAAGAATATGAAAAACTTAATTTTTTTCTGGTGAAAATTGTCAAGCTGTAATGAGAACAGAAGGTAGCACAAAAAATGTATCGGTTCTTTCAACTTCCTAAAATGCTATCTCACTGTTTTCCTCAAATGGCATTTTACAGGTTCCCTTGGTCTGCTCCACTCTACAGGGTGTTTTTTGCTTTTTCTTTTGCTTCCCTTAGATGTCTCTTAGTGGCTCATTAAAAATATAATGTGGCCCTGCAGTTTTTTCAGAAGACACATTAGAAATATTTTATGCCTTTCATCATTGTAAAGATAATATAGGATGATGACACTTTCCAGCTAAGCATGGAGAGTTTAAACCAAGCAGAACCAATCAGGGCTGGCTTGAGAAGGGTTGTGGGTGATTTGGGGCAGCAAATATAAACTGCACCCTCATTTTTGAATGGCATTTAAGAAAAGTAGCCTGAGTTTGAAATATGGTATGATATTCAATATGGCTTTCAATAATTTTTAAAGCTTCATTTATATCTGTTATTTACTCACAGTATTTTTATTGAGAATGAGTAGGAGATATTTTCTTGTCTACATAAATTATGGAAACTCAATGAGTTTATTTCCTGATTGGTCACAGAAAAGACTCTATCAAACATCAGTGCTCTGAATTGTCCTTTTGACAAAATGTTTTCATGTTCTGACATCTTGATTAAAACACATTCATATTAAGAAGAAGTTCTTAAAAATTATATCTGAACTTCTGTGATCATTTTTCATCCCCTGCTTTGGCAGACAGGAAGCTTTTACGATAGAGTCACAATGACATTTTTCAAATCAAACTAGCAAACATACAGCTTCCTTGAAAGTTCATCAGGTTTTAGAGAGGAAGCTCTAAAGGCAGATTAGCCAGTCCTACAGATAAGCATTTTTCTTACAGTGTATTTTACCATACTTACTGCTGTAATATAACACAAATTACCTACCAAAACATGATAAATAGATAGAGCAGTGCTCTTTCCCCCCACCTTTAATTGTTTCTTTTTTGTTCCGAGAAGGGTCTTTGTTGATGGAAGTTTACAAAGGTGTTCTTTGTAAACTTAGAGCTGCCCAAGCCGCCCTGGGTTTCATTGTGCTTCATTTTCCAGCAGTTGGGTTTCCCAGTTCTTCCTAGTGTTGCTATAAGTGTTCGTCCTATCAAGCCTTGCGCTGTGGTAAAGTCTGGTTTCCCCAACTTCTGTAATTACTGAGTTTTGCAGTTTTATTCAGCTTTTTGTTAAACTCATGAACCATTTCCTACTTTTATTTGCTTGTGTGCTTTTAAAATCAGTTTGTGGGATACGTTGAGTTCATTTAGTGAATGGTTTTACGTAAAACTAGACAAAAACAGACTTAGTTCTTCTTCATGTATTCAGCACAGTTTATTCTGCATTTGCCTTAATAATTTTTCTTTTCTTTTGCCTTTTTTTTTGTTGTTGTTGTCATAAAATGCTCAATTTTCTTGCAGATATATCTTTTTCCTACTGGCATCATCACTAAGAAAATTCATTAATGATTATTGGCAGCAATATTTTTCCCATAAGTCATTTCTAAGGAATGTTTTGTCAATATTATGTGGCATACTTATTAAAAATACTAAGAAATTAATTCTGTAAGATGCAATGCCCTAGAAGATTTATTGGGCAAATACGCTATTATAAAGAGAGAACTGAAACGAGATGGTAATTTCTGAGTGAGCTAAATTTTTGCTATAATACATTATAGTTGTTATGTACATTTTTAACTATGATGGAAAAGTATCTAATGAAGCATTAAGGTATTATGTTTTTTTCTAAAAGCAAATGTAGCATAATCAGGGAGACTGAAGCAAAACATTGATAAATACCAGGATAAAATGAATCTGTCAGATTGATTACGCAGGTAAATGTTCAATCAACAATAAGATCTCCTGCACAAACTCATGAACAGTGAATTTTATGAATCTAGATAGGCATTTTGAGTATGGTTTAAGTTCCAGAACATGACTAAAATAAATAGTCAGTTGAAATAAGTATTAGTACAAAAGTTGTTGGGTCTTTATAAAATGTACTGGTGTAATTTAGACACTAATCTGGTGGTATTCCTTTTCAAATTGGCTTATATGACACTAAATTTATACTTTAAAATATCTGAAAATTCACGAGTAAAAATTCAAGCTTTTTTTAACAAGTCTGTTTAATTGTTTTTGCAGAATATTTGGAATTATTTTATCCAAGTGCCATGATTAAATGAAAAAGATTGTTTCTGAAGTAGTGGATTTATATTAAATGCAGATGATTGGAGGATGTAATTTTAACTGCTTTGATGTATAAAAAAATTCACTTCTGTGCACTGGAAACTGCTTCCAGTTCTGCCCTTGAAGACAGATGTGAACTTTCCACTTCATTGCCTAGAGATGTTTTTTGAAGAGAGCTCAATAAATGGTTCATTTTACAAGCACTGCATATTATTCTAGTGTCAAAGGCTTGGGAACTGATTACATGGACTGTAATACAGATATGATAATTTCTGTTATGTTTTAGGATGCAATCTGAGTTCTCTGTGCCATACATCTGGAGTTATGATCTCTGAAATACACTCTTCATACATTTATGTCTGCAGCTCTCCATAACCCACATTAAGAAAGGTTCTTGCTGTCTGTGGTTATTTAAAATTTCTACCAAATTATAGTATAATTGGTTATTTTTTTACTCAGGCAGATGCCTATTTTTCCAAAAGGGTTTTTTTGTTGTTGTTGTTTTTGTTTGTTTGTTTGTTTATTATTGGTTTATATGCTATATATTTTTTAAGAAAAAATAGATTATAAATGAGAACTCCTAATATAATAAATTAAAATCAGGTGATTTATACTACTGGAGGTTTTTTTTGTAAAGTGTAATTATTTCACTATTTTCAGACAATTTCTTATAGAAATATGCTGAGAAGAGTGGAGAGATTATAAATAGCAGAAAAACCTGTGTGTCTGAAGAAGAATAAAATAACAATAAAAATAAATGTATCATTTTTGCTCAATATTTTTACATACAACAGTGGAGGTGCTATCAGGGTGAGACCCTAAGTTTACACCAGAATTCCCTTGGACAAATTTGAGCTGTCATACCTTACAGAACAAAGATGAACAAATTTTTTCATTAACAAGCCTTTTCAAGGAAAATATAAATGCATTTTCTGTGCTTGTCTATAACATGTCCAACCCAGCTAATACTTCTTGCTTATCTGCTGTTCTCTCTTATTTTTTTGTGGGTTTTTTTGTTTGTTTTTTTTTTGGCTGTTGCTGTTTATTTGGTTGTGTTTGGGTTTTGCTTTTGTTTTCTTATGGTGGTTTTCTTATTTTGCCTCTTTTTTTTTTCCTGCCATGTGACTGGAGAGAGATAAGAGAAGAAAGAAAGAAATTAAAAAAAACTGCTAAGGATGAAAGGGGGTTTTGGTGTTTGTTGGGTTTTTTTTTTTGTTTTGTTTTGTTTTTTTTTACATTTTGACTTTTCAACAAATCACTGAGAGCTATTGACTTCTCTGTCATTTTTATGTCCAAAAGTTTGTTCTTGACTTAATAGGGAAGCTACAATTAAATTAGTTAGAAGCTGATATTAATATCACTTGTCCTGGATGATTGCATCATGTTATGTCATCTATGATGCAAACAAGTTGTTTAAAAGAGTGTTTCAAGGGTTGAGCAACTGCTTCAAGATTAATTAAGACTTTAAAATTGACTTTTAATGAGAAAATAAGATCAGTCTATTCCAAGTAACAGCAACACATTTGACAACATAAAACTTCAAATGAATGTGGCTACTATTGTTTTATTTACTATTAATGTCATGGGGTTTGGTGTTTGTTTTTTTCTTTTCTTTTTTGCCATTTTGAGTTTTTTTAATAAGGGATAAAAAGAGGGAATTCAGTCCAAGTTTTGGAGAATTAAAAATATTTGTTTGTTTATTGTGAGGGATATTAACATTTTGGGAGTAGAACTAAAGTAAGAGAACTGTTTACTTCTGAAAGGACAAATGGGTTCTTGTCAATAGACTAAAAAAAGCAGTTAACCTTAGACCCAGTAACAGTTTATATTAAAAAAAAAATGTTTCTAAAACTTTTCTACAATTTGTAATTTACCTAAATGTTTTGTTAAGGACATTTTAGCATCAAATATCCTTTGAAAATATGGTTGAAGACAGGCCATGCTTTCAAGATAAAAGTTAAGCTCCCCTTCAATTTCTTCTGACATTGGAAGGATGATATAAATGGGATGTTAACCACAAGAATAAGGTTTGTCAAACCCAACATGAGGTACAAAACTATTAAGTATAAATACATAATGCATAACAATAATAATAACAACAATATTAATAACAAGAACACCACCATGATAAATAGAAATAGAAAATGTCTGATTTCAAAGTAAGTAGAACCTTGTTTATTATATTTTTAGCATTATGGTTGTCATTTGTGTCATTTAAAACAAAAGTTATTTTAATTTCAAAGTGACTACAATGCCTATTGCCAAAAGGGTCTGTGAGTATAAAAGCCATTTACAGTCCAGCTTCATGGTGTAGGAAAATGCTGAGCTTGTATGACATGCATTTTGTCCTTGCATTTCTTCCTTTAAAGTTTATATTTTTAAAATTTTATTACGAGTCTTTAGAAAGACAAATATAATTAAAATTTTGTATTTTCATTAGCTTTTATTTTTTTGTTATCTTTATGCCATCTAAGAGTCAATATGGAAAAGAAAAATAAATTCTACAGGTAGAGTAATTATTGCCACATTTAACTTTGAAGATAGAAGAGTTCCCCCCTGATAAATTTGCATATCTGCTGAAAGGCTAAAAATAGAAAACCCCTGATTGAAGTAGATGGATTTTGACATTGAAGGATCAGATCTCTTGACAATAATGACCACTTCTGTCCCTAAGACTCTACTGAAATATCGAGGGAGTTTATTTGGCTTCCTGCAGTGTACATGTGTATGTGTGTAATAAATGTCTGACTGAGTATCACTCATATTTGAGTTTAGGATTATGGATTTGCCCTTTTCAAGCAGAATTTAATATCTTAGTTCAATTGTTTGAAGATGTGCGGAGGGATCCTCTGTCTTCTCATCAAGGGGAAATTCTGAATCATCTTAACTGTATAAGTAGTTGTGTAATTAGTATTAAATCTAAGCTAATGCAGTTGCTTTGAGAGGATTCTTTTTCCCTCTGGAGACAGCAAAAAGTAGTAAAGGGCAACTAAGGACTGCAGGGAGATGCTTTTGGAGGCACTTCAGTTTTTGCTATCTATGTGATTTTTTTCTCACTTTATTATCACTAAAGCAGTTCTGTCTGGATTTTGAGACATGAAAAACTACGTTTAACAAGGGTAAACCAAATAATTTACAAGTAATTAATGCAGCATTCCAGGAGATTAGAAACTTCTGGTATTTTTGTTTCAAAAGAATGGTGGATTCTTGATTAAAATTTATTCAGTCTTGCAGAAAAAATATTTAATCATAGAATACAAATATTGTTAATATTTTTAAAAGTTCCAGTTTACAGGTGGTATAGTTTGAGGTTTTACCCTGACTACAAACCCTGGTCAAGAGGTAACAGCAGAATGTGTCTATTACTTGCATTGCATGTCCACTGGGAAATGGGGTGCTCTTACCATAGCTCAACTTAATAGCTTGGGGCCTTGCCCTTACTTCCAAGTAGCTATGAAAGATTTATTAATGCTAATGAGACAGAAAAAGTAAGTCCCCTCATTTCACTGTCTTTTTTCTTTAAAAAAACCCCAAACCTCTAGCAGTTAAAACCTGTCTTTTCATCGTATATTTAATATTAACAGCATTAAATATTTAATATTTATATTAAGAGCAGTACATAGGTTTTGGGCAGACTTACTTGATATTTTGTTTAGGTTACTTGGTATTTGCATAATTTTATGGTGTCTCCTGAAAGTAAACTCAAGCTTATTATATATGATTGCTGGAGTATATAGGATTTATTTACACATTAAACACCAAGAAAACATCTGTTTTAAGTCATACTGTAGCATCACAGTATGTTTTGCTTTTAAACAGATTGCAAGCATGTTTCTGTACAAAATATTGGGAAGATTTTTTGATGAATATTGGTCTGAAGTTTTCTAAGAAAAATGTTTTATTTTTAATTCTTTCTGTACATACTTGCCAAATTAGGAAAGTGCACAGCATACTCCCTTCTGAGTTACAATGTTTGACAGGATTTCTTGATGACTAAATGGCATATTCATTTTAAGACAATCTTTCCAATATTTCCCATTGTGTGGCTGCACAAGGGCAAAATTGTAGACAGGAAAGTGCAAGGTCAAGACAATGAGCAGGACATACAGAAAAGATTATTGTTACTTAAAATGTGTCACTACAGCCTTCCTGAGAGGTAATCAGCATAAAATTTCAAAGGAGGATGAAACCAAGGGACTAAAACAACTTGGTTTTCCCTTTTGCACCTGCACCTCATCTCTCCCTTTGCCTTTTTCTAAACTTTGAACTGCATTGGCTAAAAACTTGGGAATTTGCCTCTTATCAGTGAAACTGGACACACCTTATGATAAAGTGTTATTCTGACCCATATGTTGCAAAACCAGCCAGTGCTTTTGCAGGAGGTGACAGGTGTGACTATTTCTGTGTTCCTGTGCTCTGCCATCTCTTCACACTGCTCAAGGTGTGATCCTAAAGTGGGGAGGTCAGTATGGTTTTCACCTCCTCATTTTGGGTGTTTAGGAGAGATGTCCATTGGGAAGAGCTCAAGGGCTTGCTGGAAGGTCTGTGTGCTTCTCACCATGTACTGTATCACACAAAGTCGTGGTCATTCTGCACAGATGTAATATCTATTTCCTTTGTTTACTTTTTATCTCTTTACTGGCATGGCAGCTGCCAGTATATCAGAAAATGATTACATGGAAGCATGTTACTGTATCTCTAGCTAATAATTAATACAAGTTTCCAAAGCCAGGTAAGGGATTTTCCTTCCCTTTCTGCTGAACCTGTCCTCTCTTTCCTGAGAACAGTGTGTTTCCTTCACTATGAATTATTCCCCACTTTCTTTTCGGCTTGTTGCTTTGCCTGTCCTCTTCATTTTCAGGCACCTAAGAGATTCATATATCAGTTACATGACACTGAAAGCAAACGTTATACATAAATCATTGCTAAGATAAAAACAAGTAAAATAAACATAAGTGGTGAATCACAGAATCACAGAACATGCTGAGTTGAAAGGAGCCACAAAGGTAATCAAGTCCAACCCTTAACCCTGCACAGGACCATCCCCAAAAGTCACACCTTGTGCCTGACAGTATCACCCAAACACTTCCTGAATTCTGTCAGGCTTGGTGCTGTGACCATTTCCCTGGGAAGCCTGTTCAGTGCTCAACCACCCCCTGGGTGAAGAACCTTTTTCTAATATGCAGCCTAAACCTCCCCTGACACAACTTCAGGTCATTCCCTCAGGACCTGTCACTGGTCACTACAGAAAAGTCACTACAGTGTCTTTGCTTCTCCTTCCCCTCATGAGGAAGTTGTAATTGCAATGAGGTCTCCGCTCAGCCTCCACTTCTCCAGGCTGAACAGACTGTATGCTCTCAGCCACTCCTCATATGACTTCCCCTCAAGGTCCTTCACCATACTTGTTGCCCTCCTTTGGACACTACAATAGCTTAATATCTTTCTTATATTGTGGTGCCCAAAACTGCACACAATATTCAAGGTAAGGCTACCCCACTACAGAGCAGGGCTGGCCCTCCTGGCTGCCAGGGCACTGCTGACTCATATTCAACTTGTCATTCACCAGGACCCCCAGGTCCCTCTCTGTGGCACTGTTTTCCAGCATCTCATTCCCCAGTCTGTTCGTACATCGAGGGTTTCCCCATTCCAGGTGCAGAATCCCGAACTTCTCCTTGTTGAACTTCATATGGTCCTGCATTTAAGTCCTTTATCAAGATGTTGAAGAGCACAGGTTCCTCTGTGGAACCCCACTATAGTGACAGGTTGACAGTCTGAAAAAAAACAGGTATGCACATTGTGATTCTGGTTAAAAAGATTCAAACAGAAAAGATGAATTGAAAAATGTAAGTCAGTTGAAGTGTCTTCAGGTATTCAGAGCTTGCAAAAATCAGACCATTTATTTAAGGATCAGATTACAGATTTAGGTCCTTCCTTCAGGCTGTTATTTTAAGAAAGGTTTATCTTTGGACCTTAGTGTAGGCTCTGTGCAAATCTCAAATTCATCCTTGAAGGGAGGTTTGTGTGGAGCACAGTTGGCTCCAGGCTCTCTGCCTAATCAGTAATAGATAACATAGTCAGACCACCAATGGTGCTAATATCTGGAGATAACACCCCACAGCCTGCTGAGTGCATTTGAGTAGCCACAGTTACAATTTTGGCTCCCTGGTTAATTATTTAAAATTCAGGTTAGATGAGACTGGATGGAGCTAATAATAATAATTTAAAAAATTAAAACATTAAAAATTATCTTTTTCAGTTATTCTATCTTCCTCCGTAGCATCACTTGGAATCTTGATCAGCTTCTTCCACTTCTGTGAAATAGCATGCAGAACCCTTTTCATCAAAAGGACTATTAATCCATTAATAGATAAAACAGGCACAAAAGACAGGCACATTTCAAGCTGTCTTAGCAGAGATTTTTGGTTTTGCCAAGCATATTGTTGGAGTGAACTGCACATGTTAGTTTTAGGATTATCTGATTTGCAAGAGCAAACAAAATGCAAAATGACTTTTCAGAGCAATGATATATATCAATTGCCTCTGTATTTCTATTGGGGATGACTGAAATAAAAAGTCTTTACAAAGAATGGTTGTTTATAAATATGAACCATTAAGGTCCAAATAAAAAGGTTGTATTTTTAGTTTATCATCAAATATATATTGTGCGATGTGATTAAAAAAACAGATCTCCTTTTTGCTACAGAACTTACTTCCATAGCTAAACCCTAGTTTTTGAACAAAACCAATTTTCTCTTGACTGTTTGTGAAAGGTCAGCATTGAACACAGAATTGAATAGACCACAAACTCTTCGGGGGATGGTATTGTTTGTTGTTTTATTGCCATCCGTGACACAAGACATTTTGTCAGTTCAGAACAAATAATAACAATGATGGGATGGGAATACTCACGTATTCTGCTGACCAGTTGTGTGGGGAATAATGATTCAGCTGCTAGAAGGCACAGAAAACAGATATTCTTTGAGACTATTGTAATGAA
Source organism: Campylorhamphus procurvoides (assembly GCA_013396655.1). Classification (NCBI taxonomy): domain Eukaryota; kingdom Metazoa; phylum Chordata; class Aves; order Passeriformes; family Dendrocolaptidae; genus Campylorhamphus; species Campylorhamphus procurvoides. Next base: position 278,311 of record WBMV01000512.1, on the reverse strand, counting down.
GGCTACAAAAGAACATACTGAGGCTACTCAACATCTACATATGGCCAAGCAGGATTACAGTAGGCTAACATTTTTAAAGCTCAGACTAAACTTATGTGTAAATAGCCACTTAATAAAACTGAATTTTTACTACAAAACTATGACTTCAGACTCTAACACAACCTTGGATTTCTTTGGTCCATATTATCTAAAAGGAAGAACTACAATACTATCAAAACAAGTTAAGAATAATGAAAATAGAGATCATATGCTGCTGTTAATTAATGCACAACAGCATGGTCATTTGTCCTGTAGGGAAGCAAGGTGAAATTGTTTTAGTCATCTAATTGGGAATATTCTTAAAAGAACCTGTGAAAGACAATGTCATCGTAGCAATTGTCATATGACTTTGACTGTCAGATGCACACTAAAATATGTTGATAATGTAACGATTATCATCTTATCTTGTAAGCAAATTCTCCACCTGCAGTGGCTTTTGTGAGTGAAATGAGATACCAATGTAATATTGAAATTTTGCTGAGATGGATTTTGTAGATTAGAAGACTGCTTAATATGAAGATTGTATATTTATGTATAAGGACAGAAAGCTGATTTTCATGCATATTTTGTTATAAAAGCCAATATTCAGAAATATCTTAAAGGTTTAAAAACCAAAAGGTTAGCCTTTGAATAATGCTCATATCCACTTTGTTGTTTTTCCTTTCACTGGTGTTGGTTTTGCCATGGAAACAAAAGAAGTGGCCACCAGGAGTAGTAAAAAGCTTGATGGGAACCTCTCTGTGTAATAATGAGGAGGAAGGCTCCTTCCTTTGTTTTGGGCAACAGCACCCCTACTGCTAAACCTACCAATACAAAGGAGGATTTTTAAACATCTTGTTATAATGATGCATGAAAAAAGCCCACAACAAACATCTTACCATGCAGTTGGATGCAGAGTAAAAACAAATACAATGATGTTCCCCCTCCTCAATAAAAAAGTAGTTATTTTTCAACAGCTTTGCTTCTTTTGCATCTATGATGATGTATATATACACTATGAAATATTTTGGTGCATTCACAGCCTAATTCCAAGCCTCTGAGGGCCTTCAGCAAAATAACTAAAGGAAATTAAAGCATACACAGGAACTATACACATAAAAATCCCATTCTCTGTTAAATTTAATTGTTAAAAATAAAAATTCCCAAATAGCAGAGCAGTTACTGAAAATTTGAGCATTTTCTGAAGGCGCTGAGATGTATCTTCAAGTAAGGTAATGGCATATGCATTTCAGAATTGTCATCTCTTGAAGTAGGTCATCTTTGTGTTGTCATATTCTGTTTCATCTGTCCATTGTTGAGTGGAATATTCAGCAGTCCCAGCCCTATTAGAATTAAGGAGCAGATAATTCCTGACACATGGGACAAACAGCAATTCCTCTGTGCTTTCCTGGTAATCTTCTGCAGTATTTACAACTCTCCTCCTTTATCATTTGGTGTGGAAGAAAAATTGATCCTTGAAAACAACTTATTTCATAGTTAGGACGGCTTAAAACTAAACCTATCTGTTAGTGGCGATAATGAGATGCTGAGATAACTTGGTCTTCCTCAAACATATACTGAAACTTTATTTGAGAAAAAAATAAAAGATGGTTGGCTTTTTTTGTATTATTCATCAATCTCATCTTGATTGCAACTTTAGTGAAAAAAACCGGCATTCTTAAACTAAAGAGGTAATCCCTTCCTCCTCCTGTTGACAAACTTGTTCTGCAGAAATTTTTACTGTTTATTGTAAGTTGATGCCTTAAATTCACCTGAACCACCTCTTGGGAATTTCTAAAATTTCTCTTTGGTGGCTAAAAGATAGCTTAATGTTTAAAGTCAACTAAATTCTGTGAATCTGTCTAATGCTGGTAGTATAATGCTTCTGTGCATGAGTACTATTATGGAAATGCAGTTTGTAAAACTGGTAGGATTTCATGAATCAGTGAGTGACTTTGTTGGCAATCATATCATCTATTGAAATCAAACGTGTTTCTCCATACCACACTCCCATTGTATTGTACTGCAAACTGCAAATCACTAATGGCAAGGAAGGTCTTCTAATTTCAAGGCTAAATTTATATCCATTTGGTTTGCAGCCAGAATGCCTTTCCTCCTATATAAGTCATATTTGTGGGATTCATTTCCCTAGGTTAAATTAGCTGCATTTTTCTAACCTTTTCTCAAAAAATCAGCCATGTGACGAAGCATTTGTTTGCACATTATTTTCTCCACTTGGGGTGAAATACAAAAATAAGTTTTAGTTCCTAAGTGATACTTTAGACAAAATTTATGTGTAAATTCAGGAGAATGAGCCTGGAAAACTGCCTGTGACCTCCACAGATGCTGTATCTATGAAAACCTTTCTGTGTGTTTTCTAATTCTGGACACCATGGAGGCTCCACTGTGGATCCTGTGTCTGCCAAACTGGCTGCTTTTAGGCATTTACCTCCTACCTAACACAGTTTGGATAGAGAAGATATAGGATTTTTGCATTTTATTTTTGGTTGGGTTGTTTTTTTTTTTTCTTTTGCTAGCCCTACAGTCTGATTTGGTGGTAATGCTCTGAATATTCATGTTCCTTAATCTATGTGATAGTGGTGGTAACTTTTTTGTATGTAGATCTAGCAATCTGAGTATTTCCCCTAAATGTAGGAGATCTGCATCCTCAGAATGCGTGGGATTCGATTTTGTAGTTCACACATCTCAAGGAAATGCTCAGGCCAGCATGGAACATACCAGCTGACATTCATTGTTGCTGAGTTGCCACCGTCCACTTCTGTGTATTTTTCTTTTGGGTTTGTACCTCTTCATGTCAGTATACTTCTTGAATTCTTTTCCCTGTGATACTCTGTGGGTTTACTGTTTGTTTGTTGGATTTTTTTTAGATTTTCTTACATCACCAGACTTTCTCTAAAACATCATCTCACATCTTTAACAGGCTTTTTCTCAATAAAAGTGAGTGGAGGACTCTTAGCTGCACCAGCCTAGACCTTGCATCAGACATTGAACCTCTGGGATGAGAGTTTCAAGAGTTCCTTCTCTCCTTTTGTTTGCAGAAAGGGCAGTTCTGTACCAAGCAGGATGAGGACCTCAGAAGAGAAAGAGTGACTGTGACTTTGGTCTTATGGTGCAGTATATGTCTGCAGGGCAGGAAGATCTGACAACAGGCTTCCAAAGCCTGGAAACATATCCACTTAAAAGTAACGAAAGCGTAAGAAAAGTAAATAAAAACTTAAACAGGTTATAGGGTAATTTTCCTCTACAAGAGATTTGTTTTCTCTGGCTGTCAGTTTCTTGACTCATCTCTACTAGTTTCATTAATTATTTCACAGTGGCAGAAGTTCAGTTATTGTTCTGGAATCCAGGTATGCTCAATGTATGATAGTTTCATTTTTACCTGTAGAATAAATAACATTATCGAAGAAAAAAACCAACAGAGTTTATCTAATACAGTCCTCCTCCAGTAAACTCACATTTCCATTTAGTTTTGGGTCTTTTTCTTCATTTCAACGATCAATTCAACTTTCTTTCAAAATATTTTCTAAAACTTTATAAACATTTGAGTTAAACAAGCAGAGCTGTAGTTACTGGGAACACTTCTTCTAGACATTAAATGGAGTGGATGTGAGTTGGATGTGGGTAAGCTGTGTGTTGCTCACTTTTTGGGGATTATGTACATCTCATAACTACTTGATTTGTCTTTCTTATGCTGATACACTTTAATTAACGCTATCAGACTATAATCATGCATATCCACATCCAAAATGATGATTTCTGTTCTGTGTGCTCATTTCCAGTTGACATTTCCTTCCATTCAATCTTACTGTTACACAAATTTGAGATTAAAACACACATTGTGCCTGTCATATCTTTCACTCTGAAGCAATCTTAACTGCCTTGTGGGTATCTTTTGAATTGGCAGGTCAGTTTTTCTAACATTTCATTAAAGGGATGAGTCGTGTGAGATCTCAGAAATATGCTGTACAAGCTTGTGAAAGTAAAAACAAATACTAAACCAAAAATAAATATTCAAGGTAAAACTGTCTTAGAGCCTCAGAACACCAGCGATATCTTACTATTAATTGTAAGGGGGTTTTGTTTGTTTTCTAAAAAAACATACTCAAATCTATGGCTAGTGAAAAAGAAGATTGCAAAGCTGAGTTACAAGAAAGATATTTTAGTGTGTTGCTTCTCCCCCATTTTGTTTATGAGGTAGTTAGGGAGAAAAAAACGTACTGTTCTTTTCATAAATATATTTAGCTTTTCATAATTAACATATGCCTTCTTTTAAAGTTTCTGTTTTGCAGTGTGATTATTATTAGAGTGAAATCAGAAGAGTATTTATTTTTCAGACATTTATTTATTATTGCTTTCTTCATTCCTGTGTTGGTTTCACAATTTTGTTTTACGAGGTGGAACTAAGAAGAGATAAAGATATAATCTAACAATGACAAAGGAAGTAGTTGGTTGGTATTTAAACTATAATAAAACATTTGCCTTCTGGTGTAACCTAGCCGTGTTTTATGGGAAGAAACATTTGTTTTCACCTTCACAAATATATTATGTACTTTCATTTTGAGAAAAATTCTTAATTTGCCAAATAACATTTGCCAAAGGTACCAAAGAAGTTTATAAACATACTGCAATACAAAATCCTTGACTGGCAGAGAATTGAAATACTTGGCCTATTACTTTCAACTTAAAATTATCTAATATTGTGGCATGCAAATTCAAGATCAAAGGAACTGAAATGCCAAAGCTCTTGCTTGATGTCTGAAAAACAGACATTCACAATGTATGTTAGATGTATGCCCTTTTCATAATGACATTAGTTTGTTACAAAACTGAATGAGAACATTGTGACACAGCTATTTTGTTCTGTCCAGCAATATGGGATTGTAAGGGTTGCTGAAAACATAGGGACCCATGGGATCAGAGTGTGAAAGCACTGCTATCACTTATAGTGCCAATCATAGTGTCTACTGCTAATTCAGGAACCAAAGTGTGTGAAGAATTCTGTAAAGAACTAAGAAGATCTATCTGGTGAAGACTCCTGAAAGAAGATGATGTCCATTTCCCAAGCCCTAATAAATTTGGGATGACAGGCTAACTGAAGAGATAGCCTTAGGAAAGAGCTTGTATTCAGGGCATGAGGTTAACTGAGGAAAAGACAAGTTTAAAACTGAGGCATATGACTTCATGGTACAAGATTGGATTTTACGGAGAACCATTCTGACAGAAAATCAGAAGCTGGAGGGCTGGTGCTGCAAGAATATTTTTGTAAACTCTTTTATAATCAAATATTCACATAATTATAAAAAACTTTGATTAGAATTTGAAACACATAGCTATTTGCCATGCCTATATAGCAGCACTGAAAAATAAAGTAGCAAATAGATGCAGATATAGCAAAAGTCCAAGAGGACAATGGCTAGGTTCACGAAATCACTGGATATCTGGACAATTCCAGGTCATTTTACTACTGTCACTTTCATCAGTATGGCAGGGAGGCTGGGAGTTACACCTTTTGACAAAATTTAGTGAAGTTTGCCAGTATGCTCATCATCACTTTCCTTTCCTCGTGTTGTCATTACTTTAATTTTAAGAGATTTGTTCTACCATGTGCTCAGTATGAAGCATAGTCCTTGAGTTGAAGAAATTTACTTCAGGGAAAAGACACTTAGTAGGGACAGTGAGCAAAAGAAGCAGTAACTGGGTAACTGTTTTGGGTTTTTTAAACACTTCATAGTGTTTCTAAAGTTGCTAAAGTTATTATAGGCAGTTCAAAGAACTGAGTCTGTGAAGGATTTAAATGAGTGGAAGGGAAGTGACTTAGTGAATCTTAGGAGCAAGTGTATGAGCAGTGAGTGGGCTGCAGCTGAGAGGTACTAAATGGGATCTCCATAACCAGCAGAGCTAGGAGAAGAGCCAAATGTAGATGTAGAGCCAAATGTAGATAGAAAAGAAACCAAAAGGAACATATGCCCCTAGAAACTGGATATGAATATATAAAAGACGTGTACATTTAATGCATAAAGTATCATGTTCTTTATGAATATCTATATAACAGTAATCTTTTGAACCATGGATTATTTTATGGCAGAAATCACTTCATTATGTTTTTATGTAAGTAAAGATGTTAAGGCTTGCTTCTGAGAAGCTTAATACATTTAAGTACTGTCTTATTCCCATGCCCTGTGCTGACAGAAGCTATATTAGCACAAATAATTATGACTTTATTTCTGCTTACATTGTGCAATGAGGATTTTTCAGGTGGAATGGAAAAGGCAAAATCTGACCCCTTTTCAGTGGGTTTAAAAGCTTTTGGGCCATCCAATAATTTTTTAAAATAAAAGAAAAAAGATCAATGATAATTATCCAGTCAGCTCTGTGTATTGGTCTTCACAAACTTCATGAGAAAACAATCGAAGCGGTTAGGAAACTGGATCTTTTTTTCTGTAGTCTATTTATGCTTAATGTTATCTAGTACATTTAGTCAATTGCAGACTCCTAATAATAATATCATGATTCTCGGTAAGCAAATTTGTTTCCTTGAGCATTGCTTCTATTTTAAGCTTTAAAAGACAGTGCACAACATACTTATGGCTTCCAATATTGTTTTCTGGAAAAGGAAGGAAATTATAGAAAGAATTCGAGATAAAACCATCCAACAGAAATATTTGCAAGAAAACTAAGTTATATTTTGCACATTCATTTTTTTAAAAAAGTTACTTTTATTTTTATTTCTTAATTATGGCTTCCCAGACAAATGATGGGTACTTGGAACACTGTAGGTCCTATGGAGGAGGATAATCATTTCTGGAGGATTATGATTTAATGCCTTTTTCAACAGAAAAACTAAACCTAAATTCTATTTAATAGTCTGATACAGAGCCACATTCAGTTTAGAGTTGGAAAGGAAATTGTCAGGAGAGACAGCCTATTCAGCCAATAAACTGCATTTGTTGGGACAATATTGCCAGATATTATTAATAAATATTTTTTTGTGTCAATTACTCAGACTCACTAGTTTGGTCTTTTCTATAAAAGTAGAATAATAAATATACTAACAATTGCTAGATGGCCTGAATGATAACACATGCATTTTTACATTTCGTGTGCCTGAAACAAAATTTTTCAGACAAATAATTTTATACATTAAATAGCCTCTCCTTAGTTACATTTCAATAAAATTAGACAATATGAGCTTTTTTTACTTTTTTTTTCCATTTCATCTGTAGTTCTTGTAATTGTATTTGACTTATTAAATTAACCAGCTATTTTTAATGTAGATTTTAATGTACAGCACACACCTCTTATCCATGAGTGAAGCTCATTTTGCACTAGTGAAGTAGACCTTCATTATCTATTTTACTACTCAGAAGAGTCTGCGTTTCGGGTTTGGGTTTTTTTTTTCCTTTACGTGTTTAAAATTTTCTGTTGCTATTTGAAAGGAACTCTACACCAAATCCCACTGGAAACACTGTGATTACTCCTCTCATGTAGTAGCTAGGCAACTGGCAACAAGATCTTTTGCACAAATAGACGCATTTGCCCTTTTTCTGATTTTCTGAGAAGAAGAGTAAAAAGACCCACTGTGCAGCAGGGATTTAGCAGTAAAGTGAGCAGACAGGTGATCTTTCTTTTGAGTTGCAGCCCTATATTAAATTTATACACGAATTCAGAGGGGAAGGTAATTCCTGAAGGGAAACGTAAAGAGCCATGAGTCTCAGTTGGTCTGCTTTTACTCAGATTTACAAAGTCAGAGGGACCTATCGATAGATTATAAAGGCTTTAGTAAACAAGAAATGTTAGAAATATATAAGCAAACTTTGTGCATACAGGTTATCAATACTTTGGAAAAATGTCATTGCTGTTAGTTTTCACAGTGTCTTCTTATATTTGTTCAGCTTGACTTTCTGGAACCTGACATGCCCCATTTCTGTTAGAAAGGTGTTATGGATCTTCCTGAAAGAGCAGGAAGGAATGAAAATAACTTCTCAGCATGCATAGCATTCATATTTAAAGAATTCAACCATATCAGCTGAAAACACTGTATGATTTTATTGTTGCTTTTTCAAATAAGTAACTTCGTGTGTTTGTTGCATCACAGGTACAGGAATGGCTGTGCTTAAACTGCCAGACCCAAAGGGCAATGTCAGGACAACTTGGAGATACGGGCAAGGTGCCACTTCCAAAAACAGGCCCTTCACAAGCGATATCCAAACCACCTGCCACTCCTTCAAAACAGCCTATGCCTGCTGTCTCACATTCCCCTCAGAAGACTTCCACACCGCCTACTCCAGCAGCAAAGCCGAAAGAAGAACCAGGCATTCAGAAGGAAGCTCCAAAACCTCAGCAGGGGAGGCTGGAAAAAACATTGTCAGCTGATAAAATCCAGCAAGGAATTCAGAAGGAAGATGCAAAACTTAAGCAGGGAAAACTTGTCAAGGCACCCTCAGCTGATAAAATCCAGCGTGTTTCTCAGAAGGAAGACCCAAGGATTCAGCAAACAAAACTGACAAAGACAGCCTCATATGATAAAGTTTTGCATGAAGCTCAGAAGGAGGATGAAAAACTTAAAGAAGCAAAACTGGCAAAAACATCCTCAGCTGATAAAATTTTACATGGAGTTCAGAAAGAAGACATAAAACTTCAAGAGGCAAAATTGGCAAAGGTACCCTCAGCAGACAAAATTTTACAGAGAATTCAGAAAGAAGACCCAAAACTTCAACAGATGAAAATGGCAAAGGCACTGTCAGCTGACAAAATCCAGCCTGCAACTCAGAAGGAAGATGCCCAACTTCAGGAGGTCAAAATGCCAAAGGCAGCTTCAGTTGATAAAATCCAACATGGGATGCAGAAAGAAGATCCAAAACTTCAACGTGAGAAAATTATGAAAACTTCATCCGTGGAGAAAATCGCAGGGGAAGATCAAAAAGAAGAAACAAAAATCGAGCAAGGGAAACTATCAAAGACTCTTTCAACAGATAAAATTCTTGCAACAATAAGTTCAGACCAAAAGGAACCCCTAAGTACACTGGAAGAAGATAAAAAACCTGTGCTCACAGAAAAGAGCACACCACATCCAGAGGACAAAAAAGAACAAATTACAGCTGAGATTAAAGTCCATGTTGCTGAACAGAAAGAAGTTGAAGCACCTTATAAGGGACTGCAAACTAAGGAGCAAGAAGATGTTAAGAAAGAGGATTTGACAACTGGAATTTCGCAAATGGGTTTGAAAGCTGAAAAAGTTCAGGAAGAAGAAATTCCTGTTCAAACAGCGCCTTTGCCAGGAACTGACCACGTGGAAGCAGTACGAGAAAAAATAGTAAGTGGCTTTCTCCCTCCCACCTCGCTTTCTTCCTTGCTACAATTTAGGATCTGATTCTGCCTATATGTCTTCCTGCTCTTTACTGTTATTCTCTGAACAGGATGATTATAAATGACGAAAAAATTACTCACATGGAATGAAAGTTTAACCAGGGAGTCCTAAGCTCTACATGCACCTTTCAATACTTCCTTCCTGATTTTCAGTCTCCAGCAGTTAAGCATTTGAAACTTAGGCAAAGCTCCAGTTTAATAATTTTTCCAATATTTTGGATTTACTTACTTTGATTTTTAAATTCTCCAGAGTTTGAAGATTAATTTTTGAAATTGGATTGTTTTTATAGTTCTCAGTCCCAAAAGGCAATAATCTGTGATGGTAAGATGCACCATCATTTTGACTGAAATACCAAAACATAATATACATTTCAGGAATACTTTGAAATGCCTGAACATGGTACATAAAAGTGTGCAGTCTTTATACCCCTTTACATTTTAATTTGCTTATTTCATATAGACAAACACTTTCATGTAGGGTTCTTGGTGAGCTCTCAAGTCAGAGGAATGGATGAGTTTCTGACAGCATGTACTAGAGCTCTGCATTTCTTTGATGCATTTGCTGAACGTGAACTCACCAAAGTCACTTTACCAGCTGAAGTGAATAATATGCTCCATTTGTTGAGAAATGAAAAAAATTATATCAGCACCAGAAATTAGGGGCTATGTTAAGAATTAGGGGATTATGCTATGAGAGTAGTATGTTATGAAAATAAGAATAGGTTTAGGGAACATGTGTGGCCTTTGCCAGAATTATGTGTTCAAATAATACCACTCAAAAAAGTCAAGATCTTTTTTTGTTTTACTTTTTCCTGGTGGTAACCAAGGCTTTATTATCCTAATTTTTCACTACAAAAAGAAAAAAAACAAAAAGGCAGCAAGACCCTGTGGTGTTTTTTAAGCAACCTTAAACACTCATTCATGTCACAACCCAACAAATCCTTAGAGACATGAAGAGGCTGAACTTCTGATTTAGTACAGTCAATAGAATCATCCTTGGAAAACTGTAGAATCATAGAAGGGTTTGGGATGGAAGGGAGCTTAGAGATCATCTCATTCCAACCCCCTGCCATGGGCAGGGTCACCTTTCACTTGACCAGGTTGCTCACAGCCCCATCCAACCTGTCCTTGAATACTTCCAGGGATGGGGCATCCAAACACCTCTGAGCAACCTGTGCCAGTGATTCACCACCCTCACAGTAAGAACCTTTTTCTAATACCTAATCTAAATATACTCCCAGTTTGAAGTTATTTCCCCTCGTCCTGTCCTTACCTGCTCTTGTAAATATTCTCACTCCGTTGTTTTTGTAGGCTCCCTTCAGGTACTGGAACAATCTCAGTTATCAATCATATTTAGAGATTGGCATCTTTTGAAAAAAAATAATATTGAAACATTTTAAAATATTTAAGAAATCATAAAGCCATTATTTTTCTTCAAAGTGGTTTTTTTTAGTAATATTCTAAAATGTAATTTCTTCCAAAATTTTTAAAAGACTAAAGTGACGGCTCATGATTTACAGGTCCTTTTCCTGAGAAACCATCGTGTGAAATTGACTGTTGACATGTGCAATAGCAGTTAGCTGTTCTAACAGCCTAGAAATCTTAGAGATTTATCACATGTAGTTTATCAGTATCAAACTGTCATCTTGGAATTCACAAATTGACACAGAAGTAGTTCAGCATGAGCACATTACCATGTGTCAGTTGAACATTTGTTAACAAGAGATCAGCTGTTATATATGTATCCTTATTACTACCTTCTTATGTCTACTGAGGAATGATCAAGTGCTTCACTTAAGTACCTGGGTAAATATTAATATATTGTTAATGGGAATCTTTATTCTAACACATGCTATTAATGACAAAACACAGCCCAGAGAGATAGAAAGGGAGCAAAAAAGCTGTCTGTAAGAAGTTTTTCTGGATACAAATAAAATTTTCCATTTTGAAAGTATTTATTTTTATTTTTACATTTTATTTATAGTTTTATTCTTTTCAGTTTTAATGGAAATACAGACTAAATAGTTTAGTCAACTGAATCTTTTTTTCCACTTTGTGAAACTTTTTTTTTATACAGCAGATATGTTTATTTCTTATATAAACAGAATGGCCTTTTAAAAGTAATTAGCTCCTTTGCAAAATAAAATTTCTATTCTCCGCAATAGACGATAGTCTTGCTAGCTATAAATATTTCTTTTAAAAAATCCTTTTTTTCCTTTTAGTCAGAGTTCTATTTTAATAAAGCCCTGATTTTATTTGATAACCAATAGAACTTTTTCATAGAGTCATAAAGGTTGAAAAAGACCTATAAGGTCATGAAGCCCAACCTTCACCACTAAACCATGGCACCACACCTAGATGTTTTTTGAACACTAAGCACTAAGTTTATATTTTCAAATCGAAATAGTAAAATTGAGGAAGAGTAATGACAAATAATATTTCAAAACCAAAATCTTCTAATATGAAATACTTGTGTAACGTATTGACACTGACGCTGTAGAAAAACCACAAGAATAGCACAAGTGTATTTGACATTACATCATTTTTATCATTAATTAAAGAGGTTGCATTTGCTGCTTTTAAAGTCTTATCTGGACTGCAGCTTTTATGAGTCTCCTTGTTTCTCGTGTCTAAAGAAGATCCTCCTATCAATGTCTGTATTAGAGCCAAAGTTGTAACTGCCAGTCAAATAGTCAGAAAAGTCCAGGAATTCAACATGTAAAAAAGTGCTTCCTTTTATAAGAAAAAAGTGGATTTTTTTTCTTATCGACTAAAATGCATTTTTTATTCTCAAAGAATTGTGGAATATATATATGATCATTAGCAACATTGTTTCTACAATATTTTGTTATTCATCTAAAAATCTTATGATATGTTTACAAGTTTATCAATTATGCTGGTTTTGCGTATGTGATGGCCAACCCTCTAGAAATTAACTTACTACTCATTTAAGAATAGATGTAGCTAGTGGCAATATCCTAGTTCTCAGACTGCAGAAAGCAGAGGAAAATAACCCAAAGCCCAAATATTATTTATTGTAAGTTACATACATATTGATCTCAAAACATGATATGCAGGATAATTTGATGTACCATGGTACAAACAAAAATTATATTCATATTTTGGTAGCCTTAAAAAGAAAGTTTTTCTCATCACATTTATTTCTAGTGATAAAAGAAGTCTGTCCTCATTGTAGATCTTTTTCTTCTCCTTACTGTACAAAGAGCAGACTTCCCATATTCAGTTTCCTGTTTTTTCATAGCAGTCATGTCATGGCATACACTGAGGTTCAACACCAGGGTGGGCAGCTGCAATATTCATTGCAATGTCCTCTGAAGTTGTTCCGTGACCAGTTGTTATGTACCTTTTTCTGAGCTTAACTGTTTAGTTGGTGCCTTCTGTCCATGCTTTACAAGTGACTGTATCATTTCATGTCTCTGTGGGGAACTGAGAGATTCACTTTCACTAAATAGATGCATTCTGTCCATCAGCTCGTAGGAGACCTTCTGAGCTTCAACAATGTTTACTTTTTTTGGTAGCTCATCTAAATTGATCACAGGATGTTTTGTTAGGTATGTCTTTAACGGTATGGACATATTGCTCATAACAGTATCAAAAGTAGCAATCAAAGGTCATAGGTGAAATTCTAGTGAATGGCGTGATATTTAGAGAGGGAAAAATCCTTGGGTTTAATGATATATATATATATTTTAAAATAGCCCCATAAATTCCCCTAAATGCTTTCTTCTTTAATAAAGGGAACAAAAACATAAACATGACATACAAAACCTGAAATTTTTAACTATGCTTGATTACTACTTTCTGTAAAGACTATACATAATTCTTTGCTTGAGGACTGGAGAGTATCGAAGAGTACATTTTTCAGGATAGTGAGTGCTGAAGTTTTCAAATGGTGATGACTTCTCAAAGTTGTTTTGAGTACTGTAGGTTCTCCATATGTATGTGTTAATCACAGCCTTATTATTCAAGAATTCTTTAGAAAGTTTTTTTATTGCATTAGATATTTAATTACTATAGATTTTCTGTGATATTAGATATTTAGTTTTGCAATATTTGGTACAATGTTGATAAGAACAGATATAGTATCTGATTTTGCAGAGTATACATGAATCACTCCTCTGAAATGATGATTACTTAATAAAATGCTAACTAGTATATACTGTAATATTAGTGGTTTAATGTAGGATTATGTTCAAAGGGATATGTCTATAAGCAAGAAGAGGTACCTTAAATTAAATTAAATAATGTAAAAAACGGGTCTGATTTTTAAAAATAAAATAATTGACAGTAATAAATATTTGATATTTTAGCATTGAATGTAACTTTAGTGTGAATAAACATTTGAAAATACTTATAATTGATAGCAACTTAACATGAGTATAAATGTAACTTTAAATTATAATTAACATTCATGATAATTTTCTTAATGTATTTATTCCACAGTACTTTTAAAATTATTTTTCAATTAAAAGTATTGCCAAGGAAGTTGATAAATTAAAGCTTTAAGTACATGGTTTGCTGTACTTCAGAAGTCATTGACTTAGATTAACTGAACTGGTAAATACTACCTGCTTGTATTAACAAGAGCCATAACTAATATAAAGATCACACCATATTTTTAAAATTTCGGAGGGTTGTTCTCAAATTGCTAATTGAGGTGGGGACACTTCATAGAATTGACAGCTAAGAGGACAGCTGATATGACCTGTATTTTGCAGAGTGAGCTGTTTTGTTGACTGAACAGTGAGGTACTTTCACAAAGAATATTTCATAGCTGAGATGGATAGGAGGGGAACTGGTGCAAAAACTCTTACTGTAGGATATTTTTGGTATTTTTGTTATTTAAAGAAGGTGATAGTGGTGCTTGTCAGGCAGAATGGTGTAGAAGGATCTGGAAGTTAGGATGACTAAGGGTGTTTCATTAGGGATGGGAAAGAAAACATTGGTTCTGATGCTCAACCAGGTGTGCCTGCCTTGTTTGCCTCCTTTGATCAATAGTTGACCATCCTGCTTTCCTTCCTGCAATTACACTTCCCTTCTAGCAGCTTACCTCTGCATTAGCAATTTACTGAAAAACTTCTCTTTTATGAGGTACTCAGAAAATATTTATACAGTGCCCAGTTGTGCATGTAGGGACATTCCAAATTGCATTAAATCATGCTTCATATACAGGGTGTATTCTGTTGAATGCTACAATGTGTAATACTTCAATAAACAAAATTCAACCGTCGGTCCAAAATTTGAGAAGTTTGACATATTGCTAGACAATTACAAAAGATTAAATGGCCAAAAACAGAACAGATCCCAGAAATTCTGCAGACATTTGTCAAGCCGTATTACTTTGTATCAGAACTGTGTAGGCAGCTTTGAAACATAGTAATTACAAACTTCCTATAAGTTAACCTCCCAACAATGTGTCCCATACAGATATGAACAAATGACAGATTATCATTAGTAAGTGCTCTGAAAACATTTAAATACAGTAACTTTTTATATTGAAAAATAGAATATTATCTTGTAACTATTAAAATCAGATGTCAGTGTGGACAGCCATGAAAAGCATAGTTAGATTCAATGCAAAAAATTAAAAATTGAGGAACTTTCTTGCAGTGTTTTAACAGGATTAAATAACAAAATTAGTGTTCAGTCTTCATCTGAGACATTAATTCATCCTTAGAAAAAAATCACATATTTAATTGCCAGGAGACATTAAGAATTTATATAAAGTATATACATACGCATATGTATTTATCTTTTTAGGAAAAGGAGGATGACAAATCAGACACATCAAGCTCTCAGCAACAGAAAAGTCCACAAGGTCTGAGTGACACCGGGTATTCTTCTGATGGGATATCAAGTTCACTTGGTGAAATTCCAAGTCATATCCCCACTGATGAAAAGGATTTACTCAGAGAAACTTATAAAAAAGACACTATTCCACAAGAAAGTCCACCAAGCCCCTCAGATCTAGCTAAACTAGAAAGTACTGTACTGTCAATTTTGGAAGCTCAGGCAAGCACTCTTTCTGTAGAAAAATCTGTGAAAAGCAAAGAGCTTTCTGAAACATATGGTGAAGAGACAAAGGATCAACATAAAACAAAGCCTTTGCCAGTCACTCCAGAATCCTACAGTTCAGATGAGGAAGACTTAGAAGCTATTAAAAAAGATGAAGGTACCATTGTAGAAGAGGGCAAAGGAAGTGCTTCCTCCCAGGCAGACTACAAGGAAGAACATGAAGGAGATGATGTATCAGCAAGAAGACAACGCTATGACTCTGTGGAAGACAGCAGTGAGAGTGAAAACTCACCTGTCCCAAGGAGAAAAAGAAGAGCTAGTGTTGGTTCTTCAAGCAGTGATGAGTATAAACGAGATGACAGCCAGGGATCAGGTGATGAGGAAGACTTCATTAGAAAACAGATTATGGAGATGAGTGCTGATGAAGATGCTTCAGGTTCCGAAGATGATGAATTCATTAGAAATCAGCTCAAAGAGATCAGTGCAACTGAAAACCAAAAGAAAGAGGAAGTAAAAAGCAAAGCCAAAGGAACAGCTGGAAAACACAGAAGAATGATAAGGAAAAATAGTGCAGGCTATGATGAGGATGCAGGAAGAAGACATTCATGGCATGATGACGATGATGAGACTTTTGATGAAAGCCCAGAGCCAAAATACAGGGAAAGTAAAAGTCAAGACAGTGAAGAACTCGCAATAACTGGAGGAGGAGGCCTTCGACGTTTCAAAACAATAGAATTAAATAGTACAATAACAAACAAATATTCTGAAGCATCTGAACAACCAAAAGGTATTCTGTATTTTGATGAAGAGCCTGAGCTAGAGATGGAGAGTCTTACAGATTCACCAGAAGATAGATCTAGAGGAGAAGGATCTTCCAGTTTACATGCTTCTAGTTTCACACCAGGCACATCTCCTACTTCAGTGTCATCACTTGATGAAGACAGTGACAGCAGTCCTAGTCACAAAAAACTGGGAGGGGAAAGCAAACAACAGCGCAAAGCCAGGCATCGAACACATGGTCCTCTTCTTCCAACTATTGAAGATTCTTCAGAAGAAGAAGAACTGCGGGAAGAGGAAGAGCTTCTAAAGGAACAAGAGAAACAACGTGAATTAGAACAGCAACAAAGAAAAAGTTCTAGCAAA
This sequence comes from Campylorhamphus procurvoides, assembly GCA_013396655.1. Lineage (NCBI taxonomy): Eukaryota > Metazoa > Chordata > Aves > Passeriformes > Dendrocolaptidae > Campylorhamphus > Campylorhamphus procurvoides. The sequence continues at coordinate 261,727 of WBMV01000512.1, read as the reverse complement.
AAATCTAAAAAGGACAAGGATGAACTAAGAGCCCAGAGAAGAAGGGAACGTCCAAAGACTCCACCAAGTAATCTTTCTCCCATTGAAGATGCATCTCCTACAGAAGAATTACGACAAGCAGCAGAAATGGAAGAGCTGCACAGATCTTCCTGTTCTGAATATTCACCGAGTATTGAGTCAGATCCTGAAGGATTTGAAATCAGCCCAGAAAAAATAATAGAAGTACAAAAAGTTTACAAATTGCCTACTGCCGTCTCTCTATACTCGCCAACGGACGAACAACCGGTTGGACTCCCAAAAGAAGAAAGTGCTCAAAAGACATTGAAAAGTGCTGAAGAGGTATATGAGGAAATGATGCATAAGTCCAAATCATTTCAAATTGCAAATGAAAAAGATGAAATATTTGAGAAAGAATCTTTATATGGTGGAATGCTTATAGAGGATTATATTTATGAATCTTTAGTAGAGGATACTTACAATGGAAGTATTGATACTAGTCTTGTCATGAGGCAAGATGAGAGCAGTGAATATATGCAACAGAGAGGAAAAGAGAAAAAAACAAGAGCTTCAGAACAGGTTTATGATGAATCACAGAAAATTGCTGATCTAGAGAAAGACTACTATGATGTTGAGACTTTACATACTATTATGCCTCAAGAAGATATTGTTTCTAGTTCTTACATTATCCCAGAAAGTCATGAAATAGTTGTATTAGACAGCACAGTAACTTCTACCGCTGAGGAAAAGCATTTGTTAGATGCAGAAGCTGCTTATGAAGAGCTTATGAAAAGACAGAAAACGCAACTAACCCCTGGATCTAGTCCAACACAACCAACTTCAGATTTCATTCCCACATCTGATACAAAGGTATCTGGTGTTGGAGAAATAGTGGATAGTACATCTTTAACATCAAGCACTACTTCAGCAATCTCAGATGTATCACCTGTCAGTAGCACAGCACTTTCTATTCCAGATGTTAAAATAACACAGCATTTTACAGCAGAGGAAATTGAAGATGAATACTTAACAGATTACGCCAGAGAAATTCAGGAAATAATTTCTCATGAAACATCAATATTGACATACTCTGAGACATCTGAAGGTGCTGCATCAGTTTTACCTTCTGATACAGCTTCCTTAACATCATCTACATCTTCAGTTTGTACCACGGATAGTTCATCACCCATAGATAGTGCAACCACAGGTTTTATAGGTACAGCAGATGCTGTAAGTAAACCAGCAGATGCTGAAGGGGTCAGTATAATAACCCAGGTTCCCTTACCATCTGCAAAAGAGTACTCTGAAGTAAGTGTACCTTATGAATCTGTTGCCACTGAAAAGCCATCCATAGCATCAGATAAGGAGAGTGTGGATAAAGCTGCAGTTTGTTTGCCTGAAACTGCACCTTCAGTAGTGGCCACTACGGTTACAAAACCCAAGGAATATGCAGCTGATACCATTTCCTTTGACACCTCCAAAGCAGAGAAGGAAGCAGCTAGAAAATTGAAAAGTACAATAGAGGCTGACAGTGTCAAAATTCATCATGAAGAGCCACACAAAGAATTGGGTGTTGATATGACAAGGATTGATTTGACTAGTGCTACATCTGAGCAACCACCTGTATGTATAGCATCAGTAGCAGTTACAAAGCCTGCATCAGAAACACCTACTGTACCCACTCATAGTGTTGTAAGTAAGACCAGCATGGTCTCTGTGCCTTCATCAGCTCCTGCTGTTTCAGCCAAAGTATTCTCTCTTTTTAGAAGCTCTTCTTTGGATTCTCCTGCACAACCTTCTCCCCCCCCACCTCCTCCTCCTCCACCACCGCCTCCACCACCATTACCACCTCCACCTATTTTACCCAAGCCAGCCATTTATCCCAAAAAGAAGTCACAGATTAAGACTCCAGCAGCAACAGCTCCCACAATGGTCCCTTCAGTCACGACTGTTCCAACACTAGAGTCCACAGCTGTGTTAAAGAATCATGTGGTACCTATCACAAAAACATACACCCCAACACCACCACCTGTACCACCCAAACCATCCTCCATTCCAGCAGGGCTTGTTTTCAGTCACAGGCCCACTGACATAACTAAACCTCCAATTGCTCCTAAACCAGCAGTTCCTCCACTCCCAATAACTGTTCATAAGCCAGCAGAAACACAGCCCAAACCAGGAAGTTTGTCACTGACTTCAAGTATGACTCTGAATTTGGTCACCACAGCTGAATACAAAATACCATCTCCCACTTCACCTTTGTCTCCACACTCTAACAAATCTTCACCAAGGTTGGCAAAACCCTCACAGGAAACCTATGTTGTCATCACGTTGCCATCTGAGCCTGGAACTCCCACAGAAGCTATAACTAGTCAGGCTGTTACCAGCTGGCCTTTAGAAGCACCTCCAAAAGAACAGATTCCCCAGCCTATGCAACCAGTTTTCACTTCATCCATGAAAACTATGGAAATTCAAAGTATGGCAGGTCAGAGTATGTATATTTCAGGTGCTTTGCAAGCTATTCCTGTGTCAACACAATCGACTTTTGAAAAAATACCTATTTCAAAACCACAAGTTGTAACCACAGAGGTAACCAAGACCACAGTGCCTGTGGTTAAGGGTCCAGTGCCTAGCTATGGTTTAGGTAGTGTTGCTATTACTATACCTCCAGAGCCACTACATATAGTAGATCAACCCAGATATAGAGAGAATGGAAGATTCCATCCTTTGGGTGATGTCATAGATCTTCGCACTTTAACTAAGATGGACATTGAAATGAGAGACAGCTGTATGGATCTGTCTGCTGTTTCCATGGATGTGAGAAGGCAAAAGCCTACAAGTGACACAGGTGGGCGGCTAGTAAGTACTGTCCAGCCAGCTATAATAAACCTGAGCACTGCGTGTGTTGCTGATCCTTCTCTATCTGTAGTCACTGGGACAGTAACAGTAGTGACCTGCACTGCCACTGTAAGCTACACCACCAGTACAGACAGCCTTGTGGATCTGGGCCATGCAATGACAACGCCACTTCAGCTAACAACATCAAAACATTTTGAGCCTGCATACAGAGTAACAGCCAGCCAGCCCTTCTCTGCAGGTAGAGATGAAGTGCCAATAAATTTATCCCTGGGTACTTCAACACAGCCAGTGACATGGGCTACTACAAAGCCTGTTACTGTACCACCTGTTGGTGTTACAAATGGTTGGACTGATCTCTCCACCTCTCAGGAGGCAGCAGAGAGTGGAGCAGTTGATCTTAGCACTACAAAATCCCACAGAACAGTCGTAACAGTGGATGAAACCACTTCAGGTATTGTAACAACAGTGATAGAAGATGATGAAAAGCCTGTAGATCTGACTGCAGGGAGAAGAGCTGTCTGCTGTGACATGGTTTATAAATTGCCATTTGGTAGGAGCTGTGCAGCACAGCAGCCACCTACTACACTTCCTGAAGATCGCTTTGGCTACAGAGATGACCATTATCAGTATGATCGCTCAGGGTCATATGGCTATCGAGGAATGGGAGGTATGAAACCATCTATGTCTGACACAAATTTATCAGAAGCTGGACTGTTTGCATACAAAAGCAAGAATAGCTTTGATTATAGAGTTGGTGCAACTGATACAGCAGTAGATCTTACTTCTGGAAGAGTAACTACAGGTCAGTATGACACAGCAGCAGATCTTTCCTTGAAATATAATTTTGATGTTCCTCACCTCATTTCAGGATAATTTTTTTATTGTTTTTTTCCCTCCTTCTGTTGTTTTGTTTTCTTTTGGACAGTGTGACAAATTATGATGGATTACACGTGTTTTTCATTTCTTCATTTTACATATGTGTTTGCACAGAGGTGCCTGCATGTGCCTGCATGTTCAGAAATGCTGTTTTCTTCACATCTAAAGTAGATCATTAACCTGAAGATTTGCATGCAGTTTCCCCTTCCCATTTATTTCATCAAGATGGAATGACTTTCAGAACCTGCAAAGCAGCATTCTTTTGTGGGACTGGACTGTAACTTTGCCCTGTAATTTCAGGTGAGGTTATGGATTACTCAAGCAAGACTACTGGTCCGTATCCAGAGACTCGTCAGGTGATTTCTGGCCTTGGCCTCAGTACACCACAGTATTCCCAAGCAAGAATGGTGTCATCTCTGGGTTCCCAGTTTGGTGTTGGAAGTGTTTTAAGATCATCCAATGGTGTTGTTTATTCTTCAGTAGCGACTCCTGTCCCATCCACTTTTGCCATCACTACACAACCTGGTTCCATTTTCAGTACAAGTGTCAGAGATTTACCTAGTCTCCAAACAATTGACTCGGTGCCCTCTTTGTCAACTTTGCAACAGAGTCAACCACTCCCAAGATCATACAGTTTCTTGACAACTGTGGCAGCTGAGAAAGATAGTGCAGTTACTACCATTGACATGGAGACTGGGTTACCACCTCATACTATAGAAACTATTACCACTGAGCCAACCAACTTGATACCTACATTAACTACAGCTTCTGAAGTTTATACAGATGCAATTGATGATGAGGTTGCTCTTCTCATTGCCCCTGAAGAAGGCAAACAGCAGCAGCTTGACTTGGAGCGGGAACTTCTTGAGCTTGAGAAAATTAAGCAGCAGCGCTTTGCAGAAGAACTGGAATGGGAACGTCAGGAAATTCAAAGATTTAGGGAACAAGAAAAGTTTATGGTGCAAAAAAAGCTTGAGGAGTTGCAATCCATGAAACATCATCTCTTATTTCAACAGGAGGAGGAACGACAAGCTCAGTTTATTATGAGACAAGAGACATTAGCACAGCAGCAATTGCAGCTTGAACAATTCCAACAACTTCAACAACAGCTCCACCAACAATTAGAGGAACAAAAACTTCGTCAAATATATCAGTATGGTTATGACCCTTCAGGAACTGGCTCACCTCAAACTACCACAGATCAAACTCTTTTGGAAGGACAGTATGCAACCACAGAAAATGGCCAGTTTTGGCCTACTGATGATGCAACCACTACAGCTTCAGGAGTGCTGGGTATTGAAATTCCACAAAGCCAAGCATGGTATACAGTTCAGTCTGATGGCATTACTCAATACATACCTAGGTCCGGTATCCTAAGTTCAGTTTCAGAAATGTCTCTTAAGGATATTGATGTCAGAGAGGAGAAGCAACTGAAAAAGAGAAGTTCTATGCCAAAATTACGTGGTCCATATGAGGAGTTTGAGGAGACCCTGGAAGAAGAGCCCCGGTGCTTCAAAAAGATAGTGGACAGTGGAGTGCAAACTGATGATGAAGATGGAGCAGACAGAGGTTACACAAACAGGAGACGGAGAAGTAAGAAGAGTGTTGATACCAGTGTTCAGACAGATGATGAAGATCAAGATGAATGGGATCTTTCCAGCAAATCCAGAAGGAAGCCTCGTATAGGAAAATACAGTGACAGTACCACTGAGGCAGACAAAGCTAAACCATTCTCCAAGGTATCTAGTATTGCAGTTCAGACAGTGGCAGAGATTTCTGTACAAACAGAACCTGTAGGAACAATAAGAACACCTTCAATCAGGGCCAGATTGGATGCTAAGGTTGAAATCATAAAGCACATTTCAGCTCCAGAAAAGACATACAAAGGAGAAAGTTTGGGATGTCAAACAGAGACAGAGTCAGATACTCAGAGTCCCCAGTATCTGTCAGCTTCATCTCCTCAGAAAGATAAAAAACGTCCAACACCATTAGAGATAGGATACTCGTCCCACCTTCGTCCAGAGTCCACATTGCAGGTAGTCCCTTCCCCTCCCAAATCTCCCAAAGTTCTTTATTCACCCATTTCACCAGTTTCACCAAGCAAAGTTATAGAGTCAGCATTTGTTCCCTATGAAAAACCCATCACTGATGACATCAGCCCTCAGAAGATGCTGCATGCTGACATTGCCAAGGTTCCTCCGAGCCCAAAGGCTGCAAAGATGATGCAACGTTCTATGTCTGATCCTAAGCCCCTGAGTCCCACAGCAGAAGACAGTTCCAGAGCTCAGTTTCAGTACACTGAGGGTTTTATGGTAAGAAGTATTTGCTTGCTTTTTTTTTTTTTAATATGCAATTCCACAGCTATCAGTACAGCATGAGGGCTGACACACTCATTTCCAATATCTGTGTGTGTAGTCTTTTTGCACACCCTGCTGAGAAGTCCAGAGGACTGTCCGCTACCTAAAGCAATGCTAATTTCTTTCGTTGCTCTGCCTGGAAATAGGGAAATCCATATTACAGTCTTACTAATATTCAGGAAATAACAAGTTTGTGTTCAGAATTTGGAAAGTACTTGATGTTTTACATGGAAATTCTTTAGGCAATACAGAAGTTACATGGCAAAATAGTGGTTACTGGCAATTCTTCAGAAAATTAAAAGAATTTTCTTTCTAGTCATGCAACACCCAGCTGTTGTGGCACAGTCTATAGTGCATTTACCTTGAATTTTCTGCATGTGCCTTCTGAGAGGCAGGTAACTCCATGTCTATAATTGCCTTTGTTAGCTGTCCTCTGACCCTCATGAGGTTTCTTGGCCATTTGTGATTCTGTGGACAATCTTGTGTCCAGATGTGTACATCTTTTATCTTTCCCAGACCAAAAGGTCTCATATCTCAAACTCATTTTTGATTTGTTTCTTTTGGATAAGGAGGATTATAAAGCAGTTATGCAAGTTTTGAGAGCTGTTTCTTATAGGCGTCAAAGGAGGCTGATATCATTAGGTTCAAAATTTTTCATTTCTGGAGTATTTCTTTCCCTTGAAAAGTAAGACTTCATATTTGGGAATCAGATCATTTTTGATGAATAAGAATAAGCCTTGGCTAAAAAAAACACCTTTGTAACTTGATATGTTCTTGGCTGTACTTTTGTCCAAGACCGATACCTTCTGTCAGTTGCAGGGTCAGTGTCTTACTTGTCAGGACTTTGGAAGAGTTACCATTCAAGTTCTTCAGCATATTTATCTTTTATGTTCAGTTATCTGTGAATACATGAGTGATTAGCATAGACTAGATAGAATAAAGAGTGTTTGTTCTCTGTGTTTGATGATTTGTGGTGACTTTCAAATGCAGAATTATCTGGTTATACCCTCCAAGGCTCCCTTTGTAAGCAGTTTCTACAGCTTCACGTATTTGTGCAGATATGAAACACTTCCCATGCTGTTACTGCTTGGAAAAGAATAATTGGAAGTTTGAAAGGGAAACTGTAGTTGTGACATTAGCACTCCACATAAACATCATTACTTAATGCAGGATAAACACAGAGAGGGAAACTAGCATGAGCACTAAAGTTGCATCTTGAAGAGCATTGCTCATGGATTGTGAGGAAGTGTTTGGTTCTACTCAGTATTGGAGAGTATGTATAATACTGTAAAATACCCATTAGTAAAACTATTTCTGGGGACAAATTATTCAGTTCACTTACTTCATAGATGCATATATTTCATATGAATTGTATGCTTTGTATAATGGATGGTAAATTCTATAAACAACTGAATGTTTAAAGGCCTTGTACAATATCCTTTTATGAGACATCGAAACAAAGGGCTTGTATGCCATTGTTCCCTATTTACCAACATGTTCTTTACTGTTTTGCGTTGGGCCCAAACAGCAATGAGCTGTATTGTGCTCACTAGTATGCAACCTTCAAGCAGAAAATAGCCCATGTCTCAAAGTAGTTACAGTCCGAATAAACAAGGGGGGGATTTTATGGAACATGGGGTGCAAATAGACAAGCGCAAGGACAGTAAAGAACTTCCATGAACATAAAGTGGACTGCACTAACTGTGCCATGCAGCACATGGTGAGGAAGCTGCTCTGTAAACCAGCCATGACCATCGTGGCTGCCTTCAGCTTTGGAGTTATGGTAAGCATTAAGCTTGTTATACTCTCTTACAGTTTTGTTAATTATGTACCTGAGGTTCTGTTATCTTACTCTCAGGTCAGGTACATGGAGTTTAAAGGAGGAAAAGACACATGACCAAAACAAAACATTTCCAGAGACCCTTGCAGAATGTAATCGACTGACCTCATCAGCATCTGGAAATAGGGGCATAAGTTGCTTTTGCAGTTTCTATGTCAGTTTAAGTCCTCCATTACTCAGTCCAGTTATATTGTGAAGAAAAGTTCTGCAGCTTAAGATCTGAATTATCCGGTTTCCACAAGATGTATAGTATTCCCTCCATATTGTCTACTTGTTTATACTGTGGGTTTAGGACGATAGCACAGGAAAGACTGGACAGTGATTTCTTCTTTTGTACATTTGATCACACTCCAAAGTTCTCTGAAAGCATACACAGTGTCATTGTTGGCAAAATTGACATTTATTCAATGGTAGATCTGTGTTAGAGCCACATGTTGTTGTTATACTTAAGTTTAAATACAGGATCACTTTTGGATTATTCTGCTAAATGTGAAAGTGAGATGCTACCTCAACTTTCAAATATTTTAGGCACAGCGACTGTTTTTTTCATTCTTGATTTGTGCAGTGCCCACAACAGCTAAAGTGTTTGTTAATTCTCGGTGTACACTTTTGTGCCTTCTGACTGAAAAGTTCCTAATTACCTGGTTATTATAAGGGAATAGTAAAAGGGATTCATTCTATCATTCAAAAGAGTGAAGGTCAGTATGGAAAAACTTGCAAAACAGCTCACTCTGGAAAAGAGAATTTACTGGAGCTGAACATAAAAGAATAAAATGGAAATGAGAGATTGATCTTTCACAACCTAAGGGAAATGGAATGTGTATATGAATATTTTTTGCATGGATGAATGTCTCATCACTTTTTTATTAGTTCATGTTTCAGGGTTATACCTTTGTCTGCATTCATAAACATTGCAGGTGAAAAGGGTGTTCATGTGTTCACGTACGCGATTCACAGGCTTTTTTTTTACTGACAGTTGAGCAAAAACATTGATTACTATGCGATTGGTGGGACTAAAAGAGGAAGAATAAAATCTTTCTTTCTAAGATTCACTATGAATTGATACCTTGTCCTTCAGACACTGCACTTTCATCATTCATGCATTTCTTCCAATGGAAAATGAATTTTTACAGCATTTCAGGGAAAGACATGGAAACTATGACTAAGATCATTAGATTATCTCTCTGTGTCTCAGAACTGCTGCTTTAAATATAATTTTCTTCTTTAATACACCTCTTGAAGGAAATTATTACAATGTTTTATCTAATCTAGTCTAAGTGAAAGGATGGAAAGTAACCTGGTAGCTAATCACATAATAAAAATCTAGATAACACTGCTTTCAATGACAGCACATTTAATTTTCTGATAACAAGTTATGTGTTTACATTACATTTTCATTTACTTGTCTATCATAGTCATTGTCTCTGAACACTTGAATGTGCATAGGTGGTGGTTTCATGTTTAATCCAAAGTAAAAATATTACTTACCATTATGTTCCCTTTTTTAGTTCTTATGTGCAGTACATTTCTATGATATATATTAGTAATCGAGTGTAGATGAGTAAAAAAAGAAAAAAAAAAGAACAAAATTAACTAGCTTGTCAGCACCAAAAAAAGTTGTGAATGCTACCCATTTGGAACTAACATTTGCAAAGACACCTAATTTTGCTGTTTCGTGAACTCTGTGTCTCTTGAGCTCCCTGTGTCAATGAGTTCCCCAGCACTGACTTTGATAGACTCTCCAGTAGTCCAGCATGGTAGGATTCCATGGACTGAATGGCCATAGGAGTGGTTTCCATGGGAGCACCAGGAAGTGTCAGTAGAGTTTGGAAGTGGAGATTGAAGTTTGTCCATTTAACAGCAACAAAAAAAATTGTGAGCACTTGTTTAGTTTAATAAAGAAATAGCTTTACACCAGTGCATCACAGAATCGTCACCTGCCAGTCACAGCCATATTTGGCACTCGTACATATTGCATATGTGTAATCAAAGATGGAAGTTGTCTTCTTTTTGCATTTGGATGCAAAATGCCTGCTCAATTAAACTGAAGCAAGTTGCAGAAGATCTTGAATATGACCTGTCACACTCATAAAACATCTACAGATAAGCAGAGCACAGACTCAGCAGAAGTGTTTGTATTCGTGAAACTAATGCAAAGACACAGCTGTCAACAGCCTGTCAGCTTTACGGTCGAAACTGTGCATTTAAGCTTTAGCACTTAGAGTAAATTCTATCAGTATGTGTATTAAGAGAGTTAACAGAGACTTTTCTTGAAATTTATATCTTATGTGATTTGTCGTACTTGTAAAGCAAATATGTAGTAAAAAAAAGATAATTCTTTCAAGCAAAATGTTTTTAAGAAGTGCAGGACTTTGTTGCTGCAAGAAAAGCAGAATTGGTTTTATACTGATTTTAAAAGTGTAAATTTCTTTAGATGGCTTTAGCAGCACGATAGTATGTATCTTCTATGGTATTCTGAAGAGTTCAACCCTAAAACTGAAGGCTAAGACTTCAGCGATTTCACAGAATCATAGAATCGTAGAATGGTTGTGTTGGAAGGGACTTTAAAGATTGTCTAGTCACAGCCTCCACTGCCATGGGCAGGGACACCTTCCACTAAACCAGGTTGCTCCAATTGTCATCTAATGTGGCCTTGGACACTTTCAGGGATGGGGCATCCACCATCGACCTTTGTAGTGTCAGACGTGATGTAAATCTGAGCTCTGAAGAGGGAAAACAAGTTAGTTGCTACCAGAAGAATTAAAACCTTCCATATATAATATAAAGAATGTTTTTCTTGTTTATTCAGGACTCAGCTGAAGACGTGGTTCAGTAAGGAATTTTCTTCTTGAGTAATGAACACAGAGAAAGAGTAGGAATAATTACCTGGTTTGAAGTTGGATATTTCTGTTTGCTTACCTTCCTCAGAAACAGGGAGTATATTAATTTCCTAGTGTCATGCTAGAATTTCAGGTAACTTAATTCTTCTCCAGTTGGAGCACAGGACATTGCTCTTTCCTTTGATTTCATATGTGAGCTTAATTCCAGCTAAAAGTACTTTGTTATAGCTCTTATAGTTACTGTAAAATATTTCAGAAGTGTTTTATGGCCTGAGACATAGGTGGTCACATGGCTGTAACTTCAAAAGGCCTAATTCAGTGACTTTAATTTTCCATTTTAGTCCCATGATTCAGTCCAGAAAAAGAGAATAACTTTATTTTTTAGTTTGAAAAGTATATTTCAATATAAAGAAGCCATTACCTCTTGCAGAAACAACTGCTGTTTGGGTTAAGTGGAGATGGGTGTTGAGTGAGGAATCATCTTTGGTAGTATCTAAATTTAAAGTGCAAAGTACCTTTTTAACTTTGCTTCTAAGTGGCATCTGGGGGCTATGGTTTAATTAAAATTCTCCACGCACTGGGAGCAACTGGCCCTTCATTTTGGCCATGCAGACACGAGTCTGGGGGCAGCCCGATTTCCATGATTCATGTGGTTTGCAGACAGTTTGTGAACTCCATATGCAGGTCTGCCTGATAGTGTGTTAACAGACTTAGCAATGGGTTAGGTCACCAGGTCTGAATGAGGCTTATTCATTGCTTGTGCACAGGAGATCTTATTTTGAGACTGAATTCAGGCCAACAATCCAGAGAAGGTGTAGCTGTTCCCTCCGAGTTCCTTTAGTGCTTGTCACACTCTTTTTGTGTGTGCTTCAAACAAATTTGCTGGATACTGAGTTGAAAAGATAATCTCACATCTAGAAACAATTCTAAACAATCTTTTCCCTGTGTAAATAATAAATTAGGACTTATCTATCTTTAATCATGTGGGTTTAGCTAGATTTAAAATTATTTTTTCCACTACTGGTTGAATGACTTAAAATTTAGTGTCCTGTTAATATTTCAGGCTACTGCCTTCTGCTCAATATTTGAAATCCTGTGGAATAACATTCATGTGACTCAAATAAAACATCTTTTTTCCATCTGTCAGGTCTTTAAAAGAGAAAGTATACCCCACATTTGGTCAACATGTCATGTAAACTTATTTTCTAAAACACATTTAAGTGGGTCAGTCTTTCCTGCCAGATACTTTTATATTAGTTGATTTCACACCTTCTCTATTCAACCAAGGTACATTCATGATTAATAGAAAATTATTATAGTGTTTGCTCTTTTTCCTTAATAATCTTTTATAAAGCATGAGAATTATTGTTGAGTTGACAAAGAGCCTAGGGTTTATGCCACTTGGGCCTTTTCTCACCTGCTGTCAGCTTATCTATCTTCTTATTAAACCAGCTCTCATATGCACATTAAAGAAACCATCACTGGCCACAAATTCCATCCCTCAGTCTTTTACCTTCCATAAACACAAAGAAGAATGAAGGTACAAGAGTATCTTTACGCTTGTTTTTTATTGATGTGGTTATCATAGTTATCAATTTTAGGAATACTTGGAGCTTTGTGTGTGGAAAGAGCTGAATATAATGTTCCTGTTTTAATACAGCATATAAATGTGTACAGTGGAACCAGGAAGACACTGAAGAACGACAGAAGGGCATGCATTGATTAGCAAGTTCTGGCCTACTTCAGCTCTGTTTTGCTTCAGATCTTCCTCTCTTATCAAGCCACAAATCACTGTAGTTAGTGTGAATATGTAGTAGAAGGGCAAAATTTCCACTAGTGAATTGTCTGACTGAAATCAAAAGAGAATTTCTTTCACATGTTCCGCTGATAATTTTGTCTTCCTGCATTTTATTTTGTCTACTCTTTTATGAGCATCTATGACTGAAGCTCTGAAAATTGTACTGAGAAAATGAACCTGCATTCCCCAAAAGGAGTGGAAGACCAATGTCTATAAAATCTTTATTAGAAAGAAAGCACTGTCTGTGCTTCATTAGCAAGTTGTTTGGTTTAGATGAAGCAGAACAATAAATTGAATTAGTTGATGCTAAATTCTCTGCAAGTATACTGTGTTTTTGTTCAAAAGAAGCCAGTCATTGGTTTGAACTGGTTTTCCCTATTGAGTTTTGAGCCAATTTGAAATACACTTAGGACAGAGCTTCCTACTGAGTTTTCTCCAGGAGAAAGCTAGTCTGCATGTGGAAAAGCTCCCTGAGAACTATAGCAATGTGCACTAAATAGAGAAAATCAATTCGTTCCTGTCAAAGTGGTCCATCTCATGACAAAATGCAAGCCTTAATTCCAAGAATTTTCCCTGTCATTTTATTAAAATTGCTAAAACAACCCCACCGTAGAACCACAGTGCCTCCAAAAATTATTATAAGATATAACTAAATACAGCAAAATACTCATACCACTAAAAAAGTGTTCTATATACCTCTTCATTCTCCACTGTCTAAGTGGTTACATTTTATCTCCATATGAGATCTCTAGAATGCTCCTCTGACACACATCAGGGCATTCACAATTCTCTGGGTTTTTTTGGTTTTGGGTTGTCTGTTTTTAGAAAAAGTTCAGGGTATGTCAGTATTGAGATTATTATTCTGTATAATAAATTCCTTAGAATTTAAAGGGCTCGATCTCCACTATGTTCTGGTACATGGATGTACTTTCTCCAGGAACATACTTATTTTTAGCATATGAGTTACTAAAAAATTCAAAACTGCATTTTTCCCTAAATAGAAATATGAAAAGTATTTGCAGAGCTAGATATACCCCATATAATCATCCCAAAAAGTAAAAGTAATGAAAAGATGACATGAAGGTGGCCCAGTAATTTTTGGGCTAGATGTATGTGTGTGCTTGTAATTATCATCACAGCATTATTAGCTTTACAAATTGTATACCAGAGTTCTGAAATTTTACTTCTTATCTCTAGAAATACTGGCTAGACCAGATTGTCTTGTGCTATCAGTGTTCCGTATTGCAGTGTGGGCTAATAACATCTAACAGTTTGGGTTGTTTATTTTTGGGGTTTTTTGGTTTGTTTTTTGTTTGTTTGTTTGTCATTTTAATAAGGCCTGCCTAGGTTAGAACTAACTTTAGTTCGGATCCTCAAAATCCTTCTATTCAGGCCTTGCTTTTCTGAGTTAGTGATTTCATATTAAAAATAATTTGTTAAGGTAGTCATATAGTTTCACATATTGATGCTGCAAGGTCAAATTTTACTATAAAATACTGAGAAAAATAGTCCCTTTGCTTTCTTACTCCAACGCAATATTATTTATTGATAAGCTATTTTTTTCAATGGTGACTTTTAAATGGAAGTTTACTTTTCATCTGCCAGCTGGAAGTAGATATCTTAGGTCAAATTAGTCACTGTCAAACTGGAAAACAGTTTTAAGTGGGTCAAAAAAGGGCTTGTCATAGGTTTGACTCTTTAATAATTCAGTTGCAATTTGAAGTATGGGGAAAGCACTTGCATAGCATTTTCAGATCAATATAGGAAACACAATTACTTTGGAAAGCAGAATTGCAATTCAGAGCAATGTTCCAAAATTTCAACAATGAAACATGACACTACAGGTACAAAAGAGAAAAAAAAATTGCTGATTAGGCAATAGCAGTAGTGAAAAAAATTCCAGTGTAGAAGTAAAAGTTCAGACTTAATATGGCTTAAATATATGAAGTACTTGCATGACAGGTAGTGGTGTTCTTGGGAAATACTGACAACTTGTGCATATGTAGTTGTTCTATCCTTCTCAGTTGCTGGTGAGACTTCAGCTGTGACACTACATACAGCTCAGCTTGTCATCACTTAGGACTTAGGCTGAGACATTTCAAAGTTGAGCAAAAGAGAAAGGATAAAAGATTTAGACAACAAGATGTTAGTTAGAAGGCTGAAGGATCTGGCTGTGCTGATATAGAAAGAGGACCAGAGTTGGACAAGATAACAGCCTTTCACTGTGTTAAACATTTTTTTAAATAGGACAAATATTAACCACTCTTCATATCCAGTGGAGGCACAAAATGGATTATCTCAATTTGTGGCCTGGGATATTTAATAGATATGAATGTTATGACTGCAATAGCAAAGATGCCTTAGAATGGATATATTTTAGTGAAACTGTTATATTTGAATATTGGGAAGAACATAAAGGAATAGATATCCTACATTACCGATTTCCCTTCCAAGACAAGAATATCTTGAGCACTATGAGTAATAGCATTATGTTTAAAAATTGAATTCTAAAATTAGATACAACTTTCTTTAGTATTTATGGCTCTTCTTACACAGTATCCTGCACATCATTGCTGTTAATTTGTATTGATACAGCATTTGTCACAGACTTCTTGAATAAATCAACCACTCAGATCATATAGGACCCTTCATTTAAAAGACAGGAAGCTGAGACAGAGATAATAACAGGTCCATATTCAAATAGGATACATTTCCCCTGTCTTGTTCCTTCTATCCCTTAGCTGCAGTGACATTTTTTATCTCTTTCCTCTTTCCATTCCTCTTCGGAAGCTTAGAGGTCTGTTGTCCTCCTTGGCTGACACAAGAGCCTAGGCTACCTAGTAAAGGTAGGGTAGTAAAGGTATGAAGGATTGGAAATAACATCTTTAACATTAATTATTGGTGAAAAATCCCACGTGACCTGGTCACTGTATATTCCTTTTATAATCTTCAGACAGAAGTATTCCAAGGAAATAGCATTTATTCTACTTTTTGTTTGCTTGTTTGTTTGTTTTACTTTAGAGTATGATTAATCCCACACATTTCTCAAATGACCACAAAAATGTTCTAGATGACTGAGAGTGCTTTTGATCAGGTGAATCCCTTGGTCTCTTGAACAGCCTATCTTCTGAGTCTTCTGTATTCTTATTTTCTGCTTTTTCTCTCAAAACAGTGAATTATTTACTTAGGTGCTAGTTTCCTTTTATTAGTTCTGCAAAGAAAAAGTTATGATTCAGTTAAAATTAGATTTATAAATTGTCTTCTAGGTGCTAAAGCTCAAATAAAAATAATTTTTAAAATTATTAATTTAAAATAACTTTCAGTCACTGAAATGTTATTATAAAAAAAAAAGAAAAGAAAGGCTTTTCACTATTTTCTGGTTTCTCCCACAATACTTTTAAGATGAATGACTGATGGGCTTCATAGTGCAGAGAAACTTCTTTACAGAACCAGGTTGGCTCTGTTGACACCAATCCAGACTTTCAGAAGCTGACCTGTCAACAGTTCTCAAATCTCACTTGTGCTTATCTTCTCAGTTCAATTTCTCCAAATAATTTCCAGTTGTGTTACCAAGAAGGAGCTGAATGCTGGTAAACTTTTTCAGAAAATCAGAGCAGTGATTTGCCTGTTGCAACTTTCAGCTCAGGGAGTGGTATCCATAATGGCCTGATAAGTGCTTACAGTCTCTGCATTTAGAATGAGGATACGAGACAGGAATGAACAATAGGCAGTTTGCTTAGTGCTGCGATGCCTAAGTCATCTCCAAATGCAGCGGAAAGTCTGAAGCACTCTCACAAGATACGGCTTAGACATCTCTGTGAAACTTTGATGCAGAGCCCAAAATTTCTCCCTTGGTGTGACACTACAGAGGAAGCCTGCCTTTTGGCCCTCGTTCAGAACTTCTTGCATTTTGTGCAGCATGAATTTGGGTCTCGGTTCAATTTCTGTTCACATTCTCCATCTGTCCATATCTTCCCTCTAAGCTCCTTGCTAAACCCTGCTTCTGTTTCCCAGCTGATCTTTCTCTGACGCTCTCTCTCATACAGTCCAAGTGGTTCCTATGAAAATACAGCTTTGATTATCTCACCTTACTCACTTTGCAGGCTGTTTGCTGATTCCAAATCCAGCTCAAGCTCCAAGTGTGCTGGTGCTCTTACACTGCCTGGCAAGCCTTTTCCCTGGTACATAATGGCCAGGCAGGCTAAATGGGCTAGTCATTAACTACGAGTGAAGGCAGGGTTTGAAATTTAATAACTGGTATGGAGAAAGGCCAGAAGGAGGACTAAATGCTGAGGATTTCTTTAGTGTGTGTGTGTGATGAGAAGTTTATCAAGTTTGATGCCTCTAAATCTGGATAAGTCCTTGATTTAGACAGTTTCCACAGATGAAAAGATAGTCAGGAAGGGTGATGGATGGAGCGAATCAGAATCAGAGTTACACCTAAATTTTAAGTCTAATATAAGAAAGATTAATTTAAGACTCAGTGGTTATTTTTAATGGCTGTATAGCATTAAAAAAACACAGTGACATAAGCCTCAGGGAATCATAAAGTAGCTTGGAGGTAATATTTGCTTCATTAGTTTGTGGAGCACATTTTCTGTAACCTCTTTCATAGTTGTGTTTTTGCTGCATATATAATGTAAGAGGGCAACACTGAAATAAAATTATGCTTCTTGTCTGAGTTGAACGTAGAAGCAATGACTCTCATTTTTCAGAAACTTTATCATCTGGGTTAATCATTTACATCATATTGATCCTCATTTTATGATTCCTAAATTATAACCAACAGCAGAAATATCATGGCCTTCTAGGAAGAATGGAATAGAACCAGTGACTTTGTCCTTTGCTTATTTGATCAGTCATACTGTATTAAAGAGAATTTTATAGTAATGCTTCCAGATATTTCTTTAGGCAGTAAAAGTGGTTCTTGTGACAGCAGTAGTGTAGGCTGCTCTGATTCCTTATGTTCTTAGAGCCTGTTTGAGCATTGCTTATCTCAGAAACTATAACCGAGGCAGAGGAACCCATTTTTATCTCTTCCTGTTTCTCCATCTTTTGGCCCAGGAACTCACCAAAGAAAACAAGAAGTTTTGACAATGTTACAGAAGTAACATTTTTACCATATGCACGCACACACAGAGACACACGCACAGATATGTAAAAATGCAAATGGCTTTTCTGGAAGTGTTTTACAAACATGACTAATAGTATTTTTTATCTCAGTGACTCAGCAGTTATGGAACATTCTTACCTACATCAAAGGCTTTATTTAATTAAAATAGGTGCTGCAGTCTTTCACATCTTATGCAGGATTTAGGCAGTATATCCATAAAGGTGTTGGTGCCTGTATTATGTTTTGAAAACATTAACTATCTAAATTCCTCAGTAATCACGGATTGCCAAAAAATTATGTTGGTAAGGTGCAGTGAATGTCATGCAGTCCCACCTGGACCTCGAAGCTGGGCTAATTTCTAAGTTAGATCAGATGCCTAGAGGGCTGTTCCAGTAGAATTTTGAAAACCTCCAAGGATAGAGATTTTGCTGTCTCTCTGTGAATCCTGTTCTGGGAATTCACTGCTCTCCTGATGAAGAGTGCTTCATTTTCCTTGTACAACTTATGGCTTTTGTCCTTCAGTGTGCATCCCTTAGAGTAGTTTCAGTCTGTCTTTTCAGTAGTACTTCATTTGAGAGTTGAAGACATCAATTAGGTAATTTTTCCAAGCTCAATTCCCTTAGCTTCTCTTCATTGAGCAGCCACTCTCTCCCTCAAGTCCTCACCATCTTACTGGGCCTACATTGGGCTCTCTAACTGAGATTTTAATGCTTTGTGTGGGTATAAAACAGGGTGGAAAGAGTATGGAAAACTCTCCCGAGCCCTGCTCTTCTAGTTAGTGTTTTTGTTCTCATCAGCTCAAGTGCAGACACACTCCAACTGCTGTGGTGCTTCACTTCAGGAGCAAATTATGTTTCCTCAAGCACTTCCTATGCAGCTTTATAAAGAAACACACAGCACAGTTCAGGAAACACTAGTCTGTGCCCCCCATTAAGCTCTCAAACCCCATAATTAGGTTAGAGTAATTAGGGAAATTGCTGGGTGGTGGGTTTTTTTTTGTTTGTTTGCTTGATTTTTGTTTGTCAGAGTTTTTTTCAACTAGAACATCATCCATTTTTTCTAGATTTTTTTTTTTAATATACTAAAGTTTTAAAAAGTCATCCTTTCCTAATAAAAACTAATATTTGCTTGGGTGCATGTAATGCCTGTTTGATGTATAAATTCTGAGGTAATAATATCCCAGTGTTTGTCATCATTAAAGAAACAAAATCTTTTACGAATGTGTTCTAGATTTTTAATTCATTAGTTTAGGAAATTAGATTAGAAAATGGCTCTTTCCTTCTCATGTTATGAGTAACTAGTCTTGAAAAAAAAAATCCCCAAAATCCAGTGACAGTATTCTGTAAAAAATCTCTCTGACGGATCTCTTTTAAAAATGTGCCATAAAAATATTTCCATGTTCTATACAAATATGATAAGAAGCTACAATGGAAGGACAAGTAATGAAGCACTGCCAAAACATTTCTAAATTACATCAGCATCCCAAACTCTACTTGGCACTCCTTAATGCATTTTTATTTTGGAATTTCTTAGAACATGACTTTTAGAATCTTAGTGTTGTAATGTTTTGATCTATTTGGAAAAAAAATTTAAAATATTTTTACAGCATTGCTGCTGAACCCTTTGTGATCTCTTATGATGAATTATGTTCAGATATGAGTACTTCCATTGACTTTTGAAGACAGCATGTGCTTGTGTTGTTGTATTAGTATCAATCAGATAGCAAATATAAAATTCTCTGAAGTTAATGATACACTCTGTCAATTCAGTAAGCTGTGGATCATATCTTGAGGAAATTAGAATGAATTTTTTTCCTTGAACTGGTAATCCCACTATTCCCAGTGTGGGTAGGCTTTTTTGCACTTTCTTTAAAATAAAATTTCTCAATTCTTATCAAATATATAACTAAGTATATAAATATATAAAATATATAAATATATTCAAATATAATTTAAATTCATAAAAAAGTGGAGTCCCTAAATAGACAGAATGTGGGGAACAGGGAGGAAGACTGTTCATTTAAATGACTGAAATACTTAGTCCCACTGGAAATATTCTAGTAGTAAATAATCTTTAAATCTGAGTTTTATATTGAAGAAGTTTGAAGTTTTCACAGGAACAAATGAAGTAGTTTTATATGGTAGAGAAAAAAAATAAAGCAATAGTATGCCAGCTGCCTATGGAAAGAAAATAAAAATAAGGCCCTGGCCACTGCTAAGCTGAAAAAATATAGACCAATGATTCTCTTGAGGCACATTTTTGCCTATCCCATTTAAAAGAAAAACAGCAAAAAAAACCCCAACAAAAACAATACCCCACCAAAACTAAAACCAGACAAGCATGGATTGTTTCTTTCTTCTACTTTTGATCCTGTGGAAATATTTTAAAAAGAAAGAAGAAAAATTTGTTAGTAGAGAAGGATTTTCGACTGTCTGGCTTGTTCTGGAAGTATTGACAATAGAGTCAATAAAGTAAATGGTGGAATGTGGGGAAGTGGCAGACGGTGATAATCAGCTCCATTTGCTTCAAAGCCCAGAAGGAGTTCAATATATAGAATAGCTCTGAATTTGTGTATTGAGCTGGAGATATTAATAGAATAGCTGAGACTGTAAAAGTCTCATTCTGCATCACATTTCTGGTTCTGTTTTTATCAGACTCTAGTCACTTATTTTGATGTGTATCTCAACCGTGTTGATATTTTATAATGCACAGACACTGAAATTAGTAAGAAATTAAGAAATAAGGTGAAGCAAGAAAAGTGTCCTGCTCACAAAGACTAGAAATTTGAAATAATGTATGTTTAAACTTCATTGTCCTAAATAGCTAGTAAATATGTAGTGGAAAGAAGCATGTAAATGCTTTAAAATTCCAGTGTATTTCTGATCCTCATTTCTGAAAGTCTTTGTTATCAGCTGAGAGTTTTCTGCAGAAAATATAAGACTGCTAGCAATTTACTATTAAGCTTAAAAGTGTTTTTAAGGAAATATGTTTAAAAGTATTTTCTCCACAGTTCAGAATATCCAAACTTTAAACATAATTTAGAAATTTAATGGTGAAATGAGAATGAACAAATCAAAATCAATGCTATATAGTTTCTCCTTAGCTGGTCATACAGAAGGAATGAATAGACTGAAGAACAAGCTGAAGGTTTTAAGGTGTTTTGGGTTTTTTTACATGCAGTTCAACAATTAGAAAGTAGTTTCACTAGGATAGGATCTGCAATACAATTTCAGATCAAAATCCATCCTATTCAGCCTGTTCTCCTTGACAGGGACCAAGTCATATATTTTCAGTAAAAAAATAATATCATCAACTGGTACAAAGTCATTTAATATTTTCCAGAAAGAGTGCAGAGCATATTAAAAAAAAAGCAAAAAAAAAAAACTTTCATCATTAATTCAGTGCTTAGTGTTTATGTGTAAATTGATGTTCAAACAACATGATAAGGAATTGCACACTGATACAGAGAGCTCATAGATAATGCTGAGGTAAATGCCATCAGTGATTCATCATTTGAGATAATCTTCACTACTATTCAGCCAGCCTGACTCGACTGCTGTTTGTACAGCACCATACTAGAATGATTTCTGTACCTTCAGGAGAGGGATCTGAGAATTAAAGAACTTCATATTTCCTAATGAATTACAAACAGCTGGTGCTTTAAGTATTACAGGTTCTGTAATACTTATAGAAAGGTTCTTTTTTTTATAGTCTTATCTAAGATCTATGAAAATAAATACTCTCACCAGAAAATGAAGTAAAAGCATTTATGTTCCTGACTTGATGACTTGAAAATTAAATAACAGCGATGTTCATTGTAGGAGATGACTTGATGATCTCCATCATAGTCTGTCCAGGGCTCTAAAATCAGTGCATTGATTGATGCTAAACAATAACCTTTAATCAACCTTGGCTCAGAGGCAAATAAATACATGACTAATAAACCTGAGACCTTTTAAACATTAACTTTGTTGCAGGGTCAAAATATTTATTAAATTTCTTATTTATATCTAGGTGCTCTGAAAAGCTAATAATCTTAGGATCCTCATAAAATGAGATTTGTCTTGAAATAAGAAAATTGAAAAAAACTCTGCACCTATTGATTTTATATAAATGAACTAATGACTAAAACTATTTTCCCACATCAAACACTCTCTAACATCCATTTATATAGTGTTTCAAGTACGCATTCCTCATCTCTATGGTGCTATTGAACACTCCATTATGGCCTGTTACTGAATAGTGACTCCCAGAAATCAACTGTTTTAAAATCTGCTTCTCATCTTTCCATCCTTTGACTCATTGCTTTTGAAAAGTCGAGACCTCTTTCCATGTTGGTTCTTACTCTGGGGATAATGGAGTGCATCCCCAACTGAATTTTATAAACATAGCTTAAGTACTCATTCTACCATGAATATTTAGAAGAACACTTTTAATTGTTAGCAATTTTTCTTGTTTTCCAACTAAATATTAGAAAATAAGTGTTCTTGTTTTGTTTATCCTGATACTCTAAAACCCTCACCGTTCTTGTTTTGTGTAATACTATTTACTTAAACTTTTATAATTATACTGTGCCTTAGACTCTGTAGGTCACAGTGAACATCAGACTGTTTGAGATTCCAAAGCAGTCTTTCCTTAATATATCTGGACCCAAAAAATACTGAATGACATGACTGGAAAGCCTGGCATTTTGTGAAGATAAGATGTAACTAATCTATTCAATAGCCGTTCATTTTATGTGGTCTGGACTAATTTTTCAGCCCTTCTTCTTACACTGGTCTAGAATGTGCATTTGGATGATTGCATACATTTCAGGGTTTCATTAATTCTCTTTCCTTTATAAACTCTGGGTTTCCACTGTAGGATCAACTTCAGACTCAAAAATGTCACTAGAAATTTCTAAACAGTGAGAAAAACACATGAAAACAACAGAGGAGAGAACCAATCCAAGGGTGTGATCATCTTGTGAGCATCTTTTACTAGTTATTTCCCATGTTTCTGTAGCAAGACTCACTGTGCACCATGTTTAGGGTGATTGGGATATAATCAACTAATAATACTTTTTACTTAGATTTATTTGGACCTGTTGCAGCAGTGGACAAAAAATGTTTTGTTTTTTTTGTTTTTTGTTTTTTTGTTTTTTTTTTTAACAAGAATAACAGGAGATCTGAAAATGAAGGGGAAGAAAAGAACCTTTTTCCTTTTGTATTTGCAGTGAAAGTATATCCTAGATTTTAGGTCAAACATAAGAATTTTCATCTTTATGTGATATCTTGAATCATCACTGTTGCTTTAAGGTCTATGTCTTTTGTTATGTATGTAGGTTTAGAAACTGCAAATGGCACATCTTTCACATCAACTTCTGATTTTTTGCTACCTTATCTTTTTTTTTAGCTTCATTAGTTTTTAAAAGTAAGCTTTGCCAGATTTCTGTCTTCGTGTCCTGCTTGTCACAATAAGCAGAAATGGGAAGAGGAAGTTCATGATTCTAAAATAATGTAATCACTATTAAAATAGTAGAAAGAAAATTCATTAAAGGTTACTGCTTTCTTCTTCCCTAGCCCTACACAGTTGGATAAAATATCACATTGCGTGCAAGACTTTCATCCGATGTAATTTATCCAGGAGTGGAACACTCCCTCTTCTGAAAATGAGCATAGATTTGAGTATTAGTAACATAAATTGTATTTAATAATTGCTAAAACTATCAGATATATTTCCACTTATCCTTAAAAAGAGAAGAAAGAGGCTGTCTTAGTTCAAAGGAGAACTAAGATATCTATGTTGGCCAATAAATAATCCCTCTCCTTTAAATTAAGAGAACAGAACTTTAATTAGGAAAAATATATGTAAAGGAAAAAAAAAATAACAGTTCTTAACCACAACACATATATATACAACAACAGTCTGCAACAAACCCCTCCACCCCCAAATGACAAGGCAAAACAGTCTAAAAGGTCCTCTTGGCTACTTCCCAAAAAGGGAAGTGTGATTATATCCACAGAGAGCAGGTGGTGCTGTCGCGCCCAGCCAGCTGGGCTCTCTGACCTGCTGGTGCAGATGATGGCTGTGGTCTAGTTGGGAGTGATGGTCGTATTCTGATCAAGAGCAGTGGTTTCCTCCTGTCAAGATCCTGTTGCTCCTCTGGATCCAACAAGGCCCCCAAGATCTTCTGAGCCCCGTTTATGTACCCTCAGGGAGCACCCAGTTCCTCCCCTAGGGCGGGGACTCACACAATGGGTGATTAACTCTATGAGTCATGGGGTGTTGTTGAACCGTTGATGGCCCATTAGCAGCCACACCCCCTCAGGCTGGGTGTGAAGGTGCTAACGACTTCCTGAGCAACTGCTGTGAATGGTCCATTGTTCTTGGGGAATGAATAGAGGGTGTAGAATACACAGCTTTAATTACCCCCATACAGTGATAACTGGTCCCTCCTGCTGAACTAGGACAGAGGCTGTTCTAAAAATCAATTCTGTTCTCTTGAGCTGATCAAGACTGAGTTGAGTGCCATTTCTGGACTTTTTTGGGGAAGAGCTAGCATGAGACTAGGAATATAGAGTTTTGTGTGGTCTGGCTAGCAGACATTCTTGCTGCAGAAAAAGTGTAATGGGAAATCTGGACATACTGTGAGTAGTTTTCACACTTCATGAATTTAGCCATCTGTGGCAGATGATCTACTCTGTGTGTTTATTGTCAGGTTCAGTTACATTTATTTGAAATGGCTGAAGATTGCACCTGCTCTGGGATCAACTCAGTGTGTTTTAGGGAGAATTCTTATGCTTCAGAAATGGAGGGATGGAGGGAGAGGGGAAAAAAAAAATTCAGGCAGAAGAGATTTTCAGGGAGACACTGGGAAACTTCGGAAAGAGAAATGTACTCACAACCAGAACTGATGGAGAAATCAACTTGCCCAGCTAAGGCAAAGAGGGTTATACTGTTTGCTACAAGACCAGAAAGCTGGTGAGTTGTTGGAATGGAGTGAAGCCTGGAAGGCAAGTATCAGCACCCAAGGAGAGTTTCACAAACTCTCATTCTACTTCTAATTCTAATTTTAATAGTGTGTAATACTGGGATTTTGTCAGCTATGTAAGCATCATGAAGGACTGTTGGTCATTACAGCTCTTACAGAACCTTACAGAGCTATTCAGGGTACCAGAGCAGGGGAAGAAGTGTTTTTCTACAGCAGAATGTGTTGCACTGATCGTTTTAAGGTATTTTTGAGAAGAGGGGGAAGGAATTTGATGTGGGCTGTTCTGCAGGTGTGCAACAGTATGGATGAAACCAAGGCTGAGCAAAAAAGACAAAAAGAAGGCTTAGCTGTGATGGATATAGAAAGGCCTGAATTAAGCAGGTAGGCACTTGGTGAGTTTGTCTAATCTGTGCCTTACAGCAGCAGTTATATGCCATTGTTCCTCAGCATGAACTGCATTTTAGAGAAAGTGATTAATCAGGGCTCTGTTCATTCTGCCGCCTTTAATCTTAGATCAGGGCAGCAAAGCATCATGAGTGCAGAATAAAATAAATACTGCCTGAAGGATCCAACTGAGCCAAACCCAGAGCCTTTGATTGCTGAGGAGAGGTGTCATTTCTGAAGAACTGCAGAGGTGGCGAAACTCCTGCACAAAGAAAAGGATTAAAACTCTGCTCCAGAGCAGGTCTTGCATGGGGAGACAAAAGCAGGAATTAAATCTGCTCTGGTTGCAGGGAGTGGAACTGATCTCCTCTGTCTGAAGACATTTACAGGTGACGTCTGTGTTTCATGCAGCTGTTTCCACAGTCTGTAAGAGAAACAGATGTGATTGTGGAGTGAGCTGAAGAAAAACTGCACTTTCTTTTAGTTCAGGAGTCTGAAGGACTAGCTCAGATTGACTCTGTACTTAGGCAGATGAATCCTCACTCCTGTGAATAAACAAGGGCTGTGATGCAGCATGTGGTGTCTCGTCAGCTACCATGCTTTGGAGAAAGTCTCTAGTGAAGGAGAGGCAGAAAAAGCCAAGATTTTCTCACGCCTTTTTTTTTCTTTTCCCCTTTGAAACAATGCTAACATTTCCTTTTTTTCAGCAATAGAGGGGGTTTGGTTTTGATTGTTTCAGCACTTTCTGTTTGGTTGTTTTTTTTTTTGTTTTTTTTTTTAATTGTAGCTGAAAGTTTGCAAAGTAGCCTGATATCAGTTGAAAACAGATGGTGTTAATTCAGCATATGCATATCATCCTGATAAGTATAAACTGTTCTGAATTTTTCTCACCAGTATTTTCTGGCCAGGATTCTCAGTTAGATTGCAAGAGAATTTAAAGTATATTCTCATTGACTGGAGAAGTATTCTTTATAATCATTAAAATTTTCCATAGATGAGATCTGAGTTTCAAATAAAATGTATTATTCTGACTGAGGGGAATAACACATGATTTGTATGGTACATGATGAGAAACAGCAGATTATTGATTACTATGAGTGAATGAGGCCATGCTAAGGCTATTTCATTACAGGAAAGATTTATTCCAAGGGTTTTGTTATTTGAAGATAAAGTTGACCGATATCTTTCTCTACTGCCACAGATAGCGTCATGATTAACAAATCCCAAAGCTAACAGTTAATATTTCAGTACAATATCCTTTCACATAGCTGTTTTCAATTACCAGTGGAGAATCACAGTGCCTCTGTATCAGAGCATATTACTAAGATACAGTTCTTTGTCATTGCTTAGTTAAATGGACAAATGGGCTATGCTGGAGACAGCATTTAGGATGTCTGTATCTCAGCCTAGCACAGACATCGAGTTGTCCACCTGCATCATAGAACTTTTGATAACTTTCCACAGATTTGACAGAAAGATTCTGAGTATTTACAGCTCTCTATTTATATAAAATGCTTTTTAAAAGTCAGTGAAACAACAGAGGGGAAAAAAAGGAGTGATGATTGATTAAGAAACAATGTTTATGTTGTAGTGTAGTGTACAATGTTATAGTATGGTCACCATGAATCTACAAGCTTTGTTTTAATCTTATTAAACACCTACCTCAGCGAAATTCTAGTCTTGCCATTAGTCTTTCTCTACATAGGGAATTGCTCTCTTGTCCAAGTTATTGTTATGCAGTGCATAGACTGCTATGTACCTTATCCTCTGTTTTGTCATTTATATAATAATCTTTTTGGTTGTCAAAGTAGAATATGCTTCAGAAACCCCCTCTTCAGAAACTTTTATGAGTCATGAGGAAGAAGGTGTGTAGCAAAAGCCATTAATTTTGATCTTTTTTTATTTTAAACAAAAATTGAACTGTCTTCTAGAAAATAATTTACAAATGAGGAAAGATTTTAATTCACAGACAAAGGTAATTATTTTGAATTCTTTGTCAGAATCAGGCTTTGGTCCTGGACTAGGGCTGAAGTACTTTGGCAATTAGAGTGCTAACTGGAGTTGATACCTGGAGTAAACCTGGTATTGTAGCAATGCTGGAATAGTATTTTCTTTTTGTTAAGTCCCTTGTTAGCTTTTAGTAAACTGATACATAAATAAAATATTTAAGAATATTTAATGTATCTTAGTACAAAGCTTGTAAAGGCAAGCATTTAGGAAGCATCAGTAGGTGTTGCCTAAATAGCAGCTATATATTTTGTGCAATGATTTCAAGCCTTTTATAGCAAAGTATGAAATCTGGAAATCTGTATTTGTCATTCAGAGAAGAAATTTGGACCATGTTGCTCTCTTCTGGCAACAAGGTTTTCCTCTTCTGCTCTCCTTTCCTTCTTTCCCTTCCATTTCCCTATTTTTCCTTCCCTTTACCTTTTTTTTTTCTTTCAGAAATTGAATAGTGGGAAAAATATTGAGTCTGTTTGTTACAGATATTTCAGTGCAGAAGCAGTACTCAGCTTAACAATTTTACTCTTTCTTGTTAGCTTTACAGATGCCCATTGTCAGAATCGATTTGCCAGAGATTTTTTCCCATTGAAAAGTAACTGAGATACATGCAATTCTGTATACATTTAATATAATTGAACAGTAAATCTCATATATAAACTGGTATCCCAGAACACCTTGCAAAGATAAGTAATATGGTTGCAAAGATAAATAGCAAAAAATAGCAGAGGGAAAAAGAAATTAAAAAAGAAAATAATGGTTTTCAGATGTGTTTTGAAGATAATGTTACTGTGAGTTAGCCAGAAATGTTTCCCTTTTGTACAAGGCTTAAATTACAAAAGAAAAAAAATTGCAAAGTGGTGAATTGTACTAAAGTAAATGGGGGAAGAGACTGTCTTCAGTGAGCAGAAGCACACAGTTTAGCTACAAGGTTTGTAGCTATAAGGTAAGGAAATTAAAACATAAGCTTGTGAATAATGTGTATGTTGTCTACAATCTGTTAAATGCACATACATGGAATGTTCTTCCAAGTACAGTATTTAAACTCAAAGCTTCCTAACACTGTATTTCATTTTTCTCACAAACTGATTTTCCACTGATGTGTTTCTGCTGATTTAAAATGCTATTTCTAACTTTTAGAAATTGAGGAGGGAATTGCCCCCTTGCCCTTAGAGGCAGAAGTTGTTAATCCTGTTCCAGATGAATCACAAATCAGTTAGTCTGTGTAAAACTGTGTCTTCAGTGCAAACAACTGGGAATAACTATTATGTCTGCTCTCATAAAGTAGAAGAAATGTAGATTTAGATCTCTCTGAAAATCACTGTGTAAGGGCCACATCTGTCTGTAGTTTGCATATCAAATTTCCTTTAAATTTGTCCTTTCTCCCCTGAAGATCAAAAGAAGCATGTGGCCTTTTATGTGTTTATCTGAGGAGAGAAGTTGATATCTCACGTCACGTCAGCTGTTGGAAAGTGCACTGTGCTGTTCCCCTTGCATTTGAAGTGAAAATGGCAATTTCAAGCAATTTCACAGAGAAAATGAAAGGAGCAAGAGCATGGAAAGCACAAAAGTGCTCATCTGAGGAACGAGTGACTCTGACATGAAGGAAAGCAAGAAAACTCTGAAAAATTCTTATTGTTTTAGAATAGACTATTTCTAAAAAAATTATATCGAGTTTAACAGAAAAGAAATTTATCTTTACAGGCCTCCAAAGAAGTGGGGGAGAAAAGAAGAGAGAGAGAGAAAATCTGAGTGACTGGCATCTCAGTGCTGCTATGTAGTGATTTAGAAACTAGTTTTCTGCCTGACTGCTCAGTCCCCAGAGCAACATACTTGCAGAAAAGGAAAAGACAGAAGTTGCATTAAATGAAAGCTCTGGTATATTACTCGTGAAGCAGGGTATTTCACTCCCATACGCAAGGCCAAAGTCAGTTCATCTAATAAATCTTTCACTACCCTTGCTGTCAGTGGCACACATAAGCCAAGGCATTACTGGTTATAGGATAAGGTTTTACTGATGTTTAGATTTCGTTCAGAGCATGTGGTACTCCATTCTTGGCACTGCTTATGGTATAGCTTTTATAAATATATGTTTTAATATATTTCCTTACCATGCACAACTCATCTGCTTCGCTTTACCTCTCGGCTTCATTAGTGGATTCCTACACTCTGCGGTTCTTCATGCCATAGAAGTGACCCTATGTCAGTGGAGAGAAGTTTCTCAATATTCTTGTGCTAATGTTTGTTACCGAGACATAGCAAAGTCCCCTCTCATCAATAGTTACCACATAGTAGATATTAAGTCCAGAAAGGTCCATAAAAACTTACATGAGAAACTATTTCTTTGCACAGGATAAGCTACAAAACATCATTCAATACCTCTGTCTGCATCCTACATGAAGATGCAGTTCTTATAATGAAGTAACTTAATACTAGTGTATTATGTTAGTAACTCCAGGAATTGATTTCAGTTACAATCAATTTTAAAGATGCTGTTAAATTACTGAGAGGTAACAGAATTATATATATCCTTTGTAGTAAATTAAATGTTTAAAATAATGAATTGCCAGAATTTCTAACTGTCCTTTCTGATACATTTCTAAGAGTGAAGAGCATATGCTGTAATATTGAGTAACACATTCCAAACTTTCATAAAAGAATAGCTTTGTTACAATTGCAAATTTTACTGTATGTTTTGGGGTTTTGGAGGGGTTGCATTTGGGAAGGTTTTTGTTACATGAAAAATCTAAGATGTGGGAGCTGGAACATACAGAGCTACAACACAGGCTTCACCTTCTACTCCATTGGTGCCTGAAAACCTGCACTGGTCCCCTCCTTAAGTGATCTTTTCTTCTGAATGGGAAAGGAATTTCTGTCCCTCGTCTACCTGACATCTTATCAGACGCAACCAGTTTATTCCCAGTAATTTCACATCAGTGTTTGTCTCTCAAACTGATGCCAGTCATGAGTTTTCTGAGCAAGCTTATTGACTGTGTGGCTCTTGGTTGAAGACAAAAAATATTATTTGTATTGTTTTTCTGGTAACAGAAAAAACAGAGTACAGCCAGTGTTTGCTGGCATTTCAAGTCTGTTGCAAATCAGCATCAAATGCTTCCAGAAACCTAGCCCTGCAGAGGGTGAGATTTTGTTCCTCTGCAGTGTAGAACAAGATTTCCACCATGCTGTTCAGTCTCCAAGGGATTGTGACAGAGGAGTAGCCTCAGCTATGACCTGTTTTACCTTTGCTTTTCATGGCATCTCAGACTGTGTAAGTCTGACATCATTGTTTCTATTACATAGACAGTCTAGTGGTGGCAATTGTGATGGTGTCATCACAGTTGTAATTGGTTTGTGCATATACATATATGTATACATATTTTATACATTATTTGCAGGATTCGTCCCTGAACATATAAAAATACATATATATAAATAGAGACCTATTTTGTCAGCTCTAAAGAGGTTAGAAGAGGAAGTTGAAGTTTGTGTTGTGATCACAGAAAATTTTAAAGAGCATTGAATGTTTTTACTACTAAAACTCAAAACATGCAAGAAGTATGTAAGAATTATATGCTCAAGTGTGAAAGCTCAGTTCTCTGAGCAAATGAAGCTAATATCCAAACATGGCTACGTGGATGGAGAGTGGGGAGGATGTAAGAACAGCAGCATATCCTATATTCAAAAATTCACTTGAGAAGAGGTTAAGAAAGATGGAGTGACTAAAATAAAAAATGCTATTTAGAGGTAGAAATTCATCACAGATATCCTGAGCCATTCAGTCCCCCCAAATAAACTATCTCTTTAAAACATGCAGCAGAACATATGAGTATTTCCTCATACTTGACCGGTTCTTGTAGTGGGTTAGAGTCTTGCTGACCTTCTCAGCAATTAAATCCAAACAAAAATAGGTAGAAAAAGTATTTTTACAAAGGAATAGGATGGTCATCTCAAAGGAGTTATTCCAAAGTCACCGCACAATTTAAGAGGGTTCACAAGCCTTTGTCTGGATGACCTCTATAAATTAAAACTCAGAAGATAATGGAGATCATGACTAATTTGTATTGACAAAGCAGAAATGGGAGGTTTTGCTAAATCTATTTGCATGCAACCTTCTAAGTATTTTGATTTCCTCACTGTGATGTTATCTTGTCACTGAACTGCAAAACTGAGGGCTCTTTCCCCTGTCTTTATTTCAGAACATTGTTAACCTTAAAAAATGGTGGAGGAAGGGGAAGACTCTGTAGTTTGTTATATTAAGGAGATCATCTCTCTAGCCTTATCTCAACCACAAGCTTTGGACTTATTTTAACACGGTCATTTTTGCCTCAGAGCAGATCTGTTTATCATTAAGTCCATCCTGAAGGGATATCCCAGACTAATGTGAAATTATACAAGGGTCAGCAAAAAGATAATAATGTTTATGTGGATGTCATGGTGAAACAAGAAACAAAGTCATTTACTTCTAATTCTTGTTACAGTCAACATTTACAGTCACCCATTGCTATACAGAGAATGATTTTTAAAAATTAGTGAGGCTGATAGTAGATAGCTAGAAGTAATCTGATTAGAATTAAGGAGGTGGAAAATGTAATCAAGTATGGTAGAACACTTGATGGCTTATTCAGTCAGAGAGCTTGCTAAGGTTACTTGTCTGACATCTAACTTAATCTTTAACCAGTGATTGTAAGGTCTAAGAACGCCTGCCTGTATTTGATAAGTTTATCTGCAGTAGTCTCGTGAAGGTGTCTGCCCCATCTTTCCTTTGGGTGCTTCAGATGTAAGATGAGTATAACACTATAAATGTGTTACAAGGACCAAAAATACCGGGATAGGACTAGACATCGCAATTACTCTTTTCCACACCCAATTCTTTTTGATAAAGAGATTAGAACTTGGAGACGAACCGCCCTAGTTTCTTTTTCTTTTGCATGCTATTTAACAAATTAAAAGGAAATACAGAAACTGATAATGGCTACTTTAAAGCTGTCTATCAAAAATGAACTTCCCTTCAATCCACTAACATCGTCCCCAGGTTGCGTGCTAATGTAAGTGATGATGAAGATATCCAGAAAGGAGAAAAAGCCACACATTTTATCACAATGCTAAAATATTTTTTTTTCCTTGTCCCAGTATAAATATCAAGTAAAAGTAATTAAAATTTTCTTTTTTATCCGAATAGCAGCTGAGAACTACAGGTTATCAATACTTTCTCAAAAGAAAGGAGTACATCTTCCTGTAATGTCTAATAGTCTAAGTTTCTTTAGATATAGACAGATATGAAAACAAGATATAGGTGTTTTTTATAAAATAAATAGTAGCCTAACATTGGGATTTATTCATCAGCAACTTAACTATCATCTGACAATATTACCTCCATAAAATATTGTATACCTTTTAATGACTTTGTTATTAATAGCTCTTCCCAATACCAGTGACCATCTGTGACTGTTCCACCATCTGTGATTGCTATTTCAGTTCAGAAGGGGGAAATAGCATTGTTATTACCCTGATTTTACATATAAATTATTAGCCAACTAGACCTACTGTAGATTATTAATTCGTCTTTGCTTTTAAGTACACACTGAGCAAGGGAAAATTAGTTCCTTTGATTTGTTGGCACAACATGAGTTTGGGAAATGGCCATGGGAAGCTGAAGAGATTAAATTGCTTTTATTGCTATCTGAAACATGCAAAAGTTGATAGATGAAGAAAATGAAAGAGCTGAAATGACATTTGAAAAGGTAGTGAATGTTTCTTTAAAGATCCATGGCAAATGGTGTGTTGAGTATTGTAATTTCCTAAAGCTAGGTAACAGGGTCAGCAAAAGGGGATTGTCAACACCTTTTAAAATCTTAGAGTTTGTTGATGCCATATTAGAATAGACAAAGAAAATACTGATTTATAAACTCCTAATTAATATTAATGTTGTTGACTTCTCATCTGAGTGAATTAGAATTTATTTAAAAATAAATTCCATTTTTAATTAAAAACAGGTAATGCTTGCAGAAATGCTGTCCTTGCCTGCAGAGGCGGAAGAGTCAGTTGGTCAATATTTTTATTTTATTCTCCCCTTATTAAACTGGGATAAAATGTTTCCATATTTTGTTATTAACATCTCTGCATTCTGTAATAGCTGTGCTGATTTTTTTCTTCTTCGCTAGTGTATATGTGTAAATCAATCCATTTTCCTTTGCTAAGACAAAATTTCTAAGAAGCTATTAGGGAGATAGGATACAATTTCAAAATAATTCAGGTCCCACTTAATCTTGTCTACAGTGTGTAGGAGGCCAAAATTACTTCAAAACTAAAAAAAAAACCTTTGCAAAAACACTAGTAATTTAGAGTGCAAATGAAATTGCATCTAACCAGTTGCCTTACCTGCTTTCCTAGTTGATGAACAGAGATTGGCACCTCAAAAAAAAGACTCATCAACCTAAGGTAGATAGTTCTTCTAGATCAGGATGAACCCCTCTTCTACCATTAACTGTGGGGAAGTCTGGACATCTGGAGAGAACTAAATTCCTATAATTATATGCTGTTTAACTATTTAAAATTTTTAAGCTAGCTTTCTAACTGAAAAAAAAATTCACTTATGGAAGTCTTCAGTGAACTGAAGAAAGCTTATACCAGTTTTGTAAAGCACAAGAATCTCCCCTGAAAATACACGTATTTATCATCAGAGGTGAGGCAAAAATTGCAAGATTATGTAACAAGTACTGTTGTACCAAATGTGTTGGCACTAGAAAGTCCTGCTTTGGTGCCTGGATTTCGGTACAAGTTAGAGCTGCTTAGTATGCACTCTGTGTCTGGCTCAGAGTCAGCTATTTGACTGTACAGATTATAGAGAATTTTAGATATGAACATGTATATGTGTACATTTCTAATCATACAATTTTTCATGAACTGTTATCAAAAGGGAGGTGTACATGTATATATATTCCCCTCACACACACAGATGCACTGAATATGTTTATGTGTAGCATATGGAAACAAAGAAACAATTATTTTTTTAAATCAGTCAACTAATTTTAAGAATATAAGTTAGATTTTTCAGTTTTAGGCTGAACAAAGTCCTATTTTGCACTAGGTTGCTCATCTTCCTGACCTTTAGCAGACTGACAGCACTTTTCATTGCCATTTTCTGCTGCTCATTCACAGATACCACAAGCTTTCCCCTCCCTTAGGGAAAGTATATGGTTAATATATAAAGCCATTCCATGAAAAAAAAAATTAAACTTGAGATTAATTTACCTTCAAAATAATGATTCAGTCTTGTTTCTTCTATTACAGTCAAAAGGTCCTTCAAGCATAACTCCAGCAGGTGCTCAAAAGAAGGTGAAGAGGACTTTGCCTAATCCACCTCCAGAGGAAGCAACACCAGGAACTCAGTCCCCATACTCTTCTGTGGGATCAGTTTCACGAAGAAGGATTTGTAGGACCACCACTATGGCCAGAGCCAAAATTCTTCAGGATATAGACAGGGAATTGGATTTGGTTGAACGTGAATCAGCCAAGCTTAGGAAGAAGCAAGCAGAGCTAGATGAGGAGGAAAAAGAAATAGATGCCAAGCTGAGATACTTGGAAATGGGCATTAATAGGAGGAAAGAAGCCCTACTAAAAGAAAGAGAAAAGAGAGAGCGTGCCTATCTCCAAGGAGTAGCAGAAGAACGTGATTATATGTCAGACAGTGAAGTTAATAATACCAGGTCAACCAGAATAGAAACTCAGCATGGCTTGGAAAGACCACGTACTGCACCCCAGACAGAATTTAACCAGTTTATGCCACCACAAACCCAGCCAGAAACACAATTTGCCCCTGCTACAAGCCCATATGCTCAATATCAGTATTCATCTCCTGCCCTGCCAACTCAAGCACCAACTCAGTTCACACACCAAACACATTACCAACAACAGCAGCCTTTGTATCACCAGCAGGTTTCACCCTATCAGACCCAGACAGCTTTCCAAACAGGAGCTACTATGTCCTATACTCCGCAGGCTCAACCTCCACCATCTCAACAGCCATCATATCAACTCCCATCACAGATGATGGTGATACAGCCAAAGCCAAGACAGACCACACTGTATTTGGAGCCTAAGATAACAACAAACTATGATGTAATTCGCAATCAGCCTCTCATGATAGCACCAGTGTCAACTGACAATAGTTATGCAGTTTCTCAGCTGGGCAGTAAATACTCTACCTTGGACTTAAGGATAGGACTAGATGAGAGAAATAGCATAGCAAGCAGCCCAATATCAAGCATATCTGCAGATTCATTCTATGCAGATATGGACCACCACCATACACCCCGAAATTATGTGCTGATTGATGATATAGGAGAACTTACTAAAGGAACAGGAGCACTTGGTTCCAGTTTTAGCCTCCATGAGAAAGATCTGACCAAACCAGATCGACTGCTTCGCACAACTGAATCTAGGAGAGCACAAGAAGTGTCAGACTTCCTAGCACCACTGCAGACATCCTCTAGGTTACATTCCTATGTTAAAGCTGATGAAGACCCAATGGAGGACCCCTATGAGCTCAAACTTCTGAAACACCAGATAAAGCAAGAGTTCCGTAGAGGTGCAGAAAGTCTTGATCATCTGGCAGGCCTGTCACAGTATTACCATGGAGAGGGCAGCTACAGGCATTTTCCAAAATCTGAGAAATATAGCATAGGTAGGCTTACTCTTGAGAAACAGGCTGCTAAGCAGCTCCCAGCAGCCCTCCTTTACCAGAAGCAGTCGAAACACAAGAAAGCTTTGATAGATCCCAAACTAACAAAGTTTTCACCTATCCAAGAAAGCAGAGACCTTGAGCCTGACTATTCAAGCTATATGACTTCTAGCACTTCAACACTTGGGGGAATTACTACTAGGGCAAGGCTTCTTCAGGATGATATCACTTATGGCCTTAGAAAAAATATCAGTGACCAACAGAAATACATGGGGCCACCTCTGACGTCATCCATTGGAGCAGGCCTTGGGACTGCGCTAGGTCCAACAATGAGGTCCACACTACAAGATGAAGCAGACAAGTCTTATAGCAGTGGTAGTAGATCTAGGCCCTCATCTAGACCCTCCTCAGTGTATGGGCTCGATTTGTCATTGAAAAGGGATTCTTCCAGTTCTTCTTTAAGACTGAAAGCCCAAGAAGCTGAACCCTTAGATGTTTCCTTTAGCCATGCAGCACCTTCTGGAAGAACTAAACCCACCAGTCTACCTATTAGCCAAAGCAGGGGAAGAATCCCAATAGTAGCACAGAACTCAGAGGAGGAGAGTCCACTCAGTCCTGTTGGACAGCCAATGGGAATGGCGAGAGCAGCAGCTGGACCCTTGCCACCAATATCCGCAGATACCAGGGACCAGTTTGGATCGAGCCATTCATTACCTGAGGTCCAGCAGCATATGAGGGAGGAGTCACGGACTCGAGGCTATGATCGAGATATAGCCTTCATCATGGATGACTTCCAGCATGCCATGTCAGACAGTGAAGGTAAATTAGGCCTCAGACTGGTATCTTACTATCACAACGCAAATCCTCATTTCTATGCATGTGTCTAATTTTTGTTACACTTCAAAGACTTGTTCTCTTTCTGTTCCTTGGTGCATCTTCTGTGTATCTACATTTTTGGGGGTTATTTTGTTTTATTTGATATTTTTTATTTGACCCTAACAGCAGTTTCTGGATGGTGTTATTATAGCATGCTCACTATATTATTGTTGATTTGCTTTCCTTTTGTTTTGCTTGTGCATTTTCCTTTTCACTTGTTTATGTCTACTTTTCCAATGGTACTGTGTAGAACATTCCATGTGCAATATAGACCCTACCATCAGTCTTTATGTGGAGCTTTCTCCAGTGACTGTGAATCATTGAACTTATTTGCAATAGTTTTTGTTGGGATTTGGAAATATTCTCCCAAATCTCTAAAAAAAAAACCTTTAGTAATTTTATTTGCATGAAATTTCACGATAGAATTCAAGAACTGATAATTCCCTCTCCTGATGCACCAATTTAGATCTGTGTTTATACAGAAATAGTCTGTTCATTAAGTACATATTATATGTTAGAACCATATAGAGCTTAACGTGATAGCTAAATAGCATTCCACATATGGTTTGTTGAAAGCATCCTGTCATGTGGACTTCCGTGCATTCAGAATTGTGATTATGTAAGATAATTTGCCATTTGGATGGTGCAAGACAATCTCATCGTTCAATAAACTTGCATAAAGTATTTTATTTTTATTGATGGGTTATGCAGCGTAGCTGGTTTTATATGCACCCCATACCTATGTCTGCCAAATAAGCACAAGAGTTTATCTCACTGAAGTTCATGAAAGGAACATTTCTGATGTATTATAAATGGTGCAATTAAAAATGCTACTTCTGAATAAGTACAGCAGAATGTTAAAGCTGATGTTGAGTACTTAATAATTGCAAATTATGTATCAGTTTTGTTTGAGTCAGTCAGGCTTAATATATTCTAAATTGTTTAAAAATCATAAAGAGTTTGAAAGAAAATGAAATGAATATGTTCGAAATTGTATGCGCTCCCTTAACTTTTTCTTATGTGTATTTACTGCACAATAAAAGAGACTTTGCATGCGCTATATTGTCTGTAAATGGCAATGATTGTCTCAAAAGACACATTTGCATGATTATGGAGTAGTACGGTTTATTTTTCAGGTCTATACTAACCTCCATTCATTATTGCATTATTGGTTTTTTACACATTCTGAATCTTTCATAAGCATTAGACAATTTGATCTATTTGCCTTTCTCATGCTACATTTTAAGGGCTTTATTCTGTAAGTTTCCTTTTGTATTTCTTAGATACTTAGAACCCCCTCATGAACTGTCTGTTTCAGGAGAGACTCAGGATCATCAACTTTTTTGGTTTTTATCAGAAGTTTTTATTTTCCTTAAATTCTTAGCACACAGAGGGGTATAATTAAATCTGAAAGCCACTGAGAGGAATTCCCTGAGTTGCAACTCATATCATTGTTCCTATATAAGTAGATGCTATCATGTCTCATCTCAACTTATGACT
Organism: Campylorhamphus procurvoides; assembly: GCA_013396655.1. Lineage (NCBI taxonomy): Eukaryota > Metazoa > Chordata > Aves > Passeriformes > Dendrocolaptidae > Campylorhamphus > Campylorhamphus procurvoides. Next base: position 223,633 of record WBMV01000512.1, on the reverse strand, counting down.
TTTAAAGGTCATTCTAGAGTCACATTGTGAAAGATACAGGACTTTTCCTCCATAAGACTAAGGAGCACCAAACTGGACCAAACTATCCGATTTGTTGCTATTCAACCTCATATAAACAGGTCCTGGGGAATTATATGTCTGCCCTACAGTGCATTATGTCTCTTATATATATTTGTACAAGACATACAGTTTTAAACTAGTCTCTGATTAGTTCCACCTTTTCAGAAGTATCCTAACTCAATTCACATATTCTGTTTTAGATTGGTATGTCACTGAATACCAGGGCCTCCCTTTTAGCAATCTATTTCTATCTTCACAAATAATTATTTCTTGGGAAATCAATCACATTATGACATTATTTTCAAATATGCTGTCTAAATAACAAATAACCTGTATTGAAAATAATTCATATAATTTGGATGTAAAATAAAAAGTGTTCCAAAGAAGCAATTGCAGTTCTATAGAGTTCTATAGAAAGTTATGGCCTTCTCTTTTCTGGACTGCACTCTGCTCTGTAGTGCCCTGATGCCTTGACAGTGAACAGCTATTCTGGCATGTTTCATCCAGCTTTCTAACACAATTTTCTTTGCTACTTTATTTTTAAACTTTATTTTTTATTTTTAACCAACTACTGCATGGTACTGAAGAGATTTCATTGAAAGAAATCAGTCTTAAGTGCTGCCTTAGGAAAACATTTCTTGTGCTACAGCTTAATCTATCATCTTAAGAGACTTTTATACATGAATTTAAGTCAAAGTATAAAATTTAACTAGGTTTTCTTCAGTTCAAACTGAGAGACATACTTGACTTTATTTTTTGTAAGTCACATTCCATAAAAATACCAGAAGACAATACAAATAGGACTTTGAGACTAAACCTTCTGCTTTTCACTAAGTACATACTGTAACAAATCTTAAACCCAAGCTTCAGCACATTAGCCACTGGGAATCCAGACTTTAAACAGGTTAAAAAATAGCTTTAGTGTCCAAAGAGCACAACATCTAGAGTTGCCCATTGAAAATAATTGCATTTTGAGCCTTTGAAACAGGTGGTATTTTCTCGGGGTTCCCAGTACCATGAATGCTCTGCTCTGATCCAGCAAACAGATCTTTATCAACCCCACAGCTGCCAGTCTTCACACACTATTAAGTATATTGAAGGCACTAATTTTCAGGAATGCTGAAGCTAGTACTCAATTTTAAAAATATAAATAGTCCTTACTGGGAAGCTTTTATATCAGAACATATAAAATATACCTTTTATCACCTTTTTTTTCTACTATATGCTAATTTGCTAATTATACAATAGAGTTTAGAACTTTAAAATTGAGATATGAAGACATCAAGACATCAACACAGACAGTGCCTTGTAATTTTTCATCTGTGGGATTTAGAGTGTTCATTATTCCTTCTCTGATCACATTTCTCAGACTCCACAGCCTGGAGTTCTGTATCACCTGGTTAAACTGTTTGGAATTAACAGCATGGGACCTTATTGATTCCAGCAGGAGTTTTTTACAGGTAGAACCATCTGTCTGCATACTGTTAGTCTCAGAATGAAAGGATGAGCCCTCTAAGGTTGTCAGTGATTCATCTTGGCTTGTCTCAGGTTTTCAGCTGTAACAAATCCCAGCTGAGCAAGCCAAAACCAATGGTGTGTGTATGTACATGTGAGTGTGGCGTGTGTCTCTCTATATACACATACGTATATAGATAACTTCTTAAATTCATATAAAATACACACATTCATTGCAGTTTGATAAAAAGGTAGGCTGGTCTTAAGTGCAGAATAGAATTCTAGTTTTTCAAAAGAAGAAATCCAGCAAAAGTCATTTCAGCTGAGGTAGGAGGAAAATAAAATAGCATTCTTTTGTCTGCTCAGCTAATGACACAGATTGTGATAGTCAGCATTGACATCTACGGTCAGGAAAATGCATCAGGTTCTTCATGCAAGCTTCAGTAAGGAGTTCTGTCAGGATGAGTTATGAACCACCCTGCTAGGTGCAGGCACTAGTCAATTAACATAAATGTGTAAAGTATAAAGGATTTGTAAATTAAATCATAATAGTTTATTGAGAGCAGTTAATAACTAATCACTAGTCAGACAAGCATCAACCTTTAATGATGTTTCTGGTAATTAACATATGCTGATCTAAATAATGTTTTAAACAATTTTGTGTTAGGTTAAGTTTGTGCAGAGTTGTGAAGAAAGAGACTGTATAATATCTGAGCCAAGATTAAGAATTTTCTGAAGGCGTAATATAATACTGGGTGTTGTTTTTACCACATATGAAATATTATTTTCCCAAAATCATGCATATGTATTATTTCTCTTTTTGGAGAAATGCAATAAAAAGACAACTTATTTTTGTCCTTTTTTTTTTCAAATTATTTGTTAAACCAGCTAGATTGTGTTTAGAACTAAATAGAAAAGATTATGCACACTACCATTCTTCCTTTTAAATTTTCTTCTGTGTCATGTGCATTCACTCTTGTTACTATAGCAACAACTGACCTTATTTAAGATTTGCAATTACTGATGGTTTTGTTGAAACAAATATTGTCTTTCTTTGATTTCCAAATTTATCTTGCTTAATAAAGCATAAACTTCAACCTTACATTACATTCTAATTAACTGCACAATGCTTTGGTTTACACTGATGGGCAACATAAATAAAAATCTGTATGTAGGATAGTGGAAATATTCTTAAACACATAGGATATGATTCTGATCCAAATGGAGTAACACCTGTGTCAGTTGACCCAATAGTCAGTAGCATAAATATATGCATTTGCCAAACTGCTTTCAGTGAAAGGGTGTTACTTGATCCTCAGAATGTGTCTAACACCGTAGATTTTATACAGGTCTAAAACTGTTGCAAATAGAACATTAGTCTGCTAAAATTACTGCCACAAGAACATTCTGGCTAACAATCCATACACAGAGGTTCATTCTGCAAAATCAGGGGATGGAATTCAAAATGAGAACACTTGCAATATTTCTGCTTACAATTACAAAGAGTTACCTAGATTATTTCCTATTTTATTTGATTTTGGTTGATACTGATTTCACAAAGTCAGAAGTTTCTTATAAGTAGTTCTAAATTATTTCCAAAATATTTTGAACAACATTCAGTTCAGAAATTTGTGAATTAGTGGAATTTGCATTTTAAGGGTTGGTTATTTTGGGTTTTGTTTTGGGTTTTCTTAGGGTTTTTTGGGTTTTGTTTGGGTTTTTTTCCCTTAGTCTACTGCAAACTAATTTGACTAATTTTTTTTTCAACAAACATTCTGGAAACATGTGAAATCTGCAGTGTATTTCTGAGCTGCCAGAAGGAAGATGGCTGTAGCACTCAGCAGCAGGTTTCTTCTGCATTCAATATCCATAGGTTTGACACAAACAGAGTCTTCTCCCTTTGCTGTGTCACGGCTAAATAATGCTCAAGTTCAATGTCTCAAGTCTCACCTATAACTTTGCTTTAGCTGCATGGCCAGTTAGTAACTACTCTGCATGTTTGCTCTGCACAATGCACATTATTGCCCTTTGCCCAGCACTGGATCAGAGCATTTGACCTGTCCTTGGTTTTCCAAGCCTACCATCTCCGTCGTGAAGAAACAGATTGGTTTGACAAGCCCAGAGAGTCTCGTTTGGAGAATGGACACATCCTCGACAGAAGACTGCCAGAGAAATTGTCCCACTCTCGACCACTGAGTCAACACCAAGATCAAGTAAGTTGTCAAGTAAGATGTGCCTTTAGTTTTATAACTGATTGATAATTTAATCATGCTGTCCAAAACTGTAGGTACTACAGGATCCAATCGAATTCCAGCTACATTCAGCTGAAATGCTGTTGAACCTGTATTTGTCATCAGTATTTGGCAATGAAATTAGATTAAATTTCCTCTAAAATTCAGTATTAATTTTGCAAGTTGTCTTTTGATTTTTTAAGTGCATCTGAAAGGAGTTAATTTCCTATCTGAAAATATCTACATATATAAAGTATTCCTATTTAAAAAAAAAAAAAAAACAGTCTCATTCTACCTTACCATCAAGTCCATTCTTTTAGTAGTTGAAGGAAAAGAATTACGTTATCCTGTTGACACTTTTTTCCCCTTTCAGTTGGTGAGTATGATCCCAAAAATCTGTGATCAGTTATTGAAGAAATAAGCAATACTTTATCAATCTAATAATTAGAATATTTCTTTTATTAGAAAGAAAAATTCCATTCTGGTTTTTAAGCTTGCTGACTTTGCAATCTAGTTCACCTTAATGCACCATCCCATTTCCTCTTGCATTAATGGAGTTTATGCATTTCAAATCTCTAAGGTCTTCAATTGCTTCAGTTATCATTTTTACTGATTCATTTAGATTATATAATTATATATTATTATATATTTATTTAGGTTCTATTTTTCCCATGAGATACAATGGATGCAATTAGTGCATTTCCTCGAGACAGGAGGAAATGGCCGTGAGTTGCACCAGAGAAAGTCTAGAATAGATATTAAGGAAAATTTCTTCATGGTAAGGGTGGCCAAGTATTGGAACAGGCTACCCAGGGAAATGGTGGAGTCAGCACCCCTGGAGATATTAAAAAAAACAACAAGTGGATATGGCACTTGAGGATATGATTTAGTGGTGAACATGGTGGTGGTGGTGGTTTGGCCATTGAATTTGATCGTCTTAGAGGTCATTTTCTGCCTCAATGATTTTATGACTCTAAGAGAAGATAATGTTTGGCCCCTTTGTGATACCTAATAGCTTCTGTTGCTCATGTTAATTCCTCAGAAAACATACAAGCAGGAATATCCTACTGTCAGATAACCTCCAAAACTTATATTCTGGTGAGAATTTTCATTGACATTTGACAATCAAATGTAGGTTTTATGAAGCAAGGATGTATATTTTATGAAGTAAGTGTTAAAGGTACCTTACAATACAAGCTGTCATTTATTTTCCTGCATATACACAGTCTATATTAGATACACACAGCCTAAGTTTTACTAAGCCTACCCATTTCTTGTTCAGAAAAAGGACTTTACAAGATATAATTCTTACAGGAATCTACTCAAATAGATCATTCTATGAATCAACTTTATTGCAAGTTAAAGGATGTTTTTGAGTCTTCACAACTCTTAATATCTCTGGCAATAGTTAAAAACTGTCTCTCTGAGCACTTTAATCCTCATGAGAAATATTCATAATTCTAAGCATACATAATGGTATTTGACCACTACAGCAAGGTAAAATTGAAAATTTTCCTTGAAAATCAAGTTTGTCCCAAAGGGTTACTGTTTCACTGAGTCCTGTGATAAAGAGTTGATCAGTAAGATGCAAGGTCTTAGTCACAGAGATCTGATCTTTGTTTTTTTCTCTCAGATAAAAAGCACTGCACTAGGACTTGTTGAAAAACTTTGAACAAAATTTTTCAAGAGGAAGGTTAAGGGGCCTAAGTGTTTTTGTCTTCCTTAATGTTTTCAGGAGGAAAATATGTAATTTTTTTTTCTCCCTCGAGCTGTTTTGGTATCCCTACACTGTTATGGAAATAGAGATACTGCATTAAAATCCTGACAAAGACCTTTTTTAAGGTTTTGTAAAATCTGGGATGAAAACTGGGGTGTGAACCTGTTCTAAATAATTGTCTGGTGCCATGCAAAGCCTCTGCAGAAGAGAAGTGATGCGTAAGGAGAAGCTTTACAACCCATCCTAGTTAGCTACTGTCAGTTACTCACCAGTATAAAATAGGATCAATGAGCCTGTATAAGGGTGAAATTTCAGTTCTGACCAACTCTGCATCATCTACCTTACCAAAATCCTACTCACAGCTTGTATATGTTAATGGTCTTCTGTGAACTTTTATTTGATATAACTTTAAAAAACAATAAATATTTTCAGACACACACAGAAACGAAATCATTATAAAACAAGATAAAAAGGATCAGAAACATTTTTTAAAAAGTTTAATTAATTCCACATTAAATTCTGAAAGTAAAACACTTAGCATGAGAAGCAAGTAAGTCAGTATTAACATCTCTATTTTTTCTTTAGTTTTATATTTTATCAAGAGTTATCAAGAAAAATAAACCATTACAGGCCCATGAGGATGGTGAGGCAAAGAAAACACTCCCTTAAGGCTTTTTCAGCCCTGTGTGTAACAAAACAGTCACTGAATTCATTGTGTCTGCCTCCTGTATGCTCAGCTCAGTCCTGCACAGGGAGCTGTTGTGTCCAAGTATGATGTTCTCTGGAGCTAAGAATGGCAAATCGCTCTCCATCCTGAAGCACCTGAATGGGTGCACCTTCACCCAGAGCTTCCTTTGCTGCCGGTGATTTCCTGAAATCAGTTAGGAGGGCACTTTCCTAGTTAGCACAGGAATTAAGCCATTCCAACTGCTTTAATATCCCATGCTGAGTACAAATCAGCCACAGAAAGAATTTGCATCAGTAGCACTAAATCCACTTCTAATGTACCTGTCAGTGTTTCCAAATACACTTATTGGCTTTAAATTTTTGTAAATCTTTGTGAAAAAATGAGAATATTTTACTGACCACTACATGTGTATTCCAGAAGATTTTTTTTCATGTGTGTAAAACATCAATTTCCTTACTAGATGGCATCAGAACAGCTTGATTACAATTCCACAAGGCTTGTGCAATTGAAGGTAATAAATAAAGCACAAGCCAGTGCTTCTGAAGCAACACTGCAGTGGAGCGACAACCCTGATTTCCAGGTTTCCATGGATTCCTTTTACCCTAGCAGATTAAGCTTATATACTCTATTATAAATATGAAAAATACACGTTTCTATAGCAACTTCCATGGTGCTATATAGTTTTCTTAAATCACATCAAATTGCAGTTCAGTTGAATACCTTGATAGCCATTTCCCAATATATTGATTCTGACCTGCTTCCCTGAGGAGGGTAAGCATGGTTAAACCCAGTCAATACATAATGCATTGCAGATTTCCCACTGATCCCTGTTGACCTCAACAGTTTGCTTAGTCACTGCCAGTTGACCAGCAACTTCTTTAAATCTCCAGACATCAAGGGATTTTTTCTTATTATTTTCTGAGAAAACTATGTATAATCTGAACTAAACTGGCTTTTGGGAAGGAACAGTAGGAGGAGATGCCAGGGCAGTAAAACTTCACAACAAGGGCATGGACAACGAGAGGATACTTGCAAGCAATAAACAGATATTCAGAGAGGGGTTTTAAATACTTCCAGTTATCATAGGTGGGTCTTTTTAAGTCCTAAATGAATAATAAAATCCCCAAATCATCATAATACCAGTGTATTGTTATCAGTTCACTTTGGCAACCATTTTCTAATCACAATAAAAGGTAAGGGACATGAAACCTTTTGAATGCAATTTCCTGTTTCTAAAGGCCTTAAAAAGTATATGCTTCTCTTGGTTCGTGGGTGTCTACCATTCTCTTGAAATTTAAGTCATGTCTTTTTAGGGGTACTTGGATATTTAAAAATTACGAAAAAAATGGGTCATATTGTGAGCAGTAGGATTAAAATGAGAAAATATTATTTCTGACAGAGATAGGCTATCTGCAAGCTTTTGTTCCACATTTTTGAAGCCCATCCTGCTTAGTTTTGTTTCCTAACTAGCAAGGAGACTTCCTTTATTTTTTTTTTAATTGTAGCAACATGTTTTCTGTTAGAGGCTTGAGGTTGGGGGAACTTTTGTGATTCAAATTGTCTGAAAATACAATGATAAATGGGGATTTTCCAAATTCAGTGTAATTGTTGAAATATTTAATCTAGTGAGTGAATTGTTAGCCACCTCCTCACTCTAATTCAGCATGGAATTCAGACTCATTTCTTGGACACCCAGAAATGTTGTTCTTGCCACATGCCAGAACACTTCCCAGATCAAAAGTCACAGTGCTGTACTCACCTAACTGAGGAAGCAAATGCAGCTCACTTTGCAATTTATTAATGAAAGGAACAGTGTATTTGTTAAGTTTTTCTTCAGTATGTCTTCTGCAACTTATTTCCGTCATCAGGGATCTATCACTAGACAGAACTTTCCACCTTGAGGATTTCTAGAGAACTTGGCTTTTGTGCTCTGCACAGATGGAATGTAGCAATTCAAAAGGACAGGGTTGACATAGCTGTGGAAATTCTTGGTCCCAGCTTTCACAGGTCTTGTGTGCTCATGCACACTTCTGTTATATTCAGAAATTAGGATAGATACTGCCTAACCCACCACCTTGAGCATCTATCATCCTGTTCCTGGATACCTAACACAGGTCAAGTTTCCCTCGAAGATGGTATTTCCTGGGGAACTACAGCCAAGGGTAGCTGCTGCGAGTCACCTTGTCAGTGCCTGTCTAACATTGGTAGGCGGGGAGGTGCAGCAACATTCAAAATGAGTAGCTCTGATGGCTCTGATGATCAGATCCAAAGATCAGTTATTACATTATAGGTGTGACTATGGACTTCGCCTGCAATTCTGAGATACCCTTCATGTATTTTATTTCATAAACTTAAATATAGTAGTAGAGAAATTTATTCTTCTGGATTGTCTTCTTTACCTTACAAAATTCCCTTATATGAGGATTCCATAGAGTATTTTTATCAGAAAATAATATTTAAAGACAACAAAGGGAAAATGAAGTGCATATTTAAAGTGATCTTCCATAACAGTCTTAGAAAACCTCAGCACATTTATTTGCCATTCATTCCACTTTTCGGAGGGGCTGACTAATAACATGAAACACATGACCAGAGCTTACATTCCTTGAAGAAGAGGATGACATTGCCAGTGTTGAACTGCAAGCTGAATGTCTGAAACGCTCCCAAAAGAAGGTGAGGAAAGATCTTCATGACAGAGATAGATGGCAGAAATCTCTGGGGTTTGTAGCAAATAAGTGGGATCAAGTCACTTTTTGCTCTGTGGCCTCGGTCTGGTCTTGGGGACTTGCACGTTCTCCATTCCTGGAGTTGTGCAGCAGAATGGAGGCCCCTCTGCACCCTGGTTTGTGTTTATTCTGTCACAGCTGTGCTGCTTCGGCGGGGTCCCTCTGTATCTTCACTGGGAAACTGGGAAAAGGACCAGTTAGAAAGGCCTCCTGGCATATATTCAGGTGAAGGGAAATCAACGTTAGGCAAAGTTAGAGGATATGGATGATTGGAAACATAAAATAATTTGTATTTATCTATTAGTTTTTCAAATATTCTAATAGATTTCAGATTAATATGGGCATTAGTGGTTAAAGAAAAAGTATCAAGAACAATGTAACTGTTCTTTGCATTATCTATTTACAGCAACCACTGTTTTTTCCTATTTATTCTGCTATTTTCAGGCAGGTCTGAAAGTAAATGCATAACAACACATTCAATTTAAGTCCCACCAATGATAGAAAAATAATATGCTACACTCAATGCTAATAAACTTTAATGCTTTTATTCAGACCTTTATGAATCACCAAGATTTATTCTTCTCATAAAATTCTGAAAGTGAAAGTAATGAGGAAGTAATAGGCTAAAGAAGGAGGCAGTATATACTTTCTGACATATTTGTCAGCAGTCATGTACAATATGGCATTGAATATTCTTGGATTATTATTTATTAAAAATGTTGCTAAAGAAAGACAAGCTAGAACAATTAAAATATTAATTGAAGTTTAAGAGCTGCAGTGTTCCTCAGTAAGATTGAATTGCTCCTGCCAAAATGGATCCCAGCTAAGGATCTGTTCAAATGTGTTCATACGCTTCTCATGAACTGCAATATTTGGTATATTTTTTAATTTATTTCAAAAGCAAATAGGGTACATTTTCATTACATACATGGGATACATACATTACTTTTACTGTTATATTCCACTTGATGAATTTATGATAATGCCGTTAAAAACATAAGGTTCTCCCTATCCATTTATAACTGTGGAAGCCTCATGGCACTTTATACACTTCTGGTAGTATTAGACTCTGTCCTGGCAAAATTCCATGATAAATTCAAATGCCTGATCTCATGTTCTGATTTATTCTGGAGTACTCATCCACTAGCAAATCCATGATCTCCTTTATGTCTGGCATATATTAATTATAGTCAATACAACTCACAGTGTGTTATGGGAGGATTTCAGCCTTCTAAATGCAACATCATTCACTGGGTAGGAAACTGACTTACAACAATAGATGTATAAACTCCTCTGCTCACTGTGGGATTGAGCTGAGCAAGTCCCTTGACTTCTCTGTTTCCCCTCCCATCATTTCTCTGCATGCTATCCATTAACTTCATAAACTCTCCAGGGCGGAAACTGAGTTTGAAGTGCTTAGTTCAGAAGGAGCTTAATCCCTTTAAATGCTACTCAAATATAAACAATAGTAATAAATTCTTGTCAGGAGGCTGCTGATAACTCCGGCTGCTGCATTGCCATGCTGAATAATACTGTTCCCTTGACTCCCTGAGTCTGCCTCCCCAAGGTCCCATCCTGGAGCAGTCACAGTTGTGCTCCCTCCTCTCGGTCTGGGTGCAGCGCCCAGACTTGCCACCCACATGTCAGAGGCAGAAAGGTGATGGGTTCAGCTTTGCTACATAAAGACCAAAACTGCAGGCAAAGAGAGTGTGTGAGGTGTGAGTGTTGCAACCAACGCTCTTCCCGCAGAGGCATTTTGGTGTGGACTCAGGTTGGTCATCCTTGGCAGGTGGGTCAGCATGGCCCTTCCTGTGCCCAAATCATGGGGTAGGTGGGATCATCTCAGCAGGAAACCTGGTTCGTTAGAATAGTTAGAGAGGTGCATTGTTCTTTCTACTCTGACACCCTCTAGGATCAGCCCAAGTAAATGTTGTGCTTTTTCGTTTAGAATGTTGTCTTATAAGTTTTAGTTTGGGTCTTTCAAAAAGATTTATGAATTGGAAGACAAGAGGTACATTGGAATATGTGGTTTTGCTGAAACTAAAGCAGTAACTCATGGCTGGTTACACATTCAACTAACATTTTTTTTAGACCTCTATGAATAGAATTTTATAAACGTTACAGGAATTATATTTTTCTTCTCTTCGATATTGCTTGAATAAAGGATTAATGTTAAAAGAAGCTACAGAAGACAGTGACTACCTACTAGTCATTAGGAAAAATCAGAACTAAAGCCATATTTGAAATTAATCGGGAGTTATGGAAGCAAATATTCATTCCACTGCATTCAGATTTTGCAGTCTGAAAAATGTCTTGAAACTTGAGGGAATTTTTGAATTGTGAAGTTATAATATTTCCATAGATGAAATATGTCTGTTTATTTGTTCCTGTTTCAACTGTCTGAAATTATTGATGCAATGGTTTTTGTTTTATCTTTTTATGATGTGTGTTTGTGTTCCTCAGATAAATGGGAAGCCACTGCAGTACATTTTCCCTCATGCAAGGGTTAAGCTACTGAGAGACCCAAAGGATCACACAGTTTCAGGTAAAAACCAACCCTCTACCAGACATGATAATTAATTTGATTAGAATGAGTTATACGAAAGATTTGCAGTATTAAAAATAGTTACTGGTTCTATGAAGCAGGAAATTCAGTGGTCATTTTAAATCTTGTTCATTGGTGATAACAGAAAGCAGCAGAGCGCAAAAAGGGTCATAACAGCTGTTCAAGATATATAAGCTATAAGGACATTCAAAACAGAAGGAAAATCTGTTATGTTACCCAATAACCAGTTTGTTTTGCTGTTGCTCTTTATATAACTCCGTATTCTCTACATGAGTTTTTTATAAAATAGGCTTGTGCAGGTGTTCAACTTGTGCAGAACTGAGAATTGTATTCCTTATGTTCTGGAACTGTACCCCCTACACAGAGGGTTAGCAGAACAATCAAATCCAATTTTGCTGTGATATCTTCATATGGAAACATTTTTCACAGGACTTCAGATTTATTCTTCTTTTCCTTAACACTGACACAAATGTTCATGTAAGTTGGAGTCTGCTTGCAAAGGTGATGAAAGTGGCAAAGGTGATATTCATTCACCTTCCAGGTTGAGAGAAGGAATGCAGTGTGATGTTTTCTTGTACGAAGCTGTAAAAGGCTGCTGGTTACAAGATGTAGCACAGGTCAGGTCTGTCTGACCTTTCTGGAATTGCACTCTTTCTCACATCTAATACTGATAAAAAACTCAAAGTTTTTTTTAATATGATCTGTGTCTTCTTTCAAAGGTGAATGTTTTAAGTGGATTTGTTGTGAAACCATCAGACTTTCTTTTAACTCACTTAAAAAATTCTAATAGTGTGTGTCAAACTCTGTTTCTGCACAGAAGTAATTACTGACTGCCAGCTCTGGTGTTCCCTCGAGCATTAAGTAGAAAGTGGCATGAACTTACTTGAATTGCTAAATATTGTTTTCACAGGGTTTCTGGCAGTAAAATCTCAATAATTTCCATCCTCAGTATCCACCTCATATTTAGAGTGTTAAATGAATGCTCTGTATGTATTATGAGGTATTTTCTTGTTAGTCAGTGTAACACCCACTGATGATTTCAGAATGCAGAAAGACCCCTCCACCCACACAGCACAGTCTGAAAGGAGCCCTCGGCTCTGCTGTGTGTCAGCCTGTGCTGCTCCAGGCCCTCACAGACCGCAGGAACTCCTTGGCATCCTCATGGGGATCTTTGCCCTGCAGGGTGATGAGTAATGCTGTGATCTAAGCTGCTCTCTTACTCAAAAGCAAGTGGAATTGCAACCACACAACTGTAAAGCTCATGATTTAGTGATGCTGAAACCTGCTCTCCTATGCAAAGTTACTTACCCTCATGCAATGTGAAATGACTATTCTGATTTATCGACTAGTTCTTGTGCTGGCAACCACAGCAGCATACTGTGCATCAGGGTAAATGCCTTATGAACAATGATGGGCAAAACCAAGGTGCAGATATTGAGTTCCCATCTACTGATGCCCTGCATCCCATGAGGCCACACAGGATCCAAAATTTACTCAGAATCCTGCTGGGACTGCTCATTGCTATAGCTGTATAATATTGTACTTAAATTCTGATTGGAGTTATCAAGTTTGACTCTGTGTCTACAAGATGCAGTCATACTTTTTTGCTTATAGACCTGCACAGACATATCTCTGCGCACACATGCATGATGTACATATAGATTTAAGAGGCTTAAATGCAAATTATACAGAAAAGAGCCAGAGGTAGAATGGGGTACCAATGGGGAGTACCTGAAACAGAAGAATGAGTTGTATTTTTCACTCCTTACACATCTTTGAAGCACCCATAACTCCTCAACTATGTACCTCCCTCCTTCTTTCTCAAGTGTCTGAAGGATTAAAGCAGACAGAAATTCTCTTCACATCTGCAGTGCTTTATGCTTAACCTTTAGCTTTCAAATGATCTCTCCCAGAGATACACACATAGTTTTTAAAAATTTAATTTTCATTAAACCTTATCTTCAAACTATTAGCAAATATCTGTGTTTAATAAGCAGACAATTACTACAGACAACCAGGGGAAGACAGAGAAATCTATTATGCAGAAAAAGTTACTTAAAATATTGGTAAATTAAACTATATCCTTTTATATCACCACAGCTACATCACTACAAGAGTGATACAAGAGTGATCGGATATTCATCTAGGTGACATATTTTTTTGTATTGCTGGTGGGCTTCTCTCTTTCTTTTTATTTATTCCCTTTGAATCTTTCTCCTCTCCCCATCTCCCTCCCCTTCTCTTTCTTATCAAAAGTATTAAAATGAGGTGTTGAGTCATTTTGTTTGCCATATACTTCTTGCATAAACACAGGAAGAGTGTATGCTTAAAAACAGAACGACCCTCAGTAAAGCTTACATGGGGAGTCAGGTCTCTCCAAGATAACAGCCAGTTATCTAGGTAGCAATGGGAATCTCTGTTGCAACCATCCTTTCAGTAGCATCTACAGCTGAACTGTTGTGTTGCTGGATTCTTACAAGCCAGCTGGCCTGTGGTCCTGGGAGATCACAACATCATGTGTGTCATCCACTGTCTCTGATTACCTCACAATATGTACAAAACATTCTCTGTCTTAGCTATGCACAAAAGCCTGTCCTATGTGATATTTCTGCACAGGCAAGGACAGTTTCTACAGATGTTTTAAATTACCTACGTGCAGTTTGGTCAGTTCAGCAGAAGGAGCTGCCTGGAGAGATGCCTGAGACTGACAGGTTCTCCTTTCAGGGACTCAATGAACACATCTTCAGTATACAATTGGTGTATCTTAACTGGAGTGTGCACAGCTGAAGCTCTATACATAAATATCCCAAACTATCCACAATTCCCACAAAGAGAATTCCTCTAACTGTTGACCAGCTGCTTTGCTGGGAAACTGGCCAGTGCTTCAGCACATCATCTCATCTCCGTGGAATTCCTGGGCCAACCTGAGCATTAATGATTCAGTGTGCTGGGTCAGCCGAGACAACCAGCTAGACCACAGCTGTAACTGTAGGACAAGGTGGAATTTTATCCTAATATCAACATTGTAATTTGAATTCTACAGGTCTCATCACAGTCTTAGCATAGTGGAAGTTACTGCCTGATTATAGATCCAGAAATTGTCACTTTATGAATATCAATTATAATAGTAGTCCAAAATATTTTAAAATTCAGTCTGTATCACTACATATTATGTGTGCATACATTCAGTGTATTGGCTTTCTTGATTAATGAAAACAGGCACTGAGCTACAGATGCCTTTTATGTCTCTTACATAATCTGGCATGATTTTGCACACAATAGCATATCCTGCAAATTTTGGCATGTGAATGAGATGTTTAAGGAATAAGGAACTGAGCCAAAATTGTAATGGAAAGAAAATATTATCTCTGAGTGAAAAATAAATGTATACTTGCTCATGGGCCTCTCTTCTGAAAGTTCCTATTTCTTTGTCATATGCCATCATCAAATACTCACAACTCTTCTTTTCAAGGTATACAATGTCCCCTCCTCCAGCAATGTTGATAAGCGTGAAGGATTTTCTCTGCAAAGTTTGATTAATAATTTGCAATTAAAAAAAATGGCATCATAATTATGCTGAGGTGCCAAAGCAACAAGAGCAGTGATCAGTGAATGATAATATAGTCATGTTTTACGCTCCAGAAACTCACTGTTTGTTTTCATTGAGAGTCCCTTGTTGCTTTTTGCCTTAGCAAAGCAGCATAAGTGCTGTTTTATGCTGCCAGAATTTTCTCCTCTTTTTTTAACACGCCATCATTATAATTGAAAAAGTGAATTAAGGACATGGCTGCTGAAAGTAATGAAAGCACTGGCAATACCTTTGGAAATGTTGTAAAGATGACTTACACTGTCATATTTAGGCACACTGAGTAAAAATCCAACAGGGCAGATACATCTCAATACATCTATAGGTACAATGGGTGCACTCAGTTAAAGGTAATTTTTGCTGCTTTACCTCACTTAGTCTGAGTCACAAGGAATTCTTCCTTTTTGAAAGTATGGATGTTGTGTGTTTCCAGGGAGAAAAATGTACCTTTGAACAGACAGACTGTCTGTGTTGTGGAACAGCCCACTCACTTCTGATACATACTTTAAAAAAAAAAAAAGCAGAGAAATGATTCAGAAAAATCTGTGAACTTTACAGTATAGTAAAGGAGAGAGTTAGACCATGGGCAGAAGACTATGTCTCTAATCCCCACTGGAGCAGTGATGTCAGTGAAACTGCTAAAAGGATTCCAGGGATGCCAGGATAGCTGTAATACTGTCCAAACATCAGACATGCCCCGTGCTCTCCATAAGGATTCTGCAGCTTGTCAGCTCATGGGGTGGTTAACCTGAGACAGAGGAAGAGAATTCAGAGTTTTCCTATATCAGGACCTCATTGCTATAAATAATCTCTAAATAAATAACCTTATGTATTTAGGGTTCTTTCACCCGCAAGTTCAACGAAGTCAGTTCTTATAGCAAAATACACAAATCACATGAATATATAATTACTAATCTATTAAAAACATATTAAATGTAGCTACAGTCTGTGTTGAATGTGTTATAGTAGTCAAAGGTAGAGAGTGAGAACTGTAACCCACCTCTTATCTTCATACTCTTAGAGGATTACTCATTCTTTCATTTAATGTTGTGAAGGACTGAGATAACACTTTACCCAAGAAAGCAATGCCCTCCTCTAACACTCCCTTGTCACTGGGTAAGGATTTAATCCCTAATTAATGGTCATCATTCCCTTAAACAGTTTTCAGAGATGTGGCACAGAAGGTAAAATCTGTAAACACAAAGGGCTGTTACAGCCAGGCAACCTCAGAGATTTTCCTGGGAAGTCATATGGTGGTAAATAAGGACAGGACTGGAAATAAAAGGAAGGAGAGATGTCTGTTGATGTCTTAATAGCAATTTTAGAAAGAACTCAGTACCATTAAACTTTTCTAAACTAAAAAAAAAAAAATGTAAACCACAAACAAATTTTCTTTTTTGTTAGGAACACTTTGTAGGTATACAGATCATATGTGACATGTTTTTGTTTCTCCTCTCTAAATAATTTGGAAAGCATTAGTGTATATATTTAAAATACTTTCGGCTCCCAACACAAGCAAGGCATCAATGAATAGGAGAGAGAGTAGAGCAGAGGGACATCAGAGTGGTTGGGGCTGCAGCACCTACCCTGAGAGGAGCAGCTGAGAGACGGGGTTTGTTCAGCCTGAAAAGGAGGCATTTTCTGAGGGGTTCTAATAGCAGTGATCCCATTCCAATGAGGACCTTATGAGCAAGAGGGAGCCAGGCTCTTCACAGAGATACGTGGCAGGAGGATGAGAGGCAATGGTAATAAATGAAAACAGGAGAGGTTGCTGCTAGATATAAAGAAAATCTTTTCTCCCGCTTAGCTGTAACTATTAATATGTGCAAATATAAGGTATTTTGCAACTTGTTTAAAAATCCTTCCATTTTAAAATGGGAAAGAGAGTGTAAGTAGTTAGATAGAGGCCTGCTCACTAAATAAAGCTGTGTGGGCAAAAACAGTATGACAAAGATGGGAGAGAAAATTCAGAACAGATGGAGAAGGGTGTGTGTCATATTTTGACCAATACAACCCTGATGACAAGACCAATGCTGAGTGATCTTTCTAGTCTTTGCTAAATGTCTTGAGGTTCTTCGGAGTCTAAGAGTAGTAAGGTCACTGTGTCTGCATTCATGTATTTGTTCAAGAAAAGTGTCACTGCTAGCATGTCTTAGCATAGGATTGCATCAGCACTACACATAAATAGCATGAACTACTGCCCTCTAGGTTATATGAGTGATGATTCTGTTTCCTCTTAACCCTTTCCTCCAGTTTACCAGCTTCATAAAAATAGTTTATAATAGATACAACCTTTGTGCTCCCCAAATACAAGTATCATGATTACTGGAGAAGTAATGCAAAATGGAGAGGAATGTATTTCTTGCTTTCTTCTTGTCATGTCTGTAAGTTGGACAAGTCTATGCAGCATCCTGGGCAAGATTTTTAGAAGGTGTAATTGTTTATTGCTATTTATTGCTGATAGCAAAATTTTGTAAAATTTATTAAACATAAGCACAGTCTTATTAGGTCAGACATAAGGTTTAACCCTTCATTGTGGCTCTAACAGAAAGTAGTTAAGAATATAAGGCCAGGGTAAACACAGAGCAATATTCTTACAGCTTCCATTAGTCTGTGATTCAGCCACCTGTGAAGCAGTGGTTGTTTTTTTGCATTTAATGAAGAACTATGCTTTTCCTAAAATAATAATATATAAAAATAATATAATGTAAATATTATACCTAACATATACACCTATATATATTATGTATTATATAGAATTACATCCTGTTATATTTATGTTAATTATGTTGCTCTTTCTTAAATACCAATGCTGATACAGATGGGCGAGTTCAAAACTAACATTTTAAACAATGAATTTCAGCTGTCAGTCAATGGCATCTCTTGAGCCATTTGGTGTCTATAAGCAAACACAGGTGAAACTTAGTGCCTACAGGTGTTTTTATAGATTTAAAGATGCAGTCTACCATAAATGACACCATAGATTCTGATGTGACAGATCATCTAAAAAGAAGAGACCTGTATCTTGTTTTCCAGTAGATGTGATAAATGCTCCAAGATGTTAATTCATAAAACACTTCATGATCCTTCAGGATGATAACCAGTGTGCAAATCAGCATGAAGCAGATTTGCAGCTGATATAAATCATCACGGTGCTATTAAAATAACTGTAATATATCTGAATTTCATCAGCTCAGGATTTGACTTCACGTCTATTTTCTGCCTTAATTGCCAATGGCCAAGAAATGCAATAGCTGAGTAGGCTTAATCATGTTTCTAGGAAACAACTTCATTTAAGCTAATTTTGTTAGAAGCATCAAAACAATTCTCCTGAGCGCAATCTTTAAAATGTTGTACCTATCTAAACAACCAAGCTCTAATGTGGATCATCATATTATGCATTCCAGAGAACTACATAGAAATAATGCTGAAAATAAAAATTTAGCCTGGATTTTATTATACACATTACTTTTCCTGCTGCTTTCCATGTGCCTGAGCTAACTTGGTTTTGTTTGCTTTTTTCATTATTCCTTTTTGTCTGTTCTTCACACTTTAGAGATTGCTTTATCACAGCTATGATAACTAAATAAATAGCTTGCATTTCTTCGCGGTACTTTTGACTCTGAACTCTCCAAGAGAAGTCATGGCTGTTTTTAATGTGGCTGACAAGTCTGTTCCATATAGACAATGGGACATGGTGTAAAATTGTTCTGGCAGATAAAGGCCTACCAACACCCTGGCGTGTGTCTGGTTTAGATAAGGCTGGAGGAGGACCGGGGAGATAATGTCTAGTAAATGAACACAGGAGGAAGGTATGTTCTGTCTCCATTCAGAGCCAAATAGTGTTAAAAACCTTCATACTCTTTGATTTGATTCATATGTTCTCATTGCTATAACATGGTACATTGGGACACTGCAAAAACTTTCATGCCTATTGTCTCATTTTCATTCTTTATCCTCATGCATTTTTCTAACTGCTACCATTGACCAAAAAAACATCACCCTTGTGCCTCATTGCTATAGTTCACCATTCTGGATTTGATGGTTTTTTTCCCAATATTGTTAGAAAGTGATGAAAAGCATATTTGGATTTGTGTTTTTGTCCTCTCTGAGTGGTATGTCTATGCATTGGCTTCTGGACCTGAAACACAAGACTAATCTATATTTTTGGATTTAAGTATATCTTCTCTTTCAAACTCCTCAGAGACATGTGCTGCAGACCTGTGTTTTGCAGTTTAAGCCCATTTCTATTTTTTTCCATTTTACTTCTAGGTAGTTTCAACTCCAAAGCACACAATATCCAAAGGTGGTAAAATTGACCATGGGTTTACAGAAGTAGTGACCTCTGACTGCCATCCTGAAGGTTATACTTTTACACTGTTAGTAATCCAAATCAGTAGTCTTTTTTTAATATCTTTTTTAAAAGTTCAGTCACCTAAAAGTCTATTAAAAATTCATATTGCTCTAGCTGTGACAAAAGTCAGATTGCTGCTGACGCTTGTACTTAAGAGTTTTGTATAGCAATTCATACAAACTCATGTGTGATTACTGAAAATCTGTTGTATATTCTAATTGCTTCTTTACTTTCCTTGCTCACCTAATTAGACAGACAAATGGTTTCATACTTTGAAAAATTAGCCCAGAGGAAGTATTTGCTTGAATTAATACATGAACAATGTTTGCACAGAGCTTCTGGGTCACGTACCAGCATTCTCCTGCATGTGTTGTTGCTACTTCATGGAACCTATATAATAATAGAACAAAATCAGTCCATGCTTTTGGTGCTGGAATTCTATTTATTTTTCTAAGAGAAAACATCCCCAGAAAATGACTTTTCAGTTTTGTGTGAAAACAGGACCACCAATACCAGCAAAATCCTGCTGGGGCTTGAGTTGCTCAGTTTTTCTCTGCTCTTTTTATTTTTTCTTTTCTTTAACTTTTATCTTATGTAACAGGGTATTGGCACTTGATTGGAAAGTCTAATCTTTGCTGAGATGTCAAAATAGTTCCATGAAATTTAGGCTGTTTAAACTCTAATGGCTATAATGGAGCTGCTCAGCAAAGTAATAAAAAAATGGCAAGATTTCATGAGCTTCATGACCAGAGCAACAGTGACAGATTGGCAACAATCTGATCTTTATTATCTCCATAAGCGACAAAAAAGACCAAACTGTAGTTACAGAGCTCATGTCATGGTCGGCCTATTACAGGAAAATAAATTATAATCTTCCTGATATACAAGGGGATACGATTTTGTAGTGGTCTAAGGCACAGTGACCTACACAAGTTCAAAATGAATACAACTTATAGGGAAGAAAGTATCTCCTGTAGGAATTAAGGAAAAGAGATGAATTTTCAAAATACTTTTGCAGTGATGCTTGCCAGATCACCAGTGACAGAATCTATTAGTCTCAAGTTGTTCATCACTACTCATATAATTTTTATATGTGGGTATATATAAATATAGATATGTATATATATAATGAATATGCATCACTGAAGCAAGTTGTGATGTCTGGAAGGATATGAAATGAAAAGTGAAATGTCCTTTTGAAAGTCATAAGTTAGGTTAATTGGCAAAAAGCGAAAAAGCTAATGGTCATTCAGTATTTTTCCCTTAGTATGGATTTCTCTCAAAAGTAACTCTGCAATTATTAAATACTTGAAATCTTCAATACCATGGAATGGAAAGGAATAGACTAGACTAGACTAGAAAAGGACTATTTCAGCTGGAAAGGACCTACAACAGTTCTCTCGTCCAGCTGCTGACCAGTTCAAGGTGGAACAAAAGTTAAAGTGTGTCATTAAAGTCATTGCCCAATTGCCTCTTAAACACTGAGAGATTTGGTGCATCAACCACCTCTGAAGGAAACCTGTTCCAGTATTTGACCCCCTTCTCAGTCTAAACTTCTGGTACAGCTGTGAACCATTCCCATAGTCCTATTACTGGATTCCAGGGAGAAGAGCTCAGCTTCACCTCCTCAGGAAGCTGTAGACAGCAATGAGGTCACCTCTCACAGCCTCTTCTCCAAACCTGATGAACCCAAAACCCTCAGATGCTCCTCCCAGGACATTCCTTCCAGCCCTTTCACCAGCTTTATTGCCCTCCTTTGGACACATTCAAGGACCTTCACATCCTTCTCAAATTGTGTGGCCCAGAACTGTACACAGTGCTCAATGGGAGGCTGCAGCAATACTGAACAGAGTGGAATAATCACTCTTTTGCCCAGCTGGGGATGCCCCCCGGACAGAGTTTGCCCCCTTGGCTGCCTGGGCACACTGCTGACTCACATGGAGGTGCTGCTGATCAGCACCCCCAGATCCCTCTCTGAGGGCTCATCTATAGCCCTACCTCTCCCCGCTGATCAGCACCCCCAGATCCCTCTCTGAGGGCTCATCTATAGCCCTTCCTCTCCCCATTTATACTTGTGCCCAATCTCATAGCTAAAGGATCCAACATTTCCACTACTTCAGTTTAATCCCATTAATCACAGCCCAGTGCTTCAATCTGTATAGATTCTTCTGAAAAACCTCTTATTCTTCAAGGGTGTCAACAGCACATCCTAGTTTTTTATCATCAGCAAACTGGGTAATGGTGCATTCAACTCCTGCATCCAGACCCTTGACATGTATATTGGACAGCACTGACCCTAGAATTGATCCCTGAGGAACAGTGCTGCTGACCAGCCACCAGCCACACATAGCCTCATTCACTACAACCCTTTCAGCTCTCTCCCTCAGCCAGGTTTTCACCAAACACAATGTGAGCCGACTCATCCCACAGCTGGACAACTCAACCATAAGGATGTCATGAGGGCCAGTATCAAAAGCCACTGTAAAATCCAGAAAAACTACATCCACTACCTCCCCTTCATCTGCTGGACAGGTGATCTACGGTTTTGAAGTTTGTATGTTCAGCTGCATAAATCAGTGGCTCACAAGCTGACTAATGATTTAGTATTCATTTTTGTTGTTGTTGTTTATCAAAGGATAAATTCAATTTATTTATGTGATTTGCTTTGTTAAATTTTAGCATTATGTATTTTTAAGTTTGGGTTGTGTGGGTTTTGGGGTGGTTTTGGGTTGTCTTTTTTTTTAGTTTGGTATGCTGCGTCTTAAAGCTTTAGCTAAGATTAGATGGGAGAGTAGGATCACGGCCTTGGGAGATCAGTAAAAAGAGTTGCAATTAATTAACAGTGTTCTTGCTTTGAAGCATCCTAAAAAGCTTTGGATCTTAAATGTGTAAAATCCCCTTTGAAGACATGTTTTCCTGAAGATATTTTCCATGGAAATCAATACTCATAATTCAGAAAGGTGCTTTCTCTTATTCAAAGCACAGTGATTTGCTTTCTGATGCTTACTGATCTTGTGTCTTCTAAAGAAGAAAACAGTAGTTCACTAATCTGAAAATCTAAATTTGATAGATAAATGTTTGGTGATATCAAAGTAGCCTGAGAGACAGAAATTAAGACTCAAAAATTAAAAAGAAAAAATCAAAAAACAAAGGGAAAAGAGATCTGAGAAAGCATACGGTGAATGATATTTTTAAACTATCTGCATTGAAGGTGATAAATTGGGCAATGTCATTTCAAACAGAAGTAGTAAGCTCAATATTTTCAATAGATACCATATAAATGGGTCTGAAATTCCATCTTCACATGTGAAAATACAGGAAGACCCAGGCAATATTTCTTTGTCAGCCAGAACAGAATGCTTAGAGCTCTGTGGGCAAGAAGTGACTCGTTCATTCTGAAATGAATGTTTTCTAATTTAATTTTAAATGTTTCTTCTGGTAATATTTTTGCAATACACACACACACTCCTGTGATTGTCCCTTAGCAAGCATACTTTTACTTAATTCATAAGTGAGTCATACATTTGACTCTAAAACCTGCAAAAATAAGATCACAAGCCCTTTCAAAGTGTCTAGGAATAAAGATCTTTATATATTAGTAGTAATATGGGCAAACACCTTAATTTGCAAAAACTAAACCAATATGTCAACCATGACTTTCAAAGTAGCCTAGCAAAGGTGTACACTCTTTTACATGACAAACTCCTTCTCTGCCATTCTGTCACAAATAAGATGTCAGCAGTTGAGGTGCTAGTAGATTGTATCATGATAAAACCCTTACTCTGTGATGAAAAGCATCCAGTCCTACTCATATATTGAAAATTCCATATGTTGACTGTATTAGTTGAGAGTAAGATACTGTGTCATTGTTTGTGTGTGTTGTGTACTATGAATAGTTGTTTATTGGCTTTGCTGAACTCAATAGTTCCTAGTTGTGAGCCTTGGATCTCTAACGTATTTATGATTCTTTCTGCCGTGTTTGATCAGGAGTTCTCTGTGCAGAGAAGCCCATATAAATTTCTAAGTCTGAAGAAAGGACTTATGGTTAAATACTGTTATAGGTGTATACATTCACTTTATGCAATGAGGTTCTTATTTTTTAAAAAATGTCTTTTTCAGTTTTTGTAAAGGACATTTATACTCATCCTCAGAATGGCAGATTTTCTTTCCCTTCCAAGGTAGAAAAATAAACTTTACCAGTGCTAAATTTCAAATTTGTGGTGAAATAAGGTAGTTAGTTTAAAATTACTATGCAGTTTGTTCCAATTACACTGAAAAGTCACTCTCCTCAATAAAAATGTTTGGAAATCTCAAATTATGAGGAAAGCTGAGGCACAAAGGATATAGATTTAGCTAAACTGGAATAGAAAAACTAGTGGAAACTTCTTTGGCCAGAAACTCAATGTGGCAATCTTGCTTCTGAAACAACTGAGGGCTGACTTACCAAACACTAATAGCATTATGAGGAAAAACCTTACCTTAATGTGAAAAGATAAAGCTTTGCAGAGAGGTGATGTGGTGACCTGCCTATAGGTGATTATTCTAAGCACGCAGCAGGTTTGGCTTACAAGAATTAATAAATTGAAAATTAATTACTTAACCATGGCAATAGAGATGAGCAAATCAGTCTTTATATTCCCAGATCAAAGTGGGAATCATCTCACATGAAATTTTCTTTAAAGAAGAAATTTGTTTCTCTTGTATGGG
Source organism: Campylorhamphus procurvoides (assembly GCA_013396655.1). Classification (NCBI taxonomy): domain Eukaryota; kingdom Metazoa; phylum Chordata; class Aves; order Passeriformes; family Dendrocolaptidae; genus Campylorhamphus; species Campylorhamphus procurvoides. Next base: position 199,543 of record WBMV01000512.1, on the reverse strand, counting down.
AAGTATTTTTTTGTTGAAAAAAACAAGATAGCATGAAAAATAGGCAGTGCAAAAGTTTAGTTTTATGAGAGTATATTTTAAGCTTCTGTTTTCAGTCTCATTGCTTTGTAAATGGGGAGATTAGTGATGTGCTTCTCTCCAGCTAAAATAATGAGTGATGAAATTGTTTTCATCTCTGTAATTTTTAAAAAGGTGAGAATATGCAAGATTTGATGATGCTTTACAGAGACTAACCTTTTCCAATTTTGTCAATTTGCACATCCTTTGATGTAAAAGATGTCAATTAAAAACAAATATTTAACCAAAATAGCAGCATCTGCAAAGTATAGGTTCCTGTAAATGTACATGCTCTGCTGCACAGAGGCAAGCTCAAGGATCTCTGTCAATGTCTCCATAATTACATGATTCTAAAAGCTCAGCTATTATAATTTTTCAGATAAATTGTGTGTGCTGTAGGCATATGATAAAGCTATCTTTTGAATCCACACTTCACGTGGATTTCTAGCAATTTAATTCAATTTAATTAATGCTGCAAATAGCTTGTCAGAAGATAGTTTAACTTCAATATAATTTTTAGTGAATCAGGTTATTTATGTTATGTCAGTCATACAGTAGTTACTCAAGAGGATCTGCCCAAAGTTGTCTTCAGGAAAGTAGCAGATGGAACTGCAGTTAACCTTGGTCTTCCAACCATAGCCAGAATTTATTGGCGGCATCTTCAGTGACCTCTGCTGACTTGTTCTCTTCCTTTTTTTCCAGTGAATTATTCATTGTTTCATCTCTCTTTAAAGTTTTCTCTTTCTTTTGATCACAGGCAATGGACTGGGAATCCGAGTTGTAGGTGGGAAAGAAATTCCAGGGAGCAGTGGGGAAATTGGAGCTTACATTGCCAAGATCTTGCCTGGGGGCAATGCAGAGCAGACGGGGAAGCTAATAGAAGGTAAGAGAAATGCATTATCAAAAACTGGAACGATGGGAGTGGTGGGAGTCATTTATAATTATACATTTTCCCTTGCACAACAGATGCAATCTTGTTCAAAGAATGAGGACTGAACCTCCATGAGTCTTAAAGCAGAAAACTGATAGAAAATAATTTTATGACTTCTATAGCCAAAAAGAACTGCCATGATGAGCAGTATTGTGGCACGTCTTCAATAATATGTGCCAACGTGCTGCCTGTCTCTAGGGTAGGGTAATAGGGCTGGAGTCCAGCTGTATATCATGGTTCTATATGATCAGCATATATCATGGACATGCTATTTTGAAGATCATTAACCTCGCTTGATCATCTAAGTGTCTATATCTGAGACTACTCACATTTCTTAGTTGCACAGGTGAAATAGATCACAGATCCAGTTGTCTCTCAGTTGCATACACAAACGTTTTTTTTTTTAGTTCTCTAAAGTCCTACTTAATTGAATTTATCTGACGTAACAGCAGCCCAGTTTAAGATACTCATCCAACCACCCAACAGGCAACAGGGAAAAAGAAGTATCTACAGAAGAGCAATTACTTCATCTAATCTAGATCTCTGTTTAAAGAATTGCAAGTGACTTCCATGTTCAATTGACTTTAAGAAAACTGCATTAAACTTTACACCATATTTTAGACAACTAAAGCTAGGTGAAAAGAATTTGACTTAGTTATCAATAAATTTTCCAGGATTATTGCAAATGTGGTCATTCTGTCTAATAATTTATTTCTGTCTGTGATGACATGAATGCTCCCTTCTTTTTATAACTGTTTTCTAGTTCCTTTTTTCATTTCTCTGTGTACCTGAAATGTCAGGAAATGGAAAAAAGTACAATATTTTTTTTTCTAATTCATTCAGCTAACTACTCTTATTTCTTTAATGAGGAGAGGTATTTGGGGTGGGGGGTTGGTGGGAGGGGAAGCATTAAGAATAGTTCTTCCAGACAGAATTCCATTCACATAAGTTTTCTGAATGGTAAACGTGAAACAAAAGTCATGATTAAATCAAAAGTACTTTGCAGATAAAAAACTAAGTGATTAAAGAAGGTATTTAAAACGAATTGTTTAATTATGTTGTGTATATTACAAAACAGTGTAACCTGCATTCACCCTGTGACTTTCTATATTCTTGGTGTTTTCTTTTCCAATAATTTATTGATATACATAAAGTTCACACACCCTAATGTCAATGAAATGTATCAACAGAAGTATCTTGCTTTTTGGCCATTCATATTTAGTGGGTATTATCTCACTCATCAAATGATAGAATAGTGTTATTTGCTGTGCTTGAATGATGAAAGAATTGACCTTAATTTAGTGTGTTTTGAAGCAAGGATTTGTTTTGGCTCCCTCCATATGAAAAAGTAGGTCTTTCATAACTGTGCTAGATCATGCATGCATTGTTTCAGTACCAAGCAAGTAAAGAGGAAAATGTGTTTATTCAACGTTTCCCCAAGACTGGACATTTCAAGAAAGGGAATGAGCAGCTACTGCTCGTAATGATCTGCAGTCTTGTTGTTTATTTGTCTGGAGATTGAAGTTCAAAAAAATTCTTCACTCTCTGCATAGGTACATTTCTGCAGTGATCAAGAACATCTCAGATTTACTATAACTACAGGAGAAACTTTGGCATAGAATTTTTTTTTTTTCAGTCTGGTCACATAATGTATTTTGAAGGTTTATTCATATTTTATAGAAAGATGAATATGACAGTAAAATATTTATTCATTTGTTTCATTCTCCCATCATTTGTTCAGTCATGTTTCTGATCTGAACTTTATAAAAAGTAACCAAGACTTGGATATGTTGACATAAATCAACTCCATCAAAATCATTATATTTCATCTCTTGAATTTGTCCACACAATGTCTCAGAATATGTTTTAGTACTGATGTGTTAAATGTTCTGTCAGAGAGAAAAAATGCTTCCTGCAGAATCTACCTTCACTATGACATACAAGATAAACACTTTCTCTCACTGTCATTTACCTTTATGTCTTGACTTTATATCCAGTTTACTTTTTATGTTATTTTAGATGGCTATCATAGATCAACAAAGAATGTTTTGCTCCTTCACTGTGAGTTGTGGTTGGTTTAGTGGAAATATGGCTGGTTCCATATTAACCTCTACCCTCCATAAGTGCTAAAATCCTTTGAGATCTTCCATCATTCTCATATTGATGTGTGTAAATTCAGCCAGACTGCTAATCTTACCAACATTGCTGATATTGTTGTGTCTGAAAATAGTCTGGCTGCTTCTCTTTTTCAAGTTATTTGCTGTCTCTCACAGAACACAGAAAGAAAACATAAAGACAACTTTGTATGTCTCTATCTGTAAATGCAATTACTTTTTAGTTTTTTGTTCAGTAATCATGAGTCACATTTTCTGATGAAATACTGTGGGCTGACAAGTCAGAGTATTTACCTAGTCATGAAGTAAACATATACTAATGTCATTACAAGTTAATATCTTGACTCATTAGCCTTTCTAAGAACATGAGTCACTGCGAAAAATCCCATCAATTTAATTAATTCCTCTAATTCTAAAAACAGTGGGTCAGGTTTGAAAATCCTATCAATAGCAGAAGGAGCAAGGATGGATTTACTGTGGTAATGAAGGAAGCCAAACTCCTACCTGTTCTCTGTGACTGCATATAAAGAAATGACATACTTTAAATATAGAGATAGCTTTCCTATCCTTAGGGAATAACAGTCCATAAAATTTTAGGCTTTTTAAATAGCTATGGAGGAGTCTTGATGCTGAAAAACTTTATTTATAGTTCTGACTGGCAAATACCAGTCTTCTTGGTTCTCTCACCTTGAATTGCTTTCAGATGTCAAAAATATCTCTGATTCATCACTCACTGGCGTAACAAAAACTGGAGGTGGAAGACTCATTCCACTGAGCTCATCAAGTGCAAGGACTGTGTCAATTTGATAGATGTGTCTGTGCTCCCTCTTGTGTTGACAGAAACAGTTCAGTTATATTCCACCTGGTAAATCCACCGAGTGAATGGCATTTCGGCCAGCATTTTTCAGAAGCAGAAGAACCTAGAGTAAAGGACAGAAATAAAATGTTGATGTCTGTTGCCAACTGTTACAAATTTGCTGGATGCCCTCAACATTCCAGTTTCCTTATTGGACCATTTAAATAGGCTGAGTAGAGAGCCTGGGAACTGATGAACCACAGGTGTCTTTGTTCCAGTTTTCAATCAGCCAGGCGAACTGTGTTGCAAGGGTTAGGCCATTTGATGTTCACCAAAATGAAGATACTCCTTGATTTTCCAGTCTCCTAGCAATTCTGGGGAGCTTGCATGGTTTAAAAGCTAATGGTGAACCTGATTTGTAGTGATCTTATTGCCTTTGCTGAGACTCCACTCAATAGCAACCCTGACACTGGTCGGATTTCTGCTACCTTGCCTTTGTTTATTTTTAATATATATGCTTCATTTAAATGATATCTTCCCAGGCTTAAAAACAGGAATATCATATATGGTGAAGACAAAAATTCTCATTATTAAAAATACTGAAATAGCACTCTCAGTTTCCCTTTATAGCAAGTATAATAATGCAACATTTCTAGCATAACTTGGAAAGATGCCACCTACCTATGAGTCACAGAGCTTCACTGTACAATTTTAGAATATAGAGAGTCCATGCTAGCTAAAGACATGCTATTCAATTCAATTCAGTTGGATTTTGCATTTTTTATTTTAATAAAAGTATTCACGATACAGAGGTATTTTGAACTTCTCCATCCTGAAGTTGGTTCTGTAATTCTGTAATATTGTAAGCAAAACTACCTGAAGTGCATACAGACACCGAAAGATAATGACACCCTGTTAAAGCTGATAAGTAGGTCAGGGGAGAGAAAATGCACTGCTGTGTGAGAGTTCTGTGGAAGTGAATGGTGCCCTGCCCCTCAGTCCAATCCTTAGGCACTTGTTCTGATCTAGATTCATAACTACTCTCAGGATGCAAGACACATTGCTCCTGTGAGGGTCCTCTAAGAGCCACTTGCAGCCTGATAGCAGGTTCAATAGTAGATAAAAGCACATCCAATGTCCTCAGCACCAAAGTCTAAAGATTGACATGAATTCTTAAATGTACTCAGTATTGTACTTTTAGACTTAGATTCACTTGCTAAGACACAGATGGTCAGTTTTCAAAACTGTTTGGTTGCCTTTAATTGTGCTGGAAGTTCCCAATGCCACATGACTTGCTCTCCTCAGGAGGGTATTTTGAATGAGTGGGTCTTCACTGGGGTTGCCAGAGCTCTCTTTCATCTTTAGGAAACTGTGCAATCTCAGAGATTTAAGGTGCCTTGAGGAAATAAAACTTATCCTTACTTATTCAAGTATCTTTTCTCTTCTTCTATAGAAAGTCTTACATATTCTTATATATTCAAGTGTCACAGTTTTCTTTAGTAAGAAGACTTTTGGTGCACAGATCACTCTTTCTAATGCCCTGATGTGAAGCCAAATAACATTAGAATCATTCCTCAGAATGAAACTAAGAGCCTTTCTTTGACCTGTCACTTGATAGCACAGCTTATTATCTCTTGGAGCCATGCCCCATGGTCATAGTACCAAAAAGAACACTTTTTCACAAAACTTACACCAGTATGGGGAGAAGCATACTGCTTGCCACCATGCAGCTTTCCACACCAGGAATGGCATGTAAGATGAACAGGGTATGCCAAAGCATCATGCTGTTACTGGAAAAATAGAGCAACATCTGGGATGTGATTTCCACCCAATGAAAAATATGATAGGAGAAAGGAGAAAAGAGCTCTTTGGATTACCTCCATGGTCTTCAGAGAGCAGCTCAGCTCCCCAACTTCAGTTCCCTGGAGGAGGAAACAGACCCTGGAAGCCCTGTCAGAACCCTGCCTCAACCAAAATACTCTACAACTCTCACCCCTAGTGTGGACTTTGGCTTATGACCTTATTCACTTCAAGCATCCCATAACCTCAGGCTTAGCAATAAAAGAATGTATACGAAGGGAATTCTTTAAAGGCAGAGAAGAAAAAGTCAGGGCTCACTGGAACTCCTGTCTCTATGAGTCCAAGTGTTGTTACCACAGCTCTTCATTATTTCCAGGACAGCCAGTTAATCAAAAAGAAAATTATGATAAAGGTATATGTGATGAGGAGGAGTGTAGCTGCTATGTTAGGTGAAAATCTAAAAAATACCTTTCAGTTGATTACCCAGAAATGTGACTGAAATATGAGAGACTAAGACATATGAGAGCTCTGTGTAGCAACTTTGAGTCTAGGGAGGCCTGCAACTGAAAGCTGCAAGACAGCCAAAAGGCTCATGGTGTGTGAGCAATCCCTCATGCACACAGAAGTCTGCATTAACTGGAGAAAAATTGTTTATACTACCTACAGTGCTTCCTCTGAGGAGGATGTGAATAAGGTTAATGAATGGGCAAGAGAAGAGATGGCCAATATGGGGAAATGATTAACTTTTATTTGGTCATCTAGTACAAATAAGATGAATCTGGTCATAAGCAATGTTGCATAGAGACTGCTGGGATATTAGTATCATCTGCAAAATATTTCTTGACTTCTGGTCAACGACATCTTTGAATACCGGCAGCTTTCTTACTCTGCCAGGTAAAAGTGCCAACTATGTAGCTTTCAGAGTCTGTTTCACCTCCAATGTGCTCCAGGGATGTTTCCTTCATGTCTTTTCAGATCATAATTTTCAGTCTTAACGTTTCAAGTTTTTAAGTCCTTGTCATCTTAAAGCATGTTATTTACTAGCACTGGAAACGTATGATTTAAGTCCTCTCAGAAGGACAGTAGGACATGCAACCAGATTATTGACCAGTCCATGAAAGGATTATTAAGAATTTACAGGTTTTTTGCAGGTTGTTTGAAATACTTTTGGGCTACTTTGAAAAGCACCAAGTGCTGAATAGCAAGACCAGACCATATCAGAAGGTCTTTTGCAAAGGCAATAGCGTGTGTAGTGGCTGTCCATCTTGTCTCTTGGGATATTGTAGATGTGCTTTGCATGTTGCTTGGAACGCACAATGTGACTGGAATGGTCACGGGCACCTAAATAGTTGGAAAACCAGAACAGAATCAGTAAGTCACTATCCTTCCTCTTATTCTTGTCACAATTCCTTCTTACCCTGGGCTGAATTGTAACACTGACTGATCTTTGTCATTTATGGGGAAGTGCAAATAGGCACCAGATCTTCTTGAGTTTTACAATACTGTAGTGAGCACTGCTTGCTGTTTAGCCAGCTAAATTTGGAAACATTGATCCAGGCATCACAGTGGAAAGAGATTTTCCAGTTCCCACAAAGCACAGTGAAAAGCCAGCATCCCTTCTTGAGTCCCTCTGGTAATTACACTTCTGACAGAAAGTAGATACCAGGATGAGTCTGGAAAATGATGAAAAGAAATTAAAAGGAACACAAGAAGGGAAGGAAAAATCCTAAAAATAATGTGGATCAGGTCACAAATGAACAGAAATGGTCTTCCCATCCTGCACTTCCGTTTTGCAATTTGATTGCTTTAATTTATTATTGCATTGGAGAAAACAAAGAATTAACTTTACTCTGTTCTCTGAGCATTAGCCTTAGTGATTTATTATGCTGTCCATGCTTATTCTGTGGGGTCAGAAGAGAAGGAAGCTTATTCTCAACATATGCCCTGGGCTACAGGCTCAGGTTTGACTGTCCCAGCAGAAACTGGCTTTATCAAAGGCAGTATGCACAAAATAACAGGAAATGCCATCACTGGGTTGTAAGCTTTGCCCTAAAGCTCTTTAGAAAAGACAATCAAACCGAAACCCTAAATGTCCCCTATCAGCTGTAAATCTTGGCTTGCACAGTCATGCTCCTCTCTTCCATATATTTTGTTCTGCCTTGTACTTTTCTCACATAAATAGCAATTAATAAAAAGTGTCATGTTGTTCTTGCTAAGTGTGACAGTGGGCATTCAGCATATAAAAAATGCCTTCTAAATATTAAAAATTAAACTTTTAAGGGGGAATTAATTTAGTAGAAAGGACACCCTACCAAAGTGTATCATTTACATGCTACGATTAACCTTATATCTGCTCAACTGAAGAAAGGAAGGCTGAAGGTTTCTCAGGCTGGTTTAGCCATTCCATTTAGCCATTCTATTTAGCTATTCTATGTGCAGTCCCACTGAATGTGGCCTCAATTCTGTTCTTGATACGGCAGGAGTTGAGTTGTACCGAGAGTTTAGTTTGACCATTTGCTAAGCTATAAGGAAGAAATAAGAATCAGCAGAAAGAATGAGAATTGTTTCAGCTGCTGTGTGGCACTTATAGAAAGAAGTGGAGGAAGAAAGACTTGCAGTATTAAGAATTGACCTGGAACTTTATGAGAGCTGGTTACAGTAACACTGTCCACAACTTTATTTACTAACTCAGTTTTGTGGCAGTTGAAACACATTTAGAAAATTATACTTTTCTCTGCTTCACAGTGTAGGGCATGTAGTTTATGGAGATTTAGTTCAATATTATGGGTCAAAATAATGACTCATAATATTAAACTAAAATGGGTCAAAATGGGATTTCACAAGGATACTTTATTAGAAAACTTCTTGTATAGCTAAAATACCATTTCCAATGACATAACCCATGTAATGTGGGTTTTTAATGTTTCTGCCCAGAACTGCAATTGCTCTATGTTTAATTTTTCTGCAATAAAAATCAACACTTAAAAAAGGTGTTAGAGAGTAATTTGATCTAGGAAGTAGTTGAGCAGCTGTAAAGACAGATTTCAGGATCTTTTTTATTTATTCTAAAGCAGAAGAGAAAACTTATGGGGCACTTAAAAATTTTGTAATGCTATGAGAAAGAAGCATTAAATTAATACATATTATGACCCGTAAAAATATGTCCTCTTGTGTAACACCAGTTACAGATTTTTTCACTTCTGCATTCAACCTTGTTATGTGCCTCATAAACTAGTATAGTTCATACCTTCTTTATGATCAGGAGCTCTGACAACAACTTGAACAATCAATTATTGCTTAAAACCAATTTTACTGGAAAAGGCATGTCATAAAAGTTGCACCAGGAAGTTGGATTCTTAATAACAAATAAATAATTTCATCAAAATAACTCTGTAGGGAGTTTTTGTTTAGTCTTAAATAGGCAAGTCTGATTTATAGAGACAAACAAAATAATCTGGATGCTTCAAGCAAAGAGAAGATGCAAAGCCAGTCAGTAGATATTCCAGCGGTAATGAAGAGAACTATCACAAAGGTCAGGCTAAAAGCACTTATCAGATGGTTTATAACACAAATTTGGGAGGATCACTGGTAAATGTCATTGGTGTCATAACTAGCTTTCAATGACATTCCACTAAGATCTTATTAGAAAGTGCTACTAGCTATTATAAAATACTTATGTGGAGCTGTACAGATAGTAATTATCAGGCACGCTGCTTTTGACAGCAGTTATTTTTCAAGACCTTGATGAACCCTTCCTATCACAATGAATATCCAGGTACTTCTTGGAAAGAGTCTTCAGTGCTTCCAGAGAATGTTCCTGAAGCACAGCAGAAACAGCAGCAGGAAGTGTCATCAGACTACCCACAAAGCTTTCCTTGGAGCTCTCTGCTGTCCTCCCAGATCACAGACATCATGGATTCTCTGACACTGACAGATACCACCCATGCATGTGGTCCCAGTCTTCCCCTCTTACTCTTCTTGAATGTTTCTTGCTATATTCTGACACCGTGAAGGAAGAAGGGATGTTGTAGTGTACAGAACAGGTGTAGGACATGCTTTGCTTAAAGCTATATTTTAAAACTCTCTTTATTTTATTTAATATTTTATTTGTCTCCATAAAAAGGTTTAATGCCTTACATCATTATTTTTATTATGATCTGTCCATTCTTACATGAGAGACATTGTTGCAGTCCAGACACTGACTATATTACAGCATAACAATGTATTAAAATCAAATGGTTATATATTTGTCAGAAGATGCAGGTACATTTCCTGTTTCTGTATTCCCAATACACACTCTTAGAGATGGAAAAGAGAGCCATGTGTTTCTGGTTTGGCCAACAATGGAGAGAAAAATACAGAGTGGAGAGCTAGCTTGGCAGGCACAGAGAATATCACCTATACTGGTCGTTTTAGTTACTGGTCCCAAGACATTCAGGGATAAAGCTACATCTTTAGTCAAACAGAGGCAGTCTGTCTGGGATTGTAAGAGGTAGATGAGGAGATACAATCTCTAGGTCATGTTATACCTGATACACAGGTAAATATCACAAGCAGGGACACCCACAGATACTGTGCCTGCCCCTTTGCATAGCAGCTTCTTGCTGTAAGTGTTGAGAGGGTGTTGAATTTCAACTTGGAACAATCAAAATTATGTGCCTGCATTGCTTCTGTATAACAGATTTACAAAAAAAACCCCAGAAAAATGTAAACCCTTTGGTTCCTAAACTGAAACCAATTTGTCTTACCAGGTGAAGTCATCAGACACACCCTCCTGTCTCCATTGACTGTGCAGAAGCTTAGGATTTGTTTCAGGAGAACTGGCTCACTAGCAACCTAAAATTTAGATGCTGCATGCTTATGTTAGGCCTGCTGAAGCACATGTCGTAAAACAAACCCAGGAATTTTCCATTTGATATTTTTAAGAAACAATATCTATTTGGGTTCACATACATGGGCATTCCACAAGAAAAATCTCACCACAGTGTGAAGAAGCATAGCCACTGAGCTGGGTAGTTTGATAGTGACTTCCCAGTGAACTGGGAAGCTAAAAATACTATAATTCCATTTCCCATGGTGCACATTTCTGTGGGCTGAAACCTGCAGACTAACAGTTGGATGTGATTGCAGTGTGAAAAGGATCCAGTGAAATCAAAGTGAGGGTCACCTTGAAGTGCAGGTTAAATAAAGGTATGTCCTCATGGGCAATATTCCCTGCCCTTGGATTTCAAAAAGTGCATTAAAACATTTTGTGTCCACATGTAGCCATTTTAGACTTTGATCCCATTCCTGAAATTTGTATCTCCAGGAATACTGTCAGCCGGGCCACTCCAAGGAGTGCTGTGTTGATGTAAAACAGCAAATATTCAGGGCCCAAGGCCAATTGTCCCCAGTCAGGGTTTGCTCTCCTGAAAGCTGGGCAGTGGCTGTTTGCAAGGCACACTTCTCAGCAATAAATAGGATTACAGACAGCACATTTTTCTACCTGTGAAACAAGGTACTGCAGCAAGCAGACTTTCTTTAGTCACTTGTTATTTCAAGATATGCGTGTGCAAATTTCATTCTTCCAAGACCATAAGAAACGTTATCAAGAATTGTTAAAAATTTGCCATTAAGAAAGATGAACTAATGGAAGTAGGCTGTCAGGGTAGAGCATTATCCGGCTTTTAGATGGCTTGGACACAAATTTGGAATGGTTAATCACAGAGCTTGACTTCAGTGTTTTTGAAAGTGACATGGGCACATAGATAAAGCTTCTGTTTGCTGTGAGTATGGAGTAACACATGGACAGTAAATAGAAGTAAACAAAATGTTTCCTAAATTACTTAAATTAAATCAACCAATCTCTGGAGATACTTAGGTTAAAAAAAATATAGTTATGCAATCAAATGATTCCAGATTTTTCCAAAGTTTTCTAGATGACTTCTGAAGCATCTGGTATGAACTGTTTTCAGAGGAGGTGCTGAACTAGACTGTACTGTGCTCGGACCTAATCTGACCTGACGGAGTGATTTTCTTATTCAATTGAAAGGGTAAAGGAACTCAAAGAACAAAACAATCATTTTCTGCAATCAGTTTCACAATATAGTACATTACAAAACAAGAATTTGAAGTAAATTAATATAGAAAATATTTCAGAAGTCAGCTTAAAGAAAGAAAAATACTATGAGCACTCTCAAAAACAGATTGCACAAAGACTTTGTTTCAAATTTCTTGAAATATGTTCTATTGCAAAAACTTAATTAGATAATCCATAAGGTATGATTGGGAAAATCTGGGTTTTAGTCCCAAATTCTGAGGGTTTTTTTTAAAACAAAATAAGCAGGTGATCATATAATTTGACAGTAAACAGAGCAAAATGTTGATTAAAAATGATTACTTTTTATCCAGGTTTATAATTTTGATGATAGATTATGTATGAGGCTTACCATGTAAAATAAAATAGTTATGACTTCACATTTCTGTATGAAAAGCCTGAAAAAAGCTACATTAAGTGTACTTGTAATGTAATAATGCAACTTAAAATTCAACTGCAGTTGAAAATATTGAATTGCAAATTATCTAAATTATTAGTGACTAAACCTTGAAAACATTTCATCAAGCAGAAATTGAGTCTCAAATCCTTATTTATGTTCCACATTCCAACAAAACAAAAACCTTTTGGAGAAAAAAGAAACACACAACTATTAAAAACCAGATTGTATTTTTTGATTTCATTTAAACTTTGGTGAAAGTAACTGATAACAGACCTTTTCCAACTTTAAACTGTTTCTAATTTAAAAAACATAACTTGTTGTCTGGAATATTGCCTGAAAAGTAGGAAGATATGCTGTGTTTTGTTTTTTTCTCTACAGATCCTACAATGTTTGAGCCAGAACTCATTGAAATCTGTGTTATTTCTCCTTGTTTGTAAATGGAGTACCTCATATCCAAAATAAACATAGAACTGTTTGCGCTCTCTCTAAAAACAGTAGCAAGTGGAGTTTTATTAAGATCATTGGGTTTATGATCCATTTGAAAACTTCTGAAGTTACCTTGTGGATATACTAATATGTTCTAGGTAACTTTTAAAATTGATTTTCTAGATACTTAAATCTTATCACTTCTGGAGAAATGGAATTAGTCTTTGTTTGGGTGGTTGTAGGGAATCTAATTGATTAGAAAATACAAGACTTTGCAGACAATTACATTCAACTCAATAAATCAGCAATAATCTTATAACCATTTCTTTTGGATATTTCAGATGAGATTTCATGAATGATACATGGTAGAAGGAGCATTTTTAGGTCAGCATGTACTGACATTTCCTTTTGCAGATGCAAAGTAGAATATAAAATGTAAAATACTTGAAGGCAGAGAGACTTCAGACTGCCAGTCTGGGTGTCTGGCAGACATGGGCAGATAGGAACTCACTTTTGCAGGGTCTGCTTAAGTCTCTGAAAGGACACAATGTATTTGAAGTGGTTCACACTGCATTTGAAACATGTAGAATATTTCCAAGTCATCACATATATGCTGTAGGTGATCCTGACTGCTTTTCTGTGAAAATTTAATGATTTAGTACTTGCCAAGGGAACAAGACACCTCAGTTCTGGGCCTTTCCCAACACAGTTGATGTTGAATTTCTCAGATCCTTCTGCTTCTAAAGGAGTGCTATGTTTAAAATGATGCTGCTTGCTATTGAGTTCAATTAAAAATGGGCAGTTTGGACCATTTTATTTTTACCTGGATCTTGCTTTTTATTACATTAAAGCAACACTTGTCAGTTAGAATTAGTCCCATCCTTATTTATGCATAATTTTGCAACTGCTCTTGTGAGGCCAGATCCCCAGAGCATGTACTGGTCAGTTCAACTTCAGAAATAAAATTTCGTATTTAGACCTTCCTTTTTATATGTTTTCCAGTAAAGGAACTCCCTCTTTAAATTAATTTTTGATGGTGTGTGCCTCAAGAACATGGAATGGGAAAGAAGGATGAAATCTGGATTATGATGTTACACTAGTAGTTTTAATGCGCACTTTATAAATATTGCAATATGTAGAATCCCATTCCAGTCTTAATAAAATACATATATAATAAATAAATAAAATAAATAAAACCAAATAAATAAATAAATAAAACCAAATAATTAACTAGGAAGTTGTTGAATTATTCTTCACTGACTGTCAGCTTGCTTTAGGACAATATGCTCTACTTCTGTGAGAAGGCTTTCTGTTGTATTCAGTGTTTCATGTGTAGAAGAAAGTTCTGCAGCCAGGTCCTGGGGAAATACTATGAAAGACTTTAAAAAAACATTGCATTTCAAAACCTTAAAGCAGATTTTAACATGCACTATTAATTATTCATGCCACAATGTTAATTTCAACACTATCTAACCATTTCTTAGTACTTTTCTTCATGGTACTTAGCATGAAAGTATAGCTTGTGTATTTGAAAGTCATCATTAAATGTATGATCCTACCCATTAAATGTATGATCCTACCAACAGATTCTGAAACATTCAAATAATGCTGTTAAGGCCCAAATTCTTGCATATTCATTAGTTTATCTGTGTCAAATTTCCTGCAATTTATTCCATTGCTTTCAGTTATCTTGCTATATAGTACAGGTACAGTAAGTTGTGCTGGGTAAAAACATGAGCACATTGCATTCTCTTGTTCTTTCCAAGAGATGTCATAACATGCTTGCCTTCCCTTAATATGCATCTTGCATTTTTAAAGAAAGTCAGAAAAAACACTGCCAGCTGAGATATCTAAAATGAATTATAGTTGATCTGATCTATGGTGCAGTTTGTACTGCATTGCACAGTTGCAGGTTAAGACTAATAATTCACCTGGGACAGAATGCCACGTAATGTAGCAAATGCTTATGACTGAACAGGCAAACAAATACATTAAAATGTTCACTGGAAGGAAGACCTAGATAAAACAATGAGTTGTTATTTTCCATGCTGACTGAGGCCATGGCTTTCTCACAGTCACAGCATCCCTTCCTGATTTATAGCTATAAAGAATGTTATAATGTCATTCCCAGCAAGTAGCAGGTAGTCCCCTGAATCTGATAGTGGCAAAAATTTATACTGTGAAGTCTGGTTTCACGATCCTCAATTGTAAAATTTCCTGTCTCTTTTTTTTTTTCCCCCTATGGATACTGACCAAGATTTTCTTTTTTAAACATTCCTGTACTTTTATTTTGGCTGTCATCAATTGCTTACTATTCTCTTTGTGCATTATTAACATAGCAAATGGCAACACAAGAGATGTACTACACACAGGATACCCACTAAATGTTCACAGTGATAAGGTTTGGATGACAGTGATGTTAAAGCAAATAAAACGAAATGGTCTGAGAATAATTCTTTGTATGTTAGGGCATCCACAGAGCTTATTGTGAGGGCTCTGTATAGGGTAACTAGGTAGAAGTGTATTATCTGTATATTTAAATTTGATATTGGACAAGTATTGAAAATATATTACCTTTTAATATATATTTGCCTTCTATAATAATGAGGGAATTTTCATTAAGACTTTATTTGTGATGTACAATTGAATCAAGGGTTATGATTTTGCAGGCTTTGCTCTTGGACATACACTTATATTTAGCAATTTTCCTCTTCAACATCTCAAGTCAATCCTTTTCACAAGTTCTTATGTGTTCTTTTAGGAATCTATACTGCAAAGTGCCAGGAAAAAATCAGTTTCTCCCCCAAATGACATTAATAGACATTGCAAAAGTTCAGCACAGTTATTTTTTCTTGATGTACTTTTTTCCTGGAATAATTGCACATATTCCTGTTATTCTACAAGCCACCTAGTTATGAAGTAGGAGTTTTCTTAAAAATTACTTCTAATGAAACTGTAAAATGCTCCAATCATTATAGGACAGTGATATTCATTCCAACTGAATTTTCTTTTAATTTTCTGTATTCTATTGACTTTAACAAAAGGGATTGTTCATTAGTGTATTGCTATGCGACAAAACTTCTCAAACTAATAATTACCTTGTTTATTGATAACATGTTAATCTTTCTTCTCTTTGGATGTCAGATGTCAGTCCAAAATAAAACGCACAGAATGACTTTATACTTTCATTTAGATCTTAAATGGAATTTTAACCATTTGAGTTGGAAGATTTCACCGCAAAAAAGTGTGAAAAAGAGTCTGTGTTCTGGTATTATGGAAGTACAGAGAAACTAATTTACACTTCTGGTGAAGTTTGTAGAAAGACACAGAGCAGTAAGTCTACAGCTGTATATCCACTTCTGAATGTCAAGAAGATTCCACTGAAGATCCACCCACTTAAGTAATGTTATGCATATACCTATAAATTTTGACTCTAAGGGACCTTACCCTGGGAGTCATTGCTGCCAAAGCAAAAGGGCACGCTAATAGCTAAGAAGTATTAATTCTTAAAAAGTCCATAAGGCCTTAAAGATGATGCAGGCAATTTGATGAGACAGAGCAATCATTAGTAGTGTTTGAACTATAGTAGTTCCTTAGTCTTTGGAAGACTAAAGGATTTTCTGTTGACTTGGTTTGTTTTTTTTTTCTTTTCATAAATTTATTCTGAAAAGGCCAGTAAGGACAGAGTAGAGATCCAGAGATCTACAAAAAAAAATCTGGCAATTAAAGACACAGGGAAGAGATATGGAATCTTTTTACACATTTTTGTCACATTTCTGGTCCCTTTCCATTCCAACCAGATCAGGTCAGGAGGAAGCATGTCTGGAAGAACCTTCAAAGATGCCCAGACCAGCAGGGTTGGTTTTGGTCCTGCCCGCGAGTTCTGTCCTATGAGGGTTCAACTTTCAGAGGCAGTTCCTGTTTCTAAGCACCTCTCATCAGAGCCAGGAGAGGATTTCTAACAACTGGTGTATTATATAGCAGCACCCAGCTGTGAGCTTGTACACTGCTCTTGTGCAGTCAGACTGGATTAGAAATGCCCAATAAATATAGGATAGCCCTGTGTTGCCATATTATGGCAGGCACAAGATCAAAAAGAGCAATCTGGAGGTTAAAAAGACTGACTAGTAGAACAAAGGAAAGCAGTGTGGTGGGAAAAAAACCTCCCATGTCCCTCGTTCATATCCATCATGTTCAATATTAGAATCTATTTGCATGGGAAAGACAAATGCTATTTACCAGCCCAAGTGCAATAGCAGGGCTGTTTAGAGGTGCTGACCAGTCACCTCAATGAGTAGAAGGTTTCATTATTTCTTAGTTACTAGATAATGTGCTGAAGAGAACTGCATGAAATTAACCTTTAAGATGACACAGTAAAAGGAAATGAGTCATTCCAAGCAATGTTCATCACGGTGTGAGCACTAAGCTTGCTAAATGAGTTCTGTCATAGTGTGGGTGAAATGGAATCAATCCATATAATTCATACATTTGCTGCTCACACAGACAGTTTTGGAACTGCTAAGGAGAAATAAGCATTGACTTACATCTAACTAAAGCAAAGTTATGTATTACATTTACTGATTAAACTTTTCAGATGGATCTGAAGTAACTAAATAGAAAGAACAGAAAGTTCCTGAGATGTGTGTGAAAGAAAGGATAAAAGGAAGCAAAATTTTAGGAAATGACATTCACAACTGATGCCAATGGGGAAGTAGAAAAAGTTTTAGTCTTAGACAGTACTAAAGAAAGAAAAGATAAATTTTTCCTCTTCTTATTCACAGTCTTAGAAGTATCAGCCTATCTCAGTGGTAGTAATAGCTCTGCAAGTCACACAGTACAAGCTGACTGATTATTTGAAAAGTAAGGGCTTTCTTCAGGTTTAGTAGCTGTAGAGAACCTGAGACAAGCAAAACACTTCCCACTGTTTTGGAGAGTGAAGATCCAAAGAAGGAACTGAAAATGTCTTCAAGCATGACAGTGACCCTTGTTGAGTATGATGCAAACAGACTGGTGGATATGATAAAACCAGCTTTACACCAGACAAGCAGTTAGTTAAACACAGGCTGAAGCACACACATCTCTGTCTGGATGAATACCCATGAGTGATGCACGTGTATGGGCTCCAGTGCCATCTCAGGGGTTCTGTCTCTGAACAGAGACTAGGCACCTGACAGCTAATTTATCTGACTAGCAGATAAATACTTCTGTGTTGTCTACAGTTTCTATAGATATGGAAAAATTTGGTGCCATCTAATGGACAACAACTCCCACCTCCTGGATTCTGACTGTGTTTATACAGGAGTACTTTTGCAAGGCATCTATAGAGGGACCTACCTATATTTGTTAATGCTTCACACTAAGGATTTCTCACTCAGTATCCTTAATCCCATACCTTGGGATGTAATATGCATTATTTAAAGGTGAAGACTTAATAAGCTCCATTGGTAATACAAATCCTGCATTTGCTCGTTTTGAATTTAGGAACTGTGATCTTCACACAGCTTCAATTGCAGCAATACAGCAACGCATGAAACTAAATTATTGTACCTAAGTGTTCTGATCTGTTTGTAGGTGAAGTTTACTAGCTATTTTGTGAAAGTTGCATTAATTATTCTGGACCATTCTTAAACAACTTTACTGCCACAGCGGAATGGAGATAGCTATCTCTCAGTAGAAATCATGACTATGTCAAGAGAGTATTTAGCCCAAGGGGTTTATATCAGCATGTGTACACACACAAAGTATATTAGCAAAAAGAAGTTGGGCTACACCACCAATACAATGACTGTCATAATGAACAATATTGAAAACAATTGTTATTCTTTTAAAATCTCTTAGTGATGACCTGATTGCATGTCATCTACTTCAGAGAGCAAAACGGGTAAGAAAACATAAGAGTATCTCTGTTTGATCAGATGAACCACCTACTGTGTCCCAGAAACCATAAATTACACATTTCTATCTGTGATAACTGTATAGATGTATGTATGCATGTGTCATGTTTAGATGTTTGTACACACACAGACACATATATAATCATGTAGTCATATATATGAGTGTGATATAGACTGTATGACTCAGAAACTCCCTAGGCAAGTGTACAGAATGGTGTCTTCTATTTAGTAATTCAGAGGGAATTTGTCCTGCATGCTCTTGTTTATTCTGCTCTTAGGCTTCAAGTATAATGGCCTTTCACCAAGGACTAGATGCTGTAAGATGCAATATTTCCTTTTGTTTTTTTGAGCCTGTTCTCCCAGTAGCATCATCCGTAGTTGGAATGTGAGCATTAGTATTAGAACTGTGATTTAGACATCATGCTCAGTTCTCAACTGTCACTGACTTCAGTGGTACAAATGCAAGTAAAATCATGCTCAGTTTTATAAATTTCGGTTTGTAAAAGCTGATGTTTTGAAGAGGTGAATATGTGCATGGCAACAAGGTTCCATCTGCAGTTTACATTTATAGATTGTTAGGATGCATTATGGGTTTGGTTGCTATCATTTGCCTGTGAAGAGAGATGCCATAGGATTAGGAACGGTCCTGCAGGTCTCCAAGCAATTGGCAAAGAAGGAAAACAATTGGAAATTGTATTTCTGTTGCCTCCATTCACTGGAATGAATTGGGGAAAAGTGACTGGGCTTTTTATCATTTTCTTTAAAAGTTGTTTGCATTTCAAGTCCAGGTTGGATGGGGCTGTGAGCAACTTGATCTAGTGGATGGCACGGGGGTTGGGACTAGGGGATATTTAAAGTCCTTTCCAACCCAAGCCATTCTATGATATTGTGATTCAATGACTCACAGAATTCAGTATTTATTATAAATTATTAAGAAAACCTGGAAAACAAAAACCAAATTGCATTAATCTGATTTGTTAATTTTGGAAAAAATAATTATTAATTTTGGTGAAGATAAAAAAATGCCTTTGAAATTGTGATGTGTTGACAGGCAATTTAGCAACTCCTTGGATACTTTTCACCAAAGGACAATTGCTCAAAGGTTTTCATCTCTAAGGATATGATATCACTTATGCTTTACTCTTTTATTGTATTCAGCATGTTTTTGGTGTTTGCAGTATCAGTTGGCATTTTTACTGCTTTCATATATTTTTACATCATTTATACCTATTGTTATATCACCAATTCACAGTATTTCACACATGTAATTGCTCAGTATTGAGGGGAAGGTGCTTTTACTTTCATTTTCTCTAGAAGAAAGAATATATGTAATTTTTATTCTCTTAAATACAGGAGCTATTTTTTTTTCCTTTTGTCTGGGAAAGAATAGTCAGTGCCTTTATGTAAAAAAAAAGGTAGAGATGATTGTTTTACTCTCTTACATTGTTTGGCACTAATAACTTCATTATATGAGTCCTGGAAAGAAGATTCAGATCTGCTCAATAGTTTTGGTGAATGGAAGAAGTCTTAAAAGATTAAATAGTGAAATAATCAGACTCCTTTGTCCATCTTGACCCATAATACACTTGAGCTTGAATCTGCAGGTGAAAAGTCAGTACAACACTTATATTTGGCAGTTTAAAAAATAGTGCTGGGATATCTCACTTGAAAATATTTTTGAAGGAGAATAGAGCATTGCAATACCCACTGAAGCTACCGTGAGGATGCTGTGCTGACAATTCAGTAGCAGTTGCGTGCTTAAATGTGTTTTGATGTGTAATTAAAACATATAAGTTTTAAGAAATAGGGGCAGAGTTTGTCTTAGGGCTAGTGTGTAGTTGCTAAGTTGAGACTATGGAAACATCAAAGTAGAAGAGGTTCATTGCTGTTGTTGTTACAGGACAAGAGGTTGCCTGTTTAGGCTGCAATTTCCAATTGCTGTGCAGCAGAGGGAACAGGAGGACAGGTAGCTGCACTGCCCCACTCTCTCCAGCACTCGGGCTAGGGACACATCCTTCCAGCAACTTTCCTACACACACCTAACCACGGTTTCATCAAGCCCAACTCCTCATCTTTTGACCCAAGAAGTCTTAAACCGTATCTCGTAGGCTGTATTATTCTTTATGAGTTTTCATGTACTACATATACTTCAGTAGTAAAGCTCCTATGTGCCTTCATGAGGCTTGAAAAAGAGCCCTGAACTACCAGCCCTATTCTTTTCCTGGTTGTCACATGCAAGCATGGCCTTCTTGTGGAGGTTGTCATGCTTGGGAAACAGCGACTTCTCCCACGGGGAAACTGCTTACCCTGCAGGGAGGGGCAAGATTTATATTTCTCTAACTATACTATCAGTAAAGGAATGTGGTATCAAAGCTTGTTTTGCTTGTCTTCCTGATGCTTACATGGCAAATTTAGTACATTAATTGTGATCAGAAGAAACACATAAATACAGAGACTGGCTGGTAAGAGATCATTTGTTTTAGTGTAGATAATGAGAAGAAATAGAAGCTACTGCTAATCAATATGCGTGTGAGTATTCACGGAAGTTGATTAGGTATTTAGCTGCCAGATAATCACCGTCATGTACAGAATAGCTTCAGTAGTTGTGCATTCAAATTTCTTTGAAAGAACCCTAAAAAGAATGTAAAAAAACATGGGCCTAACCCTGCATCATTTATTTGCAAAGTTATTTCTTCATGCAGGGATTCTACATTTATTAGAATGGGCCTATTTGTGAAAATAATGCTACTTTTTTGATCCAGTACTGCAGATAAAATTTGTTTACAGAGATGTTAATAAAGAAAATTAATGTGACATGTTACATGTTGGAGACATGTAAACATCATCAGAATTACATTCTAAGGTAGTCAGAAGAGTATTAATTATTTTAAAATATTTCATTTAAAAATAAATGAAATATATTTTGCATTATTATTTTTGTGACTATTTTAGCAGCATATCATGGACCATTCTCACTGAGATGTATAGCAGTCATTACAGGGGCTCACTTCCTTTCCTCTAATTCATGTTGCAGATCTACAAGTGTGGTTTTACCCTGGTAGGCAGCTAAGCCCCACAGAGCTGCTCCTTCACTCCCCTGCAGAGAGGTGGGAAGAGATCACATCGCACCCAAAACCAGTACAGCAAGTTGAACTGTGCTCTTAGATATGACCATGCACAAGTTTTTATCCCTATTTGATTATATCTCTCTGATTCTACTAATAAAATCTACTAACAAATCACATCTTAATTCCTAGCTCAGATTGTGCTGAGACAGTAGGAGGTGCTTGAGATCCCAGGAAAGGCTAGTTTGGATCTCCGATCTTGGCTGCCCTGAGCAGATTTAGCATCATTTGAGGGAATTTGTTGCTCTTAATCCAGCAGTGAAATTCGACTATCATTAATGTCACTCAGATGTTCCTAAATATGGTGCTTGTGCCTACTTTTATCACTGCACTTGGAAGAATAATTAATTTTTAAAAGTGGAAATCCTGCAGTTTTTCAACCTTCTGTTAGAAGGCTAGTCAGTTCTAGCACGTGTTACTATTAGTGTCTCTCATTTTTCTAGAATGTATGGATCTGGTACTCCCTAGAGTTGAATAAGTTGAATAATCCTATAATTTTTGCACTAAATTACTGTATGAATGAGTTATAGGGATACAAAAGTTGGACAGTTAATATCAGCCCTTAATACTTCACAAACACTATCTCCTACAACTCTACTGTTAACAAGATTTCTGATGCTCAAGGACACAGCTTTAGTAGCACTTGTCACTTGCACATCTCAAAGTTAATGTACAATAACATTAACTTTCCACAGTGTCTTTTTAACACATAAAGAAACTGAGGCACAAAGAGGCTAATTGGTGTGCCTGTGCTGCTCACCTGGCTGGTTGTAGTGGAAGCAAAACTAACAACCTAGTGTGTGATAGAGCCCCATAATCCCCTTCACTTGATGTACCACTGTCTTTCAGTTTGTTCTCCTCTTGATAAGGGACAGCTGCCAGTTTGCTGAATTGAGGGGAAAAAAAAGGTCGTTTCTGTTTCTGTGACAGATTTATCACTTTAGATGACAAAGGAGAGAATCAATACACATAGTTTTAGGTGTCTGAAAAGTAAACATCTTACCCCAGCTTGTATTATAGGCTCTTTTTCTAACCACAAGTGAAAGAAGAATACCCTAAGGGGTGTGATTCATCTCATTCCAAATAGGTGTCAGTTGAGATGAGCCATCCTAAGAGGAGCCTGCCTCTTCATTCATTAACTACTTGAAATTCCTAGACAACTACTGAGGCAAAACACTTACTTTTTAACAGCCAAAAATTGGTACATTGACTCTTAGCCCCAAAAAAGGTAAAACCAAAACAGTAGTATGCCTGTGTGTATGACATTTCTTCCCTGCAGACATNGTGGAGACGGGGGCGGGGGCCAGTGTGTGGGGAAGATGATTTTACACATTCTCATTTGTGGTTCAGATTCCTGTCTGTTGAAACTGGCCAGTAATCAAACAAATTTGCTCCAAATACTTTCTACAGCTATGGGCATGCTATAAGTCAGGAATGTGTACAAACATCCAGTTAACCTCTGCAAGGGAAACATAGCAAATGCTGATTGAAATGGAGTCATTCTAATAGTCATAATTCTATTCTGACAACTCGTGAAGGGGAAATATTTTGACATCTCTTAAGATAACGTGAGTTTCTTATTCTCTTCGAATAGGTCACTATTCCCTGTAGGAAAATCAATACCTATTGCTTCAAAGTTGTTGTATAATATATTGTTTGCTAAATTAGTTTACTGACAGATCTAGTCAAATTTCTCCAGCAGTATTTTTTTTTAATTTTATTAAATATTAGAGCATGTCTTTTCATCTCTGCAGATACCATTAAGAACTTGCAAGCAGTCAGACTTTTATACTTTAATTTGAAATCTGTGTTCTACTGTGGTATTTCTAGTGGCACCAAATTACTGCTTTTGGTCATAAAAATGTCCCTGAGGCAATGGAAGATGTGAGAAACAAAGCATAAAAAAAAAACAAATCCAAAACTAAAAATAACCCAAAAAACACCAGGAACCCTTTTCTTTCAAACAAGCAAGTAAGTTGCAGCCTCTCCATTGCTACCATATTTTGGCATACCTTTCACCTGTCCATACATCTATGTGAGCATAAAAGTAGAAGTTGGGTTTCTAATGAAGTAACATTTTCTTCCTGAAAAAAGGGGAGATTAAACTGCTTCACTTTCAAATTAAATATTGCTTCAAATTAATATTTTGAACTGAAAACTTCTTTTTTAAGTTAAAAAATTTATTTCTTTTAGAACAAGGATAAATAAATGCTTCATTTTTTCCAGCTAAAACAATGCCAAATTTTTTTAATTACTTTTTTAAAAAACTTTAATGGTAAAGAACCTGCCTATCTGAAACTCAATAAATGACTGAAAAATTTAACTCAACTGAAATTAAAGCACAAACATGTTGGTTCTGAGATAATATCATGAATTCACCTTACCTTACCTTACATTATGAAGACCAAAATTTCCCAAAAGTTTTCTTAAAAGGACAATTATACAAATGCAGTTGAAAAGTAGATATATAAAGGAGATGCGAACCACACAGCACTGAGCAGCAGTTTTTAGTTCTCAGGTTTCATGAATCTCACAAATGAGATAACAGTGAGTAAATTCTACTTTATATTTGAATAATCACATAATGTCTGAACTGTAACTTACTCCCAGGGTATAGAGAATGATTATTGACAGAGTGACTCCTATTAGAACGCTTCAAGTGAAGAACTTGCTCTATCCTATGTGACACGGTGGTATTTTAAGTCTTCAGCCATTCTCATTAAGACTTGACTTTTTGCTTAAACAGTGGTGTTTGCTCACTATGAGTCACAATAAACTTTCTGTTCTTGTTTGTATATGACCTTAAGTAGCATTTCCATCCAATGCATAACCATGGTCTTTGCTCATTCCTGGCATGGTTTCAGTATTTAAACTATCCTGATAGTGCTTTTATTTTCCAAGTTGGCCTCTATAGTCCCCTTAGTGGTGTTATTGCTGGAGACCAGCCAGGACTTCATCAAACAAGGGTTAGACCCACAGATCACAGTGAGAAGAGGAAGCCTGAAAAGACACAGCATGTTGGGGGTCCTCACATAAGTGCAACTTTGGGATTAGTTCTTTCTTGGTTGTACTTTCTAAATAAACCCATTCTCTCAAAGCCATGCTCCTAAGACACCAGGATGTGTATATTCAAGTGATCTGTCCAAAGAGCAAGGGATGCCGACTGCCGAGTCTTCTTATCCCCTGGGTTCTTAAGCTGGCATCTGTGTGATGGTCTTTGAGGTGCCCTTTGCACACTTTCAGAAGCTGATAGTGATTGTGATCTTTTGTTGCTCTACCCCATACCCCTGTGAGTCACAGGAAAATGTTGCTGGGTTACTCTGCCCTTTTTTTCCTTGTCTCACAGTCTTATGGTCTTAGTCCTGTTCTTTACCTTCCTGCCATTGTCTTTTTATAGTTTCAGGCTGCACTTTGGTTTAGTCAGTCACTTGCAAAAGTATGGTTCTGCCCTGTCTTTTTTAGTCTGTTTTTCCTCACCTGAGCTAAGTGTCCTGAGAAGCCAAATGTTAGTGTGTTGGGATCTTGATGACATCTTTGTGCCATGAATGCCCTTTTCCTTCCTTCACAATTCTTCTGGGGGACCCGCATACACAAATTCCCATTCATGTTTTATGAATAGAATCATAGAATGTCATCATAAAATACCCTAAGTTGGAAGGAGCCCACAAGGATCATTGAGTCCAGTTCCTTGCCATGCACAGGACAGTCACAATAGTCACACTATGTTCCTGACACTGTTGTCCAAATGTTCCTGGCATGCTTGGTGCTGTGACCACTTCCCTGGGGAGCCTGTTCCAATGTCCAACCACCCTCTCAGTGAAGAAGCTTTTCCTAGTAACCAACCTAAATCTCTCCTGACACAGCTTCATGGTGTTCCCTTGGGTCCTGTCACTGGACACCATAGAGAAATCAGAGCCTGACCCTCTGCTTCCCCTTGCAAGGCAGCTGCAGGCTGCAATGAGGTATCCCCTCTTCTGTAGGCAGAACAGGGTGGCCTCAGATTTCCAAGACCATTGAAACATCTTTAAGAGAGGTCTCACGAAGGCATCAGCCAGCTCTTTGAGTACCTTGGGGTAAATCCCATCAGGCCCCATAGACTTATTATTATCCCATCAGGCCTCATTCATACTATTCTTAAAGTTTTTATTATGTAGCTACACTTGACAGAGCCAATAACCTAATCTTGATAACTTTCCATAGACTCATTTTTTTCTTGCCACTTAAGTGCCATCTAGGACACCACAGATCACTATGTACTTGCTCTTTCTTGGATGTAGTAATGATTACTGGTCTTGACCCAGTGTTGTTTCATTAATGGAGGATATTTCAATTGAAGAAAGAGAAGTGATTGAGAAGAGGTAGCAGAAAGTCTAAATCCTCTATCAACATATAGCCACCAGTGCTACTGGGGATGGAGAGTCTGGCTTTGTCTGGGTTCCACTCTGTTGAGCTTCAGCTTGGCAGAGATTCCCCTTGTTAAAGAGAAGATCAGGCCGTGGGTACCTTAGCAGCAGCCAAAAGCCCTCCTCCTGTTTGTGGTATGGGTAATTTCTGTCCTCTGTAGAAGACAGAGCATTAAAGATTTCTTTTTATTTGGAACAGCAAAGAGATTTTGACACTAATAAGTTACGTCACTTTTCTTTTAATCTAAATTAAATTGTGCTTGGAGTCTAATTGTTTTGACAATACAACAGTGTTTTATGCAGACTTTGTTTGACATGTTTGCTGTCACAATTTACATTCTTCAGGAGACTAGAAGCTAAGCAGAGAGAGTTATTCTTCAGACATACATGTCACTTCCACAAGAATTTAGCATCTCATGACATGTCACTCTTGGCCCTCCAAAAGGAAATTTCAAACCCAAATATCACTTCATTCTCATTTCTATCTGATAGAAGCTGGACTAACAGAACTGCTTGTGTGTAAAGAAAAATAATTTATTCCTCAAAAATGGAAATGTTATAAAAACTCACTGAATTCTGAATACACAAATAAAAATGTAGAATTCTGACAGGGATATATTAATCTATATTCATATCTGACATAAGACCCCCATGAAAATAATGGTTTTGACTTATTTACCATTCATGAGGGAGACAGCAAAGAGAAATTCCTGCAGCTTCTTTGTTTACTGATCTTTAGGTGAATCTTTAGGTAAGTTTGAATTAACAGACTTTTTCATTCTACCATACATATTACATTACA
The DNA here is from genome assembly GCA_013396655.1 of Campylorhamphus procurvoides. Classification (NCBI taxonomy): domain Eukaryota; kingdom Metazoa; phylum Chordata; class Aves; order Passeriformes; family Dendrocolaptidae; genus Campylorhamphus; species Campylorhamphus procurvoides. The sequence goes on along the minus strand of WBMV01000512.1, from coordinate 172,719 downwards.
AGATTTTCTAAAATAAAAATCTGAATTCATAGTAAACTGTTTTTAAAAGTACATTTTTGTTCTAGTTTGTGTGAGCATGAGTTGTGTGAAAATGAAGTGTCTAAGACTTTCTGCTAAATTAGGTCATTCTACAGGAAGCTAATTTCTCTGGCAAAATCATTCTAATCTCTTATATGACATACTGAAAACAAAGCAAATACACTATGCCTTATAGCTTTATTGAATACTGTATTACAAAAAAAAATTCTTAAACACTGTATAATTACAATGCACCACAACATTTTGGTCAACATGGTATAACTGATCATCTGTCTGTAACCATATAAACTAATCTTTGAGGATATGGTAGGGGTGAAAGTACTATAAACTTATTATGTATATCATACTTATTTTCATAAACAGTAACTCCCATCTTCATTTAAGTTGCCAAGAACTTCAGTCAGGTCACACAAATACATCCTGATCATCACCTGTTGCTCTGGCATAGTTCAAACTGAGGGGTGATATTTGGAATGTGTCAATTTATCTAAAAATCTGAGAGCACACAAAGCTAGAGAGGTGTTTAGCACTGTGTTGGTAGTTGCAGCTGTACCCATCACTGTTATGAGCTGCCAGTAAATAACAAGTACTCCTCAAATATGAGATTGATTTGCTCTGACTGTACTTTTATAAATGCCATTTATTAGCAGCAGCACAGCAGCCATGAGGCATAAGCAAGTCCATTATATCATTTCTACCTGACGAACATTTCCATTTTTAAGAATCGTGAGTTTGTCTATATAATAATTATTGTAATAAATGGAAAATATTCAGCCTGAGTGTGAATGATGAATGGGAGAGGAAGTTAAGGTGTCTGCAAAACATAATGAGGTTTGGTGTGATTCATGCCCAGCAGTATGGGGAAATACATTAATACATTGACTTTCATCAACCTATTTTTAACCATCAAAAAGATTTAGAAATAAAAGAAAAATAAGTGGAGAGCATAGACCATAAAGTAATTTAGTGTTGAATGTCAGACTGCAAGTTTATATTGTTTCTCCTTGTTCTGAGTGCACATTTAACTTTTATAGCACTTTCTGGGATTTCAAAGTAATGTTTCTGAATTTTAAATCTTTTATGATATAGAAAGACACTAATATTCACATTTTACTGATTGAAGTTGCTAGTCCATAGAGTCCAATCTCATTTTCCTCTGTGATCATTGGACCAGTGAAAAATGCAATTCAAACTGACTTATTTGTTTTGCATAAGAATAAATAGTATAAACTGTGAAGAAGCAGAGAATAAAACCCAGCAATCTGTGGGTATAACTATGGTGTAACCAAAGCCAGAGGCTCTATTCTAAGATTGCAATATGTAGGTATTTTTAAATTCCAGTAGGAGAGCAGTTCTGAGACTTTAAAAAGAAATGGGAAAATAATAGGGTTTATACACATGTATAGTCTTATTTTTTTGGAAGTGATTACAAACTCTTCGTGACAGCAAGCAACAGTTTTTCTACTTCTTAGGTACCTTGAGTGTACTAAATAGGAGAATCTACATTATAACAGTGTATTCAAAGTGACTGAGATTAATGTTATAATAGTGCACATTATGTTACAAATGGGAATAAAACTCAAGAGTTTACTATTTCCGTATTCGAATCAACTATGTCAGGACTCATATTCACAGAAATCAAATCCTTTGATGATTTCCAGATTTCTTTCAATTTCAGCTTTAATTGTGCAGCCAGCTCATATCTGAAGGATGAGTCTGGAGAGGACAGAAAATGTCAGAAATAATGTAAGATGGGTGAAAACTAATAAATATTGTGCCTTCTAGTTGACAGAAACTCTAATACAAAGACCTATTCTGTCTGCATATTTTATAATTTGGCTTGTGCTGGTTTATCTCTAGAAATGTTACATATGCAACCACATTTGGTTAAACAAGACAGCTTTATCACCCAGGTGATGGACTGAAGGATGCATTTATCGAGGGCAACCACTGAAGCAAAGTAGGCACTCTTCAAACATTTATATATATATATATGTATGTATATATATATGCTTGCTACATCCTCATGAAACAAAGAAATATTTCTGCCCCTGATCACTACTAAGGAAATGGACATAAAGCAAAAGTGATTATACAAGAATGTCTGGGATAGATTTGGCAACAGCTGCTATAGCCTTTTGAAATCCAGGTCATACCCAACCCCCAAGGACAGAATTGACCCTTTAGTTGTTTTGCTCTGTTTCCCCTTATTTCAGTTGCTTTTTCATACCGTATAGTCAGCCTCTTTCTCAAAGCTGCAGGATAAAGGAACAAACCTCTCTCCAGTCAGCAATGCATGTAGTTATAGGATCTAAATAACTGATAAATGCATGACCCCATGAAGTAAATGGAAATAAGTGTTCAAGATCTTAATGCAAAGACAAGGATGCAGCAGTTGCAGAGAAGGAAGCTAGAAGTAGCTCTTCTGGGTCTGAGATATTCTGAAGCACCATTATACAGTATTTGCAACTTTGCTATATTGTTTTTCTAGATAAATAAATGATTTAAGTTTCCAAGTCTAAAAAATTCCTTGGTATGCATTCATTCAGAGGGAAAAGTAGCCATTTTTTGGGTATTCTGCATTCTGTGTTTCTCCTGAAAACTCTTCTTAACATGAAAAAAATATTATAAATAATGCAAAATTGTGGCTTTTAATCACTCCTATTCCTGATATTGAGGGAAACTGTCATTACTATAAAATTGCTAAACTCCACATCATTTCTTGTGTACACAAATACAAAGGAAACTGATCCAAAGCTACTGTCCAGCCAGTATCTAATAATTTGATTTTTTTTTTTAAGAGCATTTTCCTCAATGTTTTGCATTAGAATCACAGCATCATTATGGTTGGGAAAGACCTCTAAGACCATCAAGTCCAATCACTAACCCAGCTCCATCATTAATGCAAGTCAGGACTAAAACTAATGAAAGTCCCAAAACTAGTACAAGTAGAAAGAGAACCAGTGCCTGGAACCGTGGCATGGAGCTTTCACAGCCACAGACCTTGATCAACATCTCCTAAGAAACAGCCCTGAAACCACTGGCCAGGAACATGGATTGTATATGAAGAGATCCATTCCTGAAATGCTTTTAGGTTAATACATTTGACATAGCCATGATATCATCTAATCTTCACTGTTTAACCATTAAAAGAACATTATTAGTGTCAAGAGTTCTGTATCACCAGAGCATAGCAAATTCAGTGGAAGGAAATAGGTTGAAAATTAAGGGTATTTTGTTATTTGTTGGACCAAGACTGTAGTTGGTAGTATTTTTTGATCACTCGCTCTTAGATAATCTATTCTTTATCATAACTCCTAAAAGATGCAATAATAAAATTATTCACTATATCAGCTCTCAGATATTTCTTACAGTTTGGTTTAAAATAGAATGACAGTTAATTAGTTTAATTAAGCATTACTTAATGAGGACAGAGTCTACCCGAAGGGACCACATCAAAGTTCCTGTGCCAAAAAGTGGGATAGCAAAGCACAACTGTTTTTATATAATTTCTCTTAAATATTGTTTCATGATACATGATGCACTTACATATAAATTTTACAATTTTATACAAAGCAAGATTTTGAAAGAAGCTGTGAGATTTACCTAAACAGATTTCAACAATATGCATGGAACTAATTTCTGATCATTTCAATATTGCATACTTTCTAATTGTTGCTAAATATTTATCCTCTTCATTTAAAAAAAAAAAAAAAAACAACAAAAAAACCGAAATACCCAAACCTGATACATACTTTGTGTACATACCTGCTCAAGTACAGGAGTTCAAAGAGATTAAGGAACAATTATTCATTATTATTTAGTTAGACCAGGTTAGTAAATTCTTGGAACTTCACACTATTTATGGACATCACAGTGCAGATCTAATATCCCTAGAATCAGGAATCTCTCTTTCTGCTTTCTTTGATACATAGAGCTACAGCACATATGGATTAAAAAACCAACATAGTCTATAAAACAAAATGTAACCATTTACACAAAGTTACAAAATAGTTGAGGCTGGAAAGCATCTCTAGAGATCACCTAATTCAACCTCCCTGTTCAAAGAGACAGTGGTTGCCTAGGAGTTTGTTCTGTTGGGTTTTTAACACCTCCAAGGACAGGAATTCTTCAACCTTTCTTGGCAATCTGCAATGTTTCAATACTTTATACATGTCACCATTTAAGATCAAAATCTGCTTTTGTTATATAGGCAGTTGAACATCAGTAGTGAACTGTATTTTGCATTTCTTGACTGAGCAGTTACAAAACACACACAGGGACAGTGAGCAATACCAACAGTCTGTGCTATTTCATAAGCTTTTCTCTTTTTTTTCCTAACAATTGATCCACATATGAGTTTTATAAGTCTAAACAGTCATCATCAGTTAGAGAACTGAGCTGTGTAGCATGACAATGAAAATTATTAACAGAAGATTATCAGTCCAAACCATGTGTTAAGTCCAAGTAAGGACCAGCTCATTGCATATGGTGTTGGAAGTTCAAGTCTGGCCCTAGATTTGAATATGAATTCATCTTCTTTCCACATTATTCAAATTTTCTACTTCAAAATTCTCTTACCCAAAATTTCACAGATCTTCCAAAGGGTGCTGGATGCTCCCCAGGGACCGCAGGGAATTAATACAAGTTTCACCAGTACTTAGCTTCCATTTCAGAAACTATAAAATGACTAATCAAAATCTCAGAAAAACTCTGTAGAGTTTTCAGTTATTGTTATCAGTTAACAGATAACTGGGCTACTCAGGCACAAAAAATAGTAATAAATAGTAACACTTTACTAGTTGGTAAAAAGAGCCTGACAGCCTTGAGCAGCATTAAGCTTCCTCTGTTAAGTATGGCAACATAATGCGATACAACAAAATATCACCCTCTCCTTCCTGGGATGGTTTTGATGAAATGTGGGCCCTTCCTCATTTCTGCAGTGGAAGCACAGACCCTCCCTCCAAAAGCAAGCTTGTAGTTTAAGCACTGAGAGCAGCAACTGTAACAAATACTAGAGACTTCGCGAATTTTATTTTGTACTTATAAAAAAGAACTCAACAGTTATACTGTGTCAGAGCAAAGGTACACTTAGATTTTGATAATGTTGCCATCTGTGGCCATTAACAGATATATATGGTAGAATATAAGAATACAACAGTCTTCTTTCTCTCTTTCAGTGTAGTATAACTGTGTTTTTTTAAGTGAAGGAGTGGTATTAAATGTGGATATCTCCATGGCAGTTACGAATGTATGAGGTTTCCTCTCTGGAATAATTATTTTGTAATCAGTGGAAGATTATAAAGTTATTTGGATTCCAGGTTCTGAATGTCATCATACTGTAGGTAACTAAAAGGCTGAGCAAATCATGTCTGTCAGCACACTTGTGCAGCAGGGAGGAAGCCTTGCTGTTTAAAGCTGATCTACTGACTATGGGAGCTGGTATTGCTCACCATCAATGCAGTCCGTAGCCATCCCAATAAAATAATATTAAAAAAAAAGATACTAGAAGAAATTATGCATTTGATTATCAGGGCAATTGCTAGTTCTCCCTCAGTTAGCAGAGCTGTCATGGAGCAATGCAAGTTCTCTCACTTTCTGTTTTTCGATCAGTTTTTTTTTCTACTAAACTGGTGATTTGAAGCATACAAATTTTTTGGAAATGTGACTATCACGTCGTGACTACTGAAGACCACAAAGACCAGTGACAGAATGTGATTGATTTTAGGCAAAAAATTTTTTATCATCAGTGTCTTGTAAATTCTTGTTTGTTTTTTTTTCTCTTTTTGTTGATTAGACTTGCATTCCTCCTGAAGGTTTTCTTTGTAAAGTTTTTTTTTCCAAGCAAAAATATAGAGCAGTTGCACCTTGAGAAAAGCAAAATCTTCACGTGTGTGTGACCTCACTGACCAAGAGAGTAAGTCTGGTGCCATTGCACACACTACTGAAAGTCTTACCAGTGGAAATTAGACTTGATTTCCAAATCCCAGCACTGCAGTGGTACTCAGCTAGTCTGTTCCATCTTTTAAATTAAAGAGAGCCATTGATGATAATCTTATTGCTCCTGTGGTGAATTTTTTTCTGAAGCCTTGTAAGCAGGGCATGATAAACCTAGGAGAAGAGCTGGTAGTGTTTTCTCAATAAAACAGTTTTTTGGGGGGTTTTGTTTTGTTTGGTTTTTGTTTGGGGTTTTGTGTTTTGTAGGTTTTTTTTGTTTGGTGGGTTGGTTGTTTTTTGTTTTGTTTTTTAAAGAAGGATAATAACCACTTTCTCAAATATCTAAAAGTTTCAATTTTTGCTCTTATTCATTGCTGATACATGGAAGAGGTGATCTTGCTTGTCTTACTCAGTAGGTTCACAATGTCATGTATAATATTTTATGCCATGATAGCATTATGAGGGCACACATTGACAAGAAAACAAAAATAACTTCAGTTCCTTCCTTTCTAGAAATCTTCTAAAGACAGATATAATGCTCTTATATTTGTATGACAGAAAATCAGGGGGAGATGTATTTTCTCATAATTACTGTTGCTTTATTTCAGAGGAAATCAGCTGAAAATCAGATCTGCTTTAACAAGCAAAAGCAAGATCATGGTTTTGAATCATTACTGGTAAATGAAAGGGGCTAAATTTTAGGAAAAGTCAGATCTATTTTCGCATTAAGCAGCTGACTTTACTGCATTCTGAGCATCACTTTTTAGTCATTCTGCATAGTCTGTATTTCTGTAAACTGCTACAAACAAAATTATAAATTCTTGATGACAGCAGTTAAGATCAGTTCTGATATTTCAACTCCTAATTCACAGAATCCAACAGAAAATTTTGGAATATAAAATTGTAGTCTTTATTTCTCATATTCTTTCATTGTCAAATAATTTAATCTAATTTATTCCATAAACAGTTTTTACTATATTTTATTTTAAAGCATGTTTTTTCTATGAGTTTATCTCCATATTTCACTTCATTATTTTTCCCATTTGTTATATGCAACTGCACAGGATTTTGAAATTAAAATATGACCCAGGTGAAGACTTGGTTTTATCTGTGTAAGTGGTAGCAAGTTAAGTGTTTGTGGTTTTCCTTGCTGTGTGGGTGATGTGTTTTTCAGATGTCTTGTAATTCCTTGCTTTAGTGGACTATTAAGAATGCAGAATCTTGTCCCACTAAGCAATTTTTTCCCACTAGAGCTAGGGGCTTGGAACTTGACATTTTTATATCGGTGAGAAGTTAATCTGTTTGGACTCAACTTTTTGACTAATTATTTCAAAATATGACCCCATTTCTCAGAATCTGAGCTGTAAGTTCCAGATACGAATCTAATGTTTGCTTTTTGTAAACATTTCATGCTAACCAAAAGGTTTCTCATTTTATCAGAATATACCTCACATGATTTATAGGGAGATTGATTCCACAAATACTGAGCATGAAACTTCCTTATAGAGATATACTGATCCATACCAAGTCTCCTGACTCAGTCCTGGGACACTTGGAAGACACAGCAGCTTAGATCAGTGTTTGATATTTTTCAGCCTGGTTATGAGAGCTCTGTTCCTGCCTTCCACAATGAAGCATGTTCAGCTGTTTTGTCAATTTTTCATGAGAAAAGATATGGACGAAAAATTTAAGCCCGAGTATTACCAGGCTGATGTTTGAAATGTGGAGGCACATCTTTTCATTAAAATCAGTTAGACCTGCCTTCACTTTTTTTGGTGGGTTATAAGTAGAAAAAAGTAGAAAAAATTTATTTGAATTATCCAATCACATTCACAAATTAATTCCATTTTGAGGCATGGCTTCTTAACAGCCATTTGTCACTGTAGGGACACAGTTATCTTCCAAGACCATGGCTGGGCAGGAAATGTCTGGTATATAAAATGTTTTGGTTTCTTGCCATATTTGTAGGTGTGCATGTTTTTGATATTGTAGAAATTTTCAATATCATGCAACCCAGACTGTGGAGAGTGCATGTATACTTTGAATCACAGAGAATTAATCTCCTCTATTTTTTCAGCAGGTAAGTTATAGCTGAAGGGACAATAACATTCGACAGTGAAGTGGAAGACTTTGCTAATGTGTTGTGCCATTTAAACAACATTCACTGAATGTCACATGAAATCTTGTTGTCAAAACTAGACAGGAAGAATCTATCTGATGCCTTTGTCAAAATCTGAGCCCTTGATCTCATGCTCCTTTGCCTTCGTAGGAATGCAGGTGCTGGAATGGAATGGCATCCCCTTGACTGGGAAAACTTACGAAGAAGTCCAGAGTATTATTATTCAACAGAGTGGGGAAGCAGAAATATGTGTAAGACTGTGAGTTTTTCCCCATCTTTCTGTTTCCATTTTTTTTTTGGCTTTTCATGGCTTTTTCTTTTTTCTTTTTTTAAAAATTAACTGTTGTTAAGGTGGAACCTTTGTTAGCACTAAGCATCAATGTAATAATAAACAAGAGTTCACTGTAAGTGTGGGAGGTCTATTTGTTCTATTTTTCTTTTAAAGTCAGAAGGAAAATTAAACTGAGTCAGATGCTAGTAATTATATTTTTATAAATAATGATGATCGTCAGGCCACAATCTCCTCTCATTGACAAACATGCAATTCACTGAATTTATTGGTGTTAGGAAAAGATGGTAATTTAGTAGTAACTTGATTTTTAGTGAAATCTGTGTCTTTTAGGTGAAAGTAATTTAAGCATCACGAGAAATGCATAAACTTGCATTAAATTCATTAAAGATTTCACCTTAAAAGAAGCTTTTCTTCTCAGCTCTTTAAAAGCATTGCTAATATGTATCAGCTCAGAAGGGACCATGCTTGGGAGCTGCTTTCTGTCATGAACCACTATTCATTTATCTACTTAATACAATAATGAGGGTATAAGGAAAGAGGTTTTTTTCTCTCAGGCTTCTCATTACTTTCTTTAGGGACCTGAACATGCTCTCGGACTCTGAGAATCCCCAGCACCTGGAGCTGCATGAGCCAGTAAGGGCAGGTGAGTGACAAGATATTGCCTTGATATTGTAGGGCTGGATAGAAGCTGATAAATGTGATATAAGCTAGGATGTTAGCATTGTAAGCCTGGGTGTTACACCCCAAATATTGCCTTAGGTAGAAAGGGAACCACACCTTACATGTGAAGGCATGATGAGAGGATCAAGTGCACACTCAATGAGTTTGCAGACAAAACCAAGCTGAGCAGCAATGTTGGCCTGCTGGAGCATAGGAAGGCTGTGCAGAGGGATTTGGACAGGCTGGATCAATGGGCCAAGTCTAATTGCATGAGATTCAACAAGACCAAGTGTCCTGGGGGTGCTGCTCTGCAGTGGCTGAACCTGAGCCAGCAGTACCCAGGTGGCCAAGACCAGTGGCATGCTGGTCTGTATCAGCAATAGTGCTGCCAGCAGGACCAGGGTGGTGATTGTCCCCCAGTACTTGGCATTGGTGAGGCCATACCAAATCCTGTGTCCAGTTTGGGCCCCTCACTACAAGAAAGACATTGAGATGCTGGAGCGGTCCAGAGAAGGGCAACAGAGCTGGGGAAGGGTCTGGAGCATAAGTCTGATGAGGAACAGCTGAGGGAGCTGGAAGTGTTTAGCCCAGAGAAAAGGAGGCTTGGGAGGATTTTATCTCCCTCTACAACTACCTGAAAGGAGGTTTTAGCCAGATGGGGGTCAGTCTCATCTCCTAAGTAACAAGTGCTAGGGTAAGAGGAAGTGGCCTCAAGTTGCTCCAGTGCAGGTTTAGGTTGAATATTATGAAACATTTTTTCACAGAAAGGGTGAAAAGCATTGGAACAGACTGCCCAGGGGAGTGTTGGACTCACCATTTCCGCAGGTATTTAAAAGATATGGTGTAGATATGGTGCTTAGGGACGTGGTTTTCAGGGAGTACTTGAGAGTGCTAGATTGACGGTTGGATTTGATGGTCTTAGATATCTTTTCTAACCTAAACAATTCTATAATTCTATTATTACCAGCCCAGTTCAATCCATACTGATACCCAGTCTTCACTATCCTATCAATGTAAAAGAAGTCTCTCAATAGGAATATTTAGCTAACATTTGCTATCCAGAGAAAACCTCCCTCTAGCTACCCCTTCAGCTAAACATGCCACAGAAAACTGTGACATAACCACCCATTCAGCAGCTTCTGGAGGCTCTCCAGGCAGTGCTTTTACTCCTGGGCATTGCAGCATGTCACCAGTATTCTGAGGAATGTGCTGGGATGATGTGTGTTGTGGTGGGAGTTTTTGACTCCTCCTTGCTGGGAGGTGGATGATGTTGATGATTCCCTCCTAGTCACATCAGGATCCGCTTGGGACCTCTTCTATGTTTTCTACCATGCCTTACTCTTTCCCCACTGCATAGGACTTGGCTGGGAAGTGTAAATTTTACATGCGATATATTCTTGTTCATTTTACTCCTCTTGCCCTTAAGGTTTGCTTTGCCCAGCCCCTGAGTTTGCACCTGTGCTGGTAACTGACCAGCGACTTGCTGGTGTCCCCAGGGCCTCCGCTTTCGTCCTGTGACCAAACCTTGCAGCACTCTGCTGTCGCCCTGGGACTCAGAGGCTCTTATAAATTGCATTATTAATCTGGAGTCATAAATACTTCTGTCTTCACAGTGCAATTACTGCCGTGCCTTTTCTATATCAGAATTATTAAGAAAGGGCACCATATGATACAATTATACACAGTGAAGTGAAACTCAGGCAAGTTAAGGTCGTAGCTGTCCAGTCATTTAACAATTGCTTTTTCAGCCAGAGAAGCCATAACAAAGCTCCCAGCAAACTGCAGCAAGTCCAAATAACACGAGTCCTAAGGCCTCTGTTCATAGAATCATCAGTGTTGGAAAAGATGAAAGATCTCTTTATGAAAAGACCTTTTAGTTTAATACAAGTTTTGTGGCCTGTTACAAGTGATGAAAAAACAGTATTTACTAGGACACAGGGATTCAATAGCAAAAAATCAGTGTGAAGTTTTGTTATATTGAGTTCTAAGATGGCAGTGCTTTTGAGGGGATTCCCTTCTATTCAATAAATATAATGACTTAAGGCTTCAGTAACTTATTCAGTCATATCTAATCTCACTTTGAATCAACATCCACAATTTTACTCGTAATGCAGCCCCTCATCAAATTCAGTGCAGATTAAAAGACTGTTTCACTCAGCATTTCGTGGGTCCTTTCTTAGTTTTGTGGATTTGTAGCTCCTCTTTTATTGATCAGTACATAAGTTATCTGGATTAAATCCTCTGTTTTCTGACCATGTGACACTTCCCAGCTATTAATATAATACCATAAATTAATGCAATATTAAATTAAAATTAATATAATACCATAAATCTACTTTTTGTTGAAAATGGATGTTATTGATAATAATTGAAAGCAAAGACTAAGTCTGACAGAGCTTTGAAGTAGAACTACCCATAATTTTTTTCTTTGTGGGCAGATCAAGAACACCAAAGGCACTCATAGACACGTTTATTGGGTTTTGAAAGGATAGAAGCTAGAATAAGCAACTTTTTATCAATGAAGAAAACTCAAAATGAGAAAGAAGAGAAATAAAATTAAGTTGTTACTCTCTTGCAGGCATGCTTCCTCCTAGTCTGGCAATCTTCTAGTGGTTTCTGAGTTGGAACAACTCTATAGAGAGTTCCTTCAGGCTGCCAAGTCAAGTCTTTCTTGCCATTACCTCCAAGGTTTGACAAGAGTGGGCTTTGGAAAGGAACAATCTCCATTCTCTCTGAAAGAAAATTAATTAGAGACAAGCAGGCAGGGTAAAGCTAATGTCTTGCTTTAAACCTCTCATACTCCTGAGAACCTGGGAAGCAAACTGTGCTCAACATCCCTTTAACTCTATGCAGTTCATGACATATGTGGAACTTATTTGACTTCTTTTTTGTGTTAAATGGGAATTGTTATCTCCAAAAGGTGAATTCCTCCCACTGATTCTTGGGCAGCAGAGAGGGCAGACTCCTATCAGAGTTGCCTTACATAGGTGTGAGTAATAAGGAAAGATGAATCAGGGCTTTTAGTCTTCATTTGTTTTCATTTTATTCTACTTTGATTAATTTATGGTACTGTTTTGAGATTTTTTTCTTTATTTTTGTATAAATTCTGTTCTATTGAACACCCAGTTGATTTAAAAAAAAAAAAAGAAATTTAAGCTTTTACATGAAAGTTCAGATACTTAGTGAAACCAAACCAGTTCCAAGCACTGAAAGACAGTACAGTCTTTAAATCTGTAATTTGATCCAGTATGATTCAGCATGATCATCAAGGCCTGTTTACGGTCAGCTAGAAGTACCTTCTCAGAAAGCCTTCAAGGTAAGTAGTGCTAGCTGATGGAAAGATTGGAATTGGGTTGTCAATGTTGTGGGAGATATATCTATTTTTATAAGTTTCATTTTGAATCTTCACAGTATACAAGCAGATGACATGAAAAAGGGCAAAGATCATTATGCTGTCCCTGTACTGTGGCAAGATGGATTTGGATGTTTTGGCAATTATCAATACAAAGCTCTCTTACTTAATCCAGTAGATAAAGCGAAGTCCCCGGGGGTTGATCCCAAGCAGCTGGCTGCAGAGCTCCAAAAGGTTTCTCTACAGCAGTCGCCTCTGGTTGCTTCCTCAGTAGTGGAAAAGGGATCTCATGTCCACTCTGGAACAACTTCTACCACCTCCAGTGCTGTTCCTAGCCCTGGTCAGCCTGGTTCTCCCTCAGTGAGCAAAAAGCGACACAGCAGCAAGGTAAGACACTTCACAGATATGCAGCAATAACATTTTGATGACAGACAGAAACTGCCTGTTTAACTTCTGTAGTGCAGCAAGCAATCACAGCACTTATTGGTGAACTCATTTCTGGGACAGTGATGACTGTTAAGATATTGAATTTGGACACGAAGATTATGCAGTTCATCCAAGATGATAAAAGACTGGTCCCTCCCTAAAAATAACTTTTTTTTGAACATAATATTATTGTTTTTAAACAAACTAACTGCCCCTCACAGTCTTTGTTGCTCTTGCTTTCTAAGCACATTCTACATTAAGAAGAAGCTGATATTACTAAGACCATAATTTCCCTCTCTATACTAAACTATTGTTTGCAGTGTTACAAGCTACAAATAATCAGAACAATAGTATGCATGTGTCTGAAAGCCAGAGAAAGAATTAAATTCAAGATTAAAATGTGTTTCGTCACTAGCTAATTCCTGTGAATTTGCTAATGAGAATTTTCTCATTTTCTTTGCCACATCCTGTCCTTTTCTCAGCTGAAATTCTTTCTCCTTGTCCACATGCACACCTGAAAAGGGAAGAGTGGCACTTTTGTAGCATTTTTTTCACAGTTGAAACTGAAAACTAGATCATAAAGTCATTTATCACATTTTTGCATTTTATGTCAAAAAAGTTAAGACCTGAAGTGAAAATCAATGCTGTGAAGACTGCGCTTGCTTAAGCAATTTGCAGGAGTGCTGATTGCTATCCTGAATAACCAGCTTCTCACACTCTTACTATTAGAAACAAAGCTTCATATTACAAACAAATTGCTTTTAGATATTTATTACTCCTTATCTTTATTCCTGCTTGGGACGGTCAGGTTACTACTGCATTACAGTTATGTTTGTGTTTTTGGTCTCTTGGAGATATGCCTGTGATTTTAAGTATGGGTGAGTTAGATTCTGCACAAACCAAAACCAGAAAGGGCTTTGCTCATTTCAGATGGCTCTCCAATATGCCAACATATTCCATATGAGAGGAAACATAAAAAAACCTTTCATCCAGCAACTTAGCACAAACTAAAGATATTTACTGATGCATTTGGTTCGGGTAATAATTCTGTCTTTCCAGAACGTCCATAGACTTTTTATGAAGTAATTCAGGTCTATGATGCACCAGTTACATCCATATGTCAAAATTTACTGGGCCTAACTTCAGGGATCTGGCAGAATTGCCTAATCATTAAGTGAATAGTTGGATTCATTGCAGCATACTCTGGGTATTGTATACATCGATATATGAGCTAGTTTTCCATGTGCATGATTTTTACCACTGAGAATAATGAACTTCTGAAGTACAATTCATGGGACTGGGTGAAACCTGTCATTGCAGTGCATGGAGAGGGCAGGGCTCTTCATGCACATGTCAGTATCTACACTGAAACCCCCTTCATTTGGTTAGATGAATCATGCTCCTAAATTCGCTGCATGGTGTATCCCTGTATCCATAAATTCTTGTTGTGTGGTGTATCCTGGAGTGGTGCACCTCTCTGACCACATGAGGAGACTGGGTTCCCAGCTTTGGCATTGGAGCAGGTCACCTAAAATTAGATGCATAATTTAATTTCCTGCTTCACAGAGGATTTAGTATTCTTTTATGAAAATTCAGCTGCAGGCTTATAAAGCTGAAACAAAAAATTATTAGAATTATTGCCTTTATGTAGGAGATGCAAAAGTCAGAACTACTCAGGTAAATGTTTAAAACATTCTTTGCTTATTTCTGAAAATCCTGTTGAGAGGCATTTCTTTCATAACAACCATAGCTTTTGTTGACTTGTATAGTTTCTGTTCATTGACTGCAGGCCAAGTTTATAATGGTGTTGAGCTCTGTTAGAAGAGAAAGCTCATCCTTTCTGGAACTACTCTTTGCCTTGGGCTGACAGCATTTCTAGGCAGGCTGCAGCCCTGCCAAAGTATCATGACAGACTAAATAGCCAAACTGCCTAGATCTTGGTTTTGCAACTGCTTTTATTTTTAGCAAGTATATTTTTAATCTTTTTGTACAGAATATACACTCTGGAAATGTTGTAGGAGTCTCTGTTATTCTTCAGTGCCAGTTGTCTCATATTTAATGCTTTGTCCCATTGCTGCAGAGAGTGATAGTGCATAACATCAGAGCCTGGCATTAACAGATGTCACTTCCGGGTCATGATAACCTTCTGGAGCAGGTGTGATAGCATTACAAAGCACCATCTCTTACATAGGGTGTGTGAGTTCATGCAGGAAGTATCAAAAGAAATCAGAATAAAGTTAGATTAGCCATCACAAGAGAGATTTAACCTTTGGAAGCCTTGAGCTGACTAGTTTCTGTGCCGACCTATTTCTTTTGTAGTGTAAATGCATGATCTGCATATAGTGCAAATTACATCCAGGATATAAATGCCCTATAGAAACATTTAATTGTCTTTGTATCTTGAAGAATGGGTTGTTTTTCCTAATTCCTCAAGTCCTTTAGCTCCTTGAGAATTCGGCAGTGAAATACTTTTTCTTCTTCCAAATTAATCCTCACTGAGACTCTAATAAAGAAAGATACTTATTTGCATCTCTGCCTTTCAATCCAGATCCAGCTTCAAAGCTGGCCTAGCTCTGAGCTGGGGGCTAGATCAGATGACCTTGAGAGATGTCTTTCAGTCTAAATTATTCATGTTTCTTTTAATTATGTAGGTAGTTCTTCTTGGTCAGTTTTAAATGAGCTGACACCAGAGAGAAAACAAAATATTTAATATACTGAATCACAGCCTTGTAAAAGATTACATAGTTTCCGCAATGATATTAAAACATAAAAATGCACATTTATTTTTACAGACTCCACTTTACAACCATCCTTAACCACCTTTGAAAGTCCCCATACAAATGTGTCATGCCAGTTCCCTTTTCTATGAACTCTTTCTACATTATCTGTCCTAATACATTCCGTATTACATGACATGCAGAGTGAGCAAGCCCATTTTTCTTGTTATTCCAATTTGTGAAAAATCAGAGCATTTAGATTATCCAGCAGTGATTTTTTAGCCACTGCACAGCCTAGCTCCAAGTTATTTTTGGTGTTGTCAGTATTGTCAGTGCTAGTACAGCCTGAGTCAGACCTATTAAGTATAATAAAATCCATTTGTAGAGGTGAAGTATGAGAAGTATAAGCCATTTAAGCCCTACTTTGAAAGTTTGCATGATGCTCAGGTAGCTCTCTGTCTTTAGCAAAAGAGGTGAAATTCTCTTTGAATAGTCATCCAAGGACCAAACAAGTTTTAGGCGTAGTTTTCCATCGATCTAAAATTTCATTTCAGATTCAAAGCATTTTGTAAACTATTTATGACCTATTTTAGCTGTTAGAGAGATTAAACGTCTTTAAAAGCTTTTTAAGGTACCAAGAAGAGCTGAATTAAAAAAAATCCGTAAGAATTATTTTTTAGATGCAAATACATTTGCAGAAAAATCAAGTTTGGTTTTGTGGTTTTTTTCTAGAAAAGTTTGTGCTCATGAAGAAACACATCTAGAAGACAAGGTAAAGCAAACAAGAATAAGGCAACACGAAACAGGGAATATAACCATTAAACAAGCAGATTTTGGCTAATTTTCTCCTGTGTTTCACTGTGCTAGTGTCAGGCTGGGATTTTTCTGGTTAGTTCTGGCTTGCAGATCTGAATGGCTGAGGTAATGTTTCTTCACCACAAGCCTGAAAAGGGCAGTGCATCACCTTACTTCAGGCTCTGGACTGGTTGACACGGGCCCTGCATTGGCCTAATTTAAAACAATTGATGCCCGACGTCCTGACAAAGTCTCTTAAGGGTTTTCTTGGAGGGTAGGGCAGCACAAAAGAGGCAGATGGGTTTTACCCTTCTCGGAAAGCAATAGAAATACTAATTGCTTGGAATAATGTCAGGCAGCTGCTCACATCTGGAGGAATAAGAAAAGATGGCTTCCAAATCAGTCTTCAGGGAACAGCAAGTTTGTCCTTGTTTGCATCCTTTGTTTTCTGCTGCATCAACCAAGGAAACAGATGTGGAGAGAATGCAAAAACATTCAAATCCTGCTACTGAACCAGAGTTTTCTTGCTTGACTGATGGCTTGCAGATTAGAGGTAGGTCCAGGGTGGCTCAAGGGCACCAGCATTTAACAGAACAGTATATTTTTGTGAGTCCAGGATTCTAAGCAAGTGGTGATACTATTTTCCAACTGCTAATAAACAGGAGGGAGGAAAATGGAAGAGGGGAAGCACTGAGGATTTTATTGGGGTTTTTTTGTCAAAACTTTAGAAAAGTTCAGTTATAAAGAACAGAGAGGAAAGGGAAGACAGAAAATTTAATTTTCATGTCATGGAAAGTGTCTGGAGGAATTTGAAATGAAGTGGTGTAGCTGAATTGATTATAAGAAAATACAGAATAAAGCAAAAAATTGCTTGCAATTGTGAAACCCACTTATACACATCACTTAGTTTCCGTACCATTCTTTCCACTCTTCCTACCTGCTTTCACCTAAACTCAGTTTGAACTAGTGTAACTTTTACCTCTCTCTGCTTTTCTCACATTGCCAGAAATATGTCTTTTATTTGTTATATTTTTTTCTCTTGGCAACATTCATTTTTGTTAGACAGAGTTAATGCTATATGTCTTTTTCTCCCCATGCCTCCCTGCGTGACCAATCTGCTCAGACAGTAAAGATTTTGGTGTTCAATTGTTTGATTCTGTTCCTGCAAAAAGGCTGATCAAAATGGCTGGGCTGGACTTTAATAGCTGTTAAAATATCCATAACTACTAGTTTTGAGCATTACTGAAAACAAACAGTTTTTTAAAAATTTGTGGCAATACAGCAGTATAAACTGCACCTGTTAAAAAAGTTAACTGTGAAAATCTGTTATTTCCAGATGTGTGTATATTTGTGAGTGTGTGTCTATGTATTTATTTATGTATTTTTAATCTGGCAGCCCACAGAAACTACAAAGTCTGCTTCCCATCCGATCACAGGAGAAATTCAGGTAAATACGTATTTTTGCTGTATAAATTGTTCTTGTCACTGGCTGTGTTTTTCTGTGGAATAAGTTTGCAGAATACAACCTCCATCAACTGATTTCTTAGTAAACTCCAATCCCTTGCAATGTCACTAATGTAAGTCAGTGCTTGATTTTTCCATCTGTCATCAATATCAGCTACAACCAGAAGAATGGAAAATGCTGCTGTTCCTGAAGGGACTTAAAGACTAGAGAAATTCATTCTATTCTTAGTCTTTGGCCACTAATTGTGGTTTTCTTCAGAAATTCCCAAACTGTTTAGGTTGAAGCAAGAACTGCTGTGGGTTTCCTATAATGCAATGTATTTATTTCCAGACCATGCCAAATTTATTATTATCCCTTATATAAAGTGACTTTAGCTTTTTAAAATAGTGGAATACAGAACAGCAGAATAACTGAAGCCTAAATTCCTATAGATTTCTGGAACTTTTTTTTTGCCTTAATTAACCCCTCTCTACTATACTAGTACTTAAATTCTTTCCATAGTATTATAAATCCCAGTAAGTCTTGGGCTCCAAGTAGGCAGGATGTGTGTAATTATCACTCAATAAACTAGCTCAGAATAATATCAAGGGTTCAAATTTCCTTTGTTTTTTCCTGGTTGGAATAAATCAATATGGGTGTTTCCTTTTTTTTTTTTTTCCCCAAGGTCCTACATGGTCATGTAGCATCTCATTCTAGTCAGGAGAGAGACAGAAACTTCTAAAATGTCCTAATTTTCAGTGAACATAAAGGTCTAAAATTCATTTTATTCAAAAGATTTAGGAGAGATATTGAATCATTTAGGAAGTAAAAGTAACAAATAATCCTACTGTGTTTTAATGTGTTCACTAGCTTCAAATCAACTATGACAAACACCTTGGCAACCTTATCATCCACATCCTTCAGGCAAGAAACCTTGCTCCCAGGGACAACAATGGCTATTCAGACCCCTTTGTTAAAGTTTATCTTCTTCCAGGGAGAGGGTAAGTGTAAAAGAAATTTTAACTTGAACTTTCCTTTAAATTAGTTTTGCTACGTGTCCTTAATAAACAGAACTTAGAGTTATTGCTATAGAAAAATCCAGGTGCAACAACAGCAAAAATGATGAATTTTTAATACAGAACCAGATCTTATTCCCAGGAGAACATACCTACTTTGCTAATGACCTTAGAAACTTCATAATCATTCTTGTAGATTTACTTTTTTTTTTCATGTTTCCTTTTAAAAATTATAATACATGCAAAATATTTAAAAGAACAATAGACTCTATGGAAATGCACTAAATAGATGTACCACTTGCTGTAATATAGAAAGCTGCATGTTAAGTTTAGCATGGAATTGTTGCCTCAGCTCAAGACAGTCTGAATTTAGGATAGATTTTCAAACATGCAGAACTAAAGTATCTGAGATAAATTTAAAGTCGCAGTATAATACAGTGAGATACACTGGTCAGAAAACATTATCTTTGTATGTCTTTTTTTTTTAACAGCTAAGATACAGTTTTAGAAATACTACTAATTTTGTATCTAATGACTGTACAAAACACTAATCACTTTTTCACGGACCATTGCTTTTTTAGACTCTGTAATTACAATTAGATTTTTAGTGTTTCCTTTAAAAGATATGTTTCTGTATCAGCAATATTATAACTATTTTTTTCCCTAAGGTTATGGAATATCATATGTATACTCAGAATGCATAAGAATCCTGCTGACTTCAGTGACACAATAGATGTATCTAAAATTAAGCTGATGGATCAGCCTATAGATTGCAAAGACAAACTGCAAACTTCCCTGCTTCTGCAATCATACTCATCCTAAAAAGCTCTAAGGCTAGGACCATGCAAATAAAAATCTGTATTTTTGTTCTATTCAAAGGAACAGGAAAGTGGATGCTCGGGTCACAGTTCAACATTTGGCATACAGGCAAGCTCCACTAAATCATGAGTGGTACAAATAAAGCCATGCATTTTCTTTTGTAGATTATTAATTCCAACTATGCAGTATTCAATATTGTTCAGTGGCACAGGGCCCAAATGTATTACTGAATATAATAGGAACAGGTGCTAAAGCTTGAGAGGTTTTTTAATGCACCTAAGAGTCTTTTTAAATGCTTGTCAGATCAGTCTTACTGGGAATTTTGCAGGTACATTCACTGATGCAGAAATAAGGCTTTGAACTAAAAGCACGTTCACCCTACAGAGGGTCTAAGCCAGATCTACGTTTAAGTTTAAACTTGCTACCAGGAAGAATTTGGATTTTAGTTTTGTTTGGGTTCATTATTTTAAAACATAGCACTGTTACTTGGGCCTTTGGAGAATAATGAACATTAAGATCTTAAAAATGCCAATGAATTGCTACTGAGTAACTTTTATCTGTAGTTCAATCTGTGCTAGACGTCTTATTCTTCCTAATGCCTTTATTTCCTTTCATTCTGGTGCTGGAAACTACCCTTATTCACGTTGTCTTTCATCTCTGTTCTCATTTTCTCTCACACTGCTTCCTCTGTGTTCCTAACTCTGCAAATGCTGGGTATGCAGACAAGTCATGGTTGTCCAAAATGCCAGGTAGAGTTTACTATCTTCCGATATTATTATTTGATTTTTTGTGTGCATGAATGATACTATAATCCTATGCAGTGAACTGTGGATTTCTCCTGAGTTCTCATGGCAACTGTGGTATGGTTTTGATTTCATTTTCTAATGAGGCCATTTCCAAGTCAGGAGGAACTGGAAAGAAGTAGTTAATGCTCCTTTGGTGCAGAAACATTCTAGGGCCAAACAGCTCTGAAGACAAACAAAATTTCTTCTGAAGTCTGTAAGAATTTGGTTCAGATATATCTAAAACTTCGTTCTCGCTCACTGAAATTTGCAAAATAATTAACTGGGAACTTGTATCAAGATTTTGAATGATGCTACTGCCAAGAAAAACAGGCAGTGTTTGGTAATGAAATGGAATATTTTCTCTATTTACCTGCACATAATAAACAGATCTCTATCATCTGTCTGTTTCTTCACTACCATAATTATTAAATTAATCCATTAAAATTACACATTTTATTCTATGTAATACAATTCTGTGCACAATTCTGTGTACAATTCTGTGTATTCTATTAGAGTTTTATATACAGATATTCTATTACACTTTTTCACTGTACTTTCAGTTGTATTCTGTATTAATAAATTATAATTAAGGAATCAGAGAGAAAATATAAAGAAAATAGATATGCAGTTTGTATCTTGTCACACAGCATACTCTGTAAATTTCAAGTACAAATTATTTCATACTTGGTATAGACTGGTTTAGTGGATGCATTTTATCAAAGCATATCTATCTGCTTATCACAATTGTTTGGGGAAGGTGTATTAGTGGCAAAAACTTAATGTATTTGGCAGATCTTTCCCTTCAGAGGTCTGGTGGCCTTCATGGGTCATCCAGCTTAGCCTGGTTCAGCACCTCCCTAGAAGTAGCCATAGTTTACATGGATGTGGGCTCATGCCACCCTTATGGTTTAAATCCAAATACTCCATGGACTACACTGGAAAAATTTCAGCGTCACTGTGTTAAGAACACATTTACTTTTTGTCACTTCCAGCTCTGAAACTCAACACTGCATGAATCACCTTCTCACATATTTCTGAAAATAATCAGGAACTTTGAAAAGGTGATGAAGTTCTCCTGTTGCAAAAGGAGATCCAAGAAAGGAAAGGGAGTGTATTGGTGTCATTTTCTTGGCTGAGTGTACAAAGGGTCCTTTCCTACTTTCTTCAAACTATGAAAGTGCATCAGTTCCTTAAAACCAGTAGATCATAGGACATTTAGACAGGATGCTTTAGGCAGGGAACATTTTCCTCGTATCAGTGGGTGGGAAGAGAAGACTACTGAGGTGCTTTAAAAATTTAACCGCATTACTGAATAGTGTTTGCCATCAAAATCTAGTTTTGCAAAGGATTCAGATTTTGCATTTCAGCTTTCTTTCTAAGATATGCAAGAAAATAACTTTGTGTGAGTTTCTTTTTTATATGCTCTTCATCCTCCTAGATTTTAATTCTTGCCATTCTATGATATGGCTGATAGAACTCACTGAACTCTGGAGAGGTCCTCACAAGCAGAGGTGAACACATACTGTGTTTCACATGTCCCAATACCCTTTCACATTTTTCAATTAACTGGAAGACAGTGGATAGAAAGGTGTGCAAGAAGATAAATGGAAATGAATAGAACGACTAGAGCAAAAACTAAGAGGAAAAATAGCTGCAAATCCTTTTCATTAAGAGCTATCAGGCTAGTAGGCATGTTGGATATGGCCAACCCCTTTTGGAGAATAAGACCACTAGACCTTAATAGTTATATGGGATCACTACACAGTAGAATTGAGTTTATAGAGTGAACCTGGTGCTGAGGTACCATCATTGACATGTATGTGCCAGGAAAACACATGCATCTTCCACACATCCTTAAATCAGACCTGCTCCAATCTGGTACCTTGCAGCGACTGGCTGAATAAATGAGTCCATGGAGTGCATCTTCTCAGTTAATCTCGCATGAAAGGAAGTAGTTAATTAGTTCTGAGACCATGCCACGGTGTGAACCACAACAGTTAAATCAGAAGTCAGAAGTGAGAATCAGGGGAGCAGTACACTACCAAAAGTTAATGTAGGGGAACCATGAAAGAGTTTAATATGGCATATACAAGTCATTTTGTGCCATTTAGTCTTAGTGCTGCAGAACCATCCTGGGAACATTTAATTTAATAATAGATATAGCAGGAATATGCTTGTAGACTGACAAAAAGAGTTTCTTTACTTTATATCTTGTGGGGTTTTCAAAGTTTTAAAAGCTTCTCATGTTTTCGTACTCAGCTTTTTTGAGATGTCCATTAAAATTTATATTAAATTAAAATTGGAATGAAAGCAAATCTAACATCAAAGCTCACAGAGTTGGATGGGTCCATATTCTCTTAAAGAAGACTGCATTGCTTTCTCCATTCTCAGGAAATGCAAAGTACGATAGAAAGCATTACTGATTCTTTTTAAAAACAGATTATGCAGCCAAACCTCTTGTTCTTGGCTATTGATAAAAAAAAAAAAAATCATCAGCTGGATGCACTTTTATGTTTTTTTTCCAGTATAGTTAGAGGGATAGGCACAGAGCCGGATCAATAAGAAATTAGTGTTTCTATCATTAACAGGATATTATTTACCTTATGGCATTCATTAAATGTTTTTGTGAGATGAGATTCCTGTAATTAGAGATTGAAGCCTATAAATATAAGGAATCCATGCTACATTAAAGTGCTAATATGAGCATGGTCTTGAAAAAGAAATCAATGTATTATCACCTCAATTTAGAATCAGAGCCCAACACTTACAACCAGAGGACAAAGCATATGTGCATGTGCTGGCTGATGCTTTATCTTGAAATGGTTTTAGGCAGAGAGAGCCTGAGGAAGAGTGAGAAGATGTTTTAAAGGACCATGTCAAAAAAGCTTACCAAAGAAAAAAATCCCAAAGGCTGTCATTGTCCTCTTGTAACCCTGAATTGATGCAGAAATGGAAGATGCAGTTCTTTTCTTTGGTTTGTGGGTGGGTTTTTTTGCATTACAGCCAAAAGAAACAAAAGATCTCTAATGTAATGTTTTCTTCTTTTGTTGAAATTCAGCGCTGAGTACAAGCGGAGAACTAAGTACATACAGAAAAGCTTGAATCCTGAGTGGAATCAGACTGTCATTTATAAAAATATCTCTACAGAGCAGGTGCGTGACTGGTGGTGCTGTCCAGTGTGATTTACTGCTTTATTATTTGTTTGGTCTGCAGTGCTCACTGGGAGGGGAGTAGTGCTCCTGGCAATTCTGTGAACCCCTGTAAAATCTTGCCAGATTTAGGAGAAATTTGGAACTCTTTATAGTAGTAAGAGTAAACTCTGATAGAATTTACTATAGCAATACTTTTTTTTTGCCCTTCTACTCTTAAAAATGGTAATTTGTGGAGATTACACTCATAATCATACCAAAAGTACAGATGTGACAATTTAAAAAAATGGTAATGGAATAAATTAATGAGGGAAATAAATTAAGACATGAGTTTCTGAGGTAGATGAAGAAATCACTGTCACTCTTTGTTCCAAAAGCCATGCAACCACACACAAAGCACAATTTCTACCATTTTTTTAATTAAAAAATATTCATAAAATGTAGAGATAGATTTTTAGAATTTTTTATAATTTACATTAATGTCTTCAAACATGAATCACTTAAAAATAGAATATATTTAATTTCAGGGCTATAGAAACATTTAACTCACATGTGGAAAAGATATCTCTATTTCTTGGTGGCTTCCTAGCACCAACTGATCTGCAGTGTTAACTGAGGCAGTGTGAAGCGACTGAGTCTTCTTTTTCTCCATTTCCCCTTGTAAAAGGAGGTTTTATCACTGGAAAAAGTTATAATGAGCAAAATCATGATAAACACATTTGTTTAAATTATGAAGTATGTTTTGTAAAATACTGGATATGTACACAGTCCTGAATGTATTTGCCTATCTTGCTATTTTGTTCTTGACACTTCCAAATCCATTTTTCAAGCCCATTTAGTCCTTCAGCACTATTTTTAAAAAGCCTGGAATAAACAGGCTTTTTCATTAATAGATTTTCCACTGCTTTTAATGTACTTCTCTATCATGACC
This sequence comes from Campylorhamphus procurvoides, assembly GCA_013396655.1. NCBI lineage: Eukaryota > Metazoa > Chordata > Aves > Passeriformes > Dendrocolaptidae > Campylorhamphus > Campylorhamphus procurvoides. The sequence goes on along the minus strand of WBMV01000512.1, from coordinate 148,238 downwards.
CCAAGACCTCAATATTATCTTCCCAACTTAAAAATTCATCATTCTTTCTTCTTGTTCATTGAGAGGAAGGTAGATTAAGATGCTCATTTTTTCTTGCATGGAGCAAAACCCTTCCCACAGAGAGACATGCATGGTTGCTCATGCAATGTATACGTGTGAACTTAACAGAAAGTAGCTCAGATTTGCTTAAGAGGTAAAAAAACACCCCGTGATGTTTGCTGAGCTGCAGTATAAAGCCTGAGTCTTCTGGGCTTGGTGAAAGGATTTGGTAAGTCCTAACAATGTTTCCAAACTGAGCATTCCATTTAGGAAAGTTTTCTCAGTTTTCTTAATTTATTTTGAGGTTCTGCTGTGACATTTCACAGAGCGCTGTCATTAAAAATGCTTGGGTGTTTTACATTCAATGCCTGTTTCATGCTTTGGAACTGGATATTAATCTAGGATTTCTTGGACAGTGATTTTTATGGCTAAAAAAAGTCCTTATAACTTTGATGTCAGGTTTTTCACCATTACTTGATAAATTTGCCTTTGTTTACATGTTGAATTCTGAACTTTTGCTTTCTATTTGTAAATCTCCTCCTTTTACTTTCCTGTGAGACTGATATTCAGAGCTTATGGTTGTAAGTGTGTAAACTTCCTCTGTTCCGTACTTTGGCTTCTTGACACACAGAAGTGTGTGCAGAGAACAGTGTTTTGAGACCTTTCCATGGCTTGTATCTACTGCTAAGATGCTGGTGTGAGTGATTCTTCTCCTATAAAATTCCATATCCTGGCTTAGAGAATATAGAGTAAAGCACGTTTCTAAATCACCAAATAATTCCATGCTGATGATAAGTACCCTCTGCAGTCTGAAGAACTATCACCACGCAATAGAGCATAATTTTTACTTAAAACCTTCACAAATGGATATTTCAAAATAGTTGGGAATATAAAGAGGAGCACAAGACAATAATTTTGTTACACTGAGAATGAGCATTCTGTCCACGAAACAAGCAAAACTGCATCATATACTAAGATACATGGAATTAGTGGTCATATTCTAGCATAAATTCATAAATCTTTATAAATAGTGTGTCTTCAAAGAAGCATTTTCTTTCCCCCCATCAAAGCATGGTTTGCTTGCTGACAGCAAATGAGTATTATTAAATATTTCCTAGTATAGTCCTTTTAACATCACTGTCTAGACTTTAGCTGGTTGTACAATTTTTCATTTTCCTTTTCATTTTCATAATCTAGCCGAAATTAAAGTGAAAATAATTATGGGAAACAGATCACTCTTTCAAATGAAACAGACATTTTCAAGGTCAAAATGATTCATTTTATCATATAGCAAATTCTATTTTGACAGTTGGAGAAAAAATAAATTAAACAGTGATTATTTAGTAATTTAAGGGTTTTGTTAAGTAATAAAGATAATTAGAATTCAAAAGGAAGGCCGAGTACACACTTTACAATAGTTGGATAATAATTGCTGACTCAAGTCAAATGCCTACTCAAAGCATGAAAGAACGCATTAGAAGAATTTAAGGAGAAGATCGTTAGAGATGTAAGTTCTGTTGCTGGTCAGTCCATTGGTATAACTTGTCAGAAAGCAAAGAAAAATATTTCCCTAAATTATATAATTCAAGAAAGCAAGTAGCTTTTTTTGTCATTTATGTTCTTAATTTGATTGTAATATATTTAGAAGGACTAATTTTTTTCAAAATCCTTGACTAATGTAGGAGCCTGTGTCTTATTTCCTAAAGAAAATCTTTCTAATGAATCTAAGGTGTTGGTACTTAAATATCAGTTAATATCTTGGAGAAGAGAACAATAAAATGTTAACTATGAATGTAAACAAAAATAACTATAATGGATGATCTAATGCAATGCATTCATTTCTACTCATCAAATGTGCTGACTGAGATTGCAATAGTTTATATTATTTCTGAAGTAACTATAGGAATTTACTTACAGCATGGAAGAAAACCAAGCTGCATTAAAATTATTTCTTTCCTCATGCAAATCCTTGTATGAGATTTTCAAGGAATGTGTATTAAATATTTCAAGTAGTGAATCCTTGTATGAAATCTTCAAGGAATATGTATTAAATATTTCAAACAGTGCATGTTTAGCTACACAGGCACACACTATCCATAACAATGCCCAGTGATCTACAGACCAAACACATCTGTACCTGTGGTGTTGGTTATGTCTTCCATAAGAGATAATATTTTTCACAATGACTGTTTTTGCATATTCCTTGATTTTGTTTAAATTATGGTTGTCATAAAGCTAACTAAAGTTCACATGCAATAATATGCTTTTAGATGGAGAGTTATTTTTTATTTATTTTATTGTTATTGTTTTTTATAAGTGAAAGCCTGACATTAGCTACCATTTGGTAACATTTTTTTCATAGTATGCTTAGAACTCAGATGAGGTCCACAATGGCTTCAAACAGCTTTCCTTCTTTTCAGGACACTTTCTCATTTTCCTGTTGGATTATTGCCCACTTGCAGAAAGCCACAGTCAGACAGATAGAGGGTTTCTGTAACCCATTTCAGTATTGCTGTCTGTTATATCCCTGATGAGAACCTGAACTTCTGCCTTCACGACCTAAAATTGGATGATGTAAGGCAGAACCCTGCCTTGCTGTGACGGTATAAAGGCTGTTTTTAAAATCAGCAGCCATTGAGTGTTCCTTACCTTCAATGGTGGTACATAAATAAATATGCAGAAAAGTAAATTTTACTCCTCTTTGAAACTCATTTCATGCATTCTGTCTAATAAAGCTCTTGCCATGGTTTTTCAATGTCATAATATTTTATAAAAACTATTCAACTAAGGAGCCTAAAACACATTTCTCAAAGAAATATAGAGTACTGAAGTTTGCATCACAGTTTTATTATCACAGTAGTGCAAAGAAGCTAGCAAAGTAGGGTTCCAGTTCCTTGGAAATCTACTCTGTTTTACCCTTACTACCACAAACCCTTCAAATCTTGGGGAGTTTTTTTTCTCCCTTTTCCTGGATCTTTACATTCTTCTCTCTGACCTTACACAGCCATCAGAAAAACAATATGTTCTCTCAAAATAGCAACAACTGAGACAATACATTTCTGAAAAGTATTTATGTTATCCCTCTTTAAAAGTGTAAAAGTACATATACATAGTACAACACCCAGCAGAAAGTTATATCATCCAGAAAGCCAAAAACATCATGGACTAGTAGCTGCTCAGCTCATTTTTTTCAGGTTATTTTGCATGTTGCAGTTTCAACAGTGTCTTGGAACAGTAAAGAAAAGGAATTGTATTCAGTCAAAGAAATCAGCTTTACATTCTAGTAGGAATGTTCAAAAGAGAATCTTTTGATCAACTTTTTCTTACATTTTTGCAGGATATTTTTTAAAAGAATGCTTAAGAAGAATATTGCCTAATTATGTAAGAAAAAAACAGAGAAAGACTAAAGAATTGCTCTCAAATTTATTTATTATTTTAATTCTTAGCTTTCACTCTGTTGCCTGCTTAAAGAGTACATTGTTGATACCAAAAATAGTACAATTCCCCTTTGTTTATATTTTGCAGACTATGCTGATTTAAATTTGTTTTTCAAAGACAGTCTTTCTGTAGTTGTTCATTCTTCTAAAGTTAACTAGGAGCAGAAGATATTTCAAGTACATAACAAGATGAAATTGTCATTTAAAGTCAATTTCAAGTTATAAGGAACTGTGTCTAGTTAAACCAAGGGGTAGTGGAGATAAATTGATTAGAATGTGGTGCTGATAACTCTGAGGTTGTGGGTTTGATCCTTGTAAGGGCCATTCACTTATGAGCTGGGCTCAGTGATCCTTGTGGGTCCCTTCCAACTCAGAATATTCTGTGATTCTGTAAATAGCAAACTGATTTTCTTGCAAATATATGTAATATGTACAATAATTGGTCTAGCTTATAATTTTGAACAATTTCTTGATCCTTTGTTGTCCCTTTGTTCCCAGTAGCCAATTAATAGTCAGAACAGTGAGTTGTTTCTGTTATTTTTGTTAGACGGATGACCTCAACTATCTCATCAGATTTCTTCTGTCCTCTTTTATTCCAGCATGCAAAGAGTCCTATTTTCCTTAGTAATGCTTGGATTCTTCACTTATAACTTCTCTGCCTGACTTTGCAGGTATCCCAAACCCTTGGGATTTTTATTTTCTTTCTTTCAAACCTCAGGAATTTGTTACTCTCTCTCCAGCCTTTTGCCCAAGCATACAACATTGATAATCAGTCCTCTCATTATATGTCTTTATGTCATCAAAGACCCTTGGAAAGACTCCTGGAAAATCAGTCTTTACATTATGGTCAACTGCTTTGGTGAACAGCTTCTCTGTCTTGTGCTCTGTTGTCATGTAAGAAGACTGACTTGTTTCTTACTGTAGCCTATAGAAGAGTGCTTGACACATCATGCTTAACAAGGTCTGCAGGTAAAGGGTTTTGATATTTGTCATTACTACCTACAAGTACAACTTATCCTGCTTGCTTGCACGACTCTCATTGGCTACACTGAATTCTGTGAGCATTAAAGCCTGGTCTTCACTGGTGAGATAATATAAATAGGGTGTTTTATATAATACATTTGATATTCACTCTCAAAGGCACTTCAGGCAAATTCCTGAGTTCAGACAACCCAGATGTGATGGTGAGAAAAGCTGCAGAAACACACAAATGGGGCTTTAAAAATCAGTTTGACTCTTTCAGTGGATACACCTTCTGCCCAAAACGATTTGTGGAAATTCCTAAAATAGGGCCAAGCACAAGCCCATCTGCCTTGATAACAAATAATAATCCCAATTTATTTTTCTCTGAACAAGGTTGTTGAGAGGACAAAAACTGCCTAGCTGCCATTATGAAAAGGATACAAGGAGGAAATTATGTATAGAAACCACCGTAAAGACTTGATCTGAAGTTTATGATAGCAGTGAGGTTAATTATCCTTTGACTTAAATTGCAGCTGAAAAAGAAAACACTGGAAGTGACTGTCTGGGATTATGATAGATTCTCCTCAAATGACTTCCTCGGTGAAGTGAGTATCTTATTTCTTCCTTGCTACTCGTAATCACTGCAGGCTGTTATTTGGAGGCTGTTCTCTTTCAAGGTATGGTACATATGTTAAGTACAACCTTTTTTACATCACAGTTTTACTATTGACTTCATAACAAACAGTCATGATTTCTTTTATCAAACATGAAAGTCATATTTGCTTTATCTCGATTAACTGGGGGCAAGTTAATTTAGGACCCAAAACAGTGTTCCAGATAATTAAGACTTTTTTGGAGCCTGAGATAGCAATGACCTTCACAGTGACTCAATGGGGAATTCTTGTTGTGACTGAAAACTGTCTGCCTTGATTTTAGCATAACATGGGAAGGCCAACAAGGTATTAGTCTTTGCAAATGATTAAAGGATTAAATTCTGCTATCAAGAAATATTTTAACACATGCACAAATATCTGCAAGAGTGAGTAATTTATTCTTGCTGCCTCATTTTCAACATTCTGAAAAAGTAATATCATTACCAAAGTATGACTGAAGGCAAAATCTTGTAATTAATAATAAATGAGACGAGTGATCATAGGAAGAAGTATGGTCTCTTTAAAAAGCAAATAAACAAACATATGCGCATATTATACAAAATTACCTGCAATCACTATGATGTAAAAAAAAATAATTAAAAATGTTATTACAAATAGGGATTATAATTAGAAGCACAGGAAAATCAACTGCTCGTACAGAGTAGCTCAAGAGTATCTGTGCTCATTCTGCATTTGAACTTAACAAAAAGGCAGTTCAGCTCTAGTTCCCCTTTGTGTAACTACAAAACTGAGTAATCAGTGTCACTATTTGAACAATTACTAAAATAAATGTGAAGGAAGCTGCTTCATGGTTATTTATTTCCTGCATACTGTGTCCATATTCTTGTTGAGTTCAGCATGTTTGTCCAAATGCAGGGCTTTACTAAATATTTACATCATTGTTATTTATGACATTTAGAAAGTGGATGCTCCAGCAACTGATTCTATGTGAAGATTTAAACCTTTTCCTTAATTTTTTTTCAACCTCTAGAACTATGTTATTTATTAATAATGAAAGAACTTCTTCAGGGAAAAAAAAAAGGTACAGAAAAGACTATACACTGTATTTCAGCACCAGGATGTCCAGAGGAATCCTGCACCATAAAATCAGATATGTGAGATCCAAATTGTGCCGTAAACACTTGTTTGAGTAGGGCCAGCACCATGCATGCCCCAGAAGAGAAGTGGCCCATCATGGTCCACATCCATGGAATGTGAAACCTCTTCTCTTACAAAGCAGAGCCCCCAGCCTCTACGGCCTGTTGGGAACAATCCTTAACCATGCTGTCTTCTAAGTCATTCACAAAGCTATGACCAAAAACCACAACAGGGAACATGCTAAATAGTTAATCTGTTCTGAATAATTATAGGTCTAACCAGAAAGACCAAGCCAGCTCATGGACAATGTACAAAACTGAAAAAAAAACAAACTAAAAAAACAACAAAAAAACCAAAACAAAACAACAAACCAAAATTTTTAACCTAGAAACAATCAGTTGTGAAAAGAGTTCCCAATATCTAAATTTAAAGAGGCTTTCTTTAATTCAGGATCTTGTAATAAAGTGATGTAATTGTACACTTTATTTGTCTAACAGGTTTAAAACTACCCTACCTTAGTGTTAATATTCTCACTTTAGAGCCAAATGCAAAAATGCAAGGCTGTTTTTTACCTTTTCTTCATTCAAGACTATGATCAGTTTTAGTACTTTGCATCCTTTGACCCTCTGAACTACAAGCCTATTAAGGGAGGCACAGTTTTACTGGTCTCAATGTTCTTTTTTTTAACATCCTTTTTTTTAATTTCCTTTTTTATTATTTTTTTAAAGAAATGTCACAGAACTCTTTCTAGCAATTCAGGTGACCTACAAGTTTGAGTTACAAAGGTGGGTTTTTTTTCAGCCAGGTTGCTTGTTTCATTTCCATATTGGCATTGCAACTCCTTTCCCTTTTTCTTTTTTTTTCCCAGAGAAGTTTTGAGGTCTAAATGGTCTATTGAATTCTATTATTTTAGTTAAGTGCAAACATATCCCTAATTTTTCTTTTTCCTATTAATTCTGCATATGTGGATTTTGTAAAGATTCAAAAAGACGAGCCTCACATTATTGAACACCATATTAAAAAAAAACAACTATTTGCCCCTTTACTAACACTGATAAAAGGGAGAAATTGCATTAGTTGTTTCTTCTGTTAGTATATGTCTATACAGTAGCAGAATGACTCCATGTCTTTTAGTCTAGCTGTCAAGTTAGTGCTTACAAGCTACCCTTTAAACTGTCTGGACATCTTGGTGTGGAGCTATGTCATAGTCTAAAGGTTGAGCTCATAGCTCTTCCTGAGGCCCTGTTCTGAAGATATATTAGTTCAGATACATCAATATGCCACCAAATGTGGGTTTGGGGTCACAGGTGTCTTATACAAAGTGAGGTCAAAGCGTGTCCAGAGGGTCCTGAATCTGTCAGTGTACAGCCTTATACCCTTAACTCATACATTTGATTGCAACTTCTGATAACACAGCTCTAGTCTCTTCTGTTGTATGCAATCATTAATAGATCAGATACAGGCCATATATTATATTTTTTGATTCATTTGTAGGTATTGATTGAGTTATCCAGCGTCTCTCAGGTTGACAACACTCCTCGGTGGTATCCTCTTAAAGAACAGAGTGAAAACATTGATCACGGGAAATCTCATTCTGGACAGAGTAGCCAGCAATCTCCAAAACCATCTGTCATCAAGAGCAGAAGTCATGGAATCTTCCCGGACCCCTCCAAGGGTAGGAATGACTTGGTGCACCTGATATGAAATATTTTCCCAGGTGATGGGAAAACCTTTGCTATGTGTAAGTTCTAATAGAAAAATAAAGATATTGCTATGAAATTTGTATACGTTTTAATTAAAAATGCATTTATATCTGTCACTAACTAACTGGACACAAGGCTTAATTTGGCTCAATGTCTGCCAGCCAGCTTACTGAGTAATTGTGTTCTTAAAACAGCAGTTTACAGACTCTAATGCTTTGCACATCTGCTATAGATTCTGTGGCCTTTTCATTTTTCTAGTAGCCTTGACCAAATTCAGTACATATTTAGCTTTCTATTTTTCACATTCCTTAAATATTCTATGGCATTTTATTGTCTGAAAATGCTACGTTAATATTTTATAGAACAACAATTATGCTGTAATAATGCATATGCATTTCCAGTCAATGATAATGGTCTGTAGCATATCTCAATTGTATTGGAAATCAGTGGAGCTGATATAGTAGAAATGCACTAGTGCTTACAAAAGCAGAATTGTTCTCAGTGTCTCCTGCTCCCAGAAATTTATCTGTAAATTTTTTTTACACTAAGTGGTCAGTAGACAGTTGCTCTCTTAAAACACATTATATGTCATATCAAAGCAAAAGCCATTCCAAACAGAATCCAGATGAGGGCTTCAGAGTGACAAGGCTCTGTTCCATTCCCACTTTATTTTTCTGTGTAATGTTCTGCTAGGGATTGGTGTCTATGTAAGTTCTAAATTAAAGGTAAGCATAGAAACTATTGTAATGTAGGGTGTGATTTTGATTGACCAGGGCATCATTCAGGATAAAATGGCTTGCATTCACTAAATATTCAGTACCGGTAGAGGTGATGTTATTTAATCTCTACATACTAGAAAAGGGGAAAGTAGAAAACACTACCCCATCATTCCATCATTGTGAACGAACACAGGAATAGGCAATAGAAACCCAATACTAAATAAATTTTCCCTGGGCTAGGTAACAATGGGAAAGAAAACAATGATGCTTCATAAGGATTTCCTAATCACAATATATCCTCATACTTTAAATGGAATGGCACAGCTTAATCTTTATTCCTTGTTCTGGAATTCAGCTAGAAAGACTAGTCAAGAGAAGGAAAATGAAATAGTTTGTTTTTAATAAATGCAAGAGTTCTGCTTCTTCATTTTCCTGGTAGACATGCAGGTGCCCACCATTGAGAAATCCCACAGCAGCCCAGGGAGCTCCAAATCTTCTTCTGAAGGACACCTCCGCTCTCACGGTCCATCTCGCAGCCAAAGCAAAACCAGCGTCACTCAAACTCACCTTGAAGACGCTGGGGCAGCCATCGCCGCTGCCGAAGCAGCTGTCCAGCAGCTCCGCCTTCAACCAAGTAAAAGACGCAAATAAATTCCTCAGCATGGCAGCTTAATGTTCATCTGTTGCCTTTTCCCTGCTGTCCTTCCCTTTTTGGCTATTTTTTTTTCCTGTTCTTGGCACACTGTGCTCACTCTGTTCAATGTCTTTCTTTGTGTGCCTGTGTGTGAATACATATAATTACAATATACTCTTGTATTTAGAAGTCTTTTATTTATTTAATTATTTATTTTAATTTATATTGACTGCAGTGAAACTGGCTGTTTCTCCATCAGTCCCTTCACTCATGGTCCATGATGTTCCATGGTTGTGCATGACTCACAGAGAAGTCCATTGTGTTTTGATGTCACTAAATAGCTACCAATGAAATAACAAAACCTGCAGAGATGCGGCTGCCAGCTCTTCAAATTGCACACAAGTACTGAGACCACATAATTAACAGGATTTATCTGTAAGTAGTAGTCAGGAAGGACAGTACTATATACTCAAAAGAAGATTTGAAATTATTTTTTTTTAACTAATGGCTAGATTTCTATTTTTGAAACATGACTGTAAATATCTATTTTTTTTTTTTTGGAAAGGAAATATAAGGCAACCTTCTTAATATCTCAGAGATCATGGTAGTGATGAACAGAACAGAAATAGAATAAAAACATTAAACACAATAAATGCAAAACTATTAAGCACACAAAGCCATTAACACCACTAGATTTTAACAATATTGTAAGTTAGCAAAGTCAAAGGGAGTTGAGAGCTAAGAGCTAAGTCAGGTATCACAGTTCAATTTTTCCAGTAATTTTTTGTGCCATGAATTGATTAGTGGTCAAGATAGATTTCATCTGATAACTTCAAACAGATTAATAAATTAAAACTATTCCATTCAAAAGGATTACTCTCCAGAGTGTACTTCAGACCAGTATCTGATTGCTAGTTGAGGGTTTAGTTGATAACAAATTAAATATCTCTGACTGTGGAGTCATTGTGTTTGTCTTCAGGATTTGTTGATATGTCATAAATTCCCCATGGTATAATGGAAAATTAGGGGAAAATTATTTCCCTTGTCTTCACCATCATCAATAAAGAAACAGCCAGTTTTAATACTGTTTAATGCTGTGCATGTGGTGTCTCTTTGGTGTTTGAAAACACTACTTACTTAAATACAGAAAAAAACACTTCTGTTTGCATGAATAACATTTAAGCTGGTTCCATCTGAGGATACATACTCTGGGTTTCCATTTCACCCACACTGCCACAGCAGCACATAAAAGCGGTCAGTCTAATCATGCCAGGAAGCAGCACAGACACAGCATAGCAGGAGTCCTCCCTATTCAAAGAACTCAGTCTGACAATCTGCCTCCACCAGCCAATGACAACAAAGACCAAAGTCAACTAGCCCTCAGGAAAGTGATGTCTGATGGACCAGTCAAGCCAGAAGGAGGTGAGCAGAAAGACATGGTTAAGAAACCAACTACATTCCAAATCCTTCTTGCCATGTCAACTAATTCATTGCGATATTTAATTATTTATTTTACGCCTCCATTAAGTGCTGTAAATGTTCACATGAATCAAGAACTCTGCTTGATTTTTCCACCTACCAGCGCATAAATCCATAATGAAAAACTGTGCTAAGAAGCATTATGAAATAACAAATGTGTGCACTTCCATTCCACTGGAGTATTTAGACTTCTGTTGAAAAATAGTATAGCTTTGCTCATGTTGTTGCCTAATAAAAAGCATGCATCCAAACTGGTCTGCTTAAGCATGATTGGACATTTCTTGTACTGTGACAAAGACCTAATTGCACATTTTTGTTTCTGAAATTGTAATTGGGACATTAACAATTTCTTTTTCCTCTTCCAACATAGTTATTATGTCAACAGTCATTAGCATAGATAATTTTTCACACTGCCAGTGGAAAGGAGTTTTGATCCATGTATAGCTCAATCTCTTGGTAATTTTCCTATCCGCATCTTTGAAAATTATTTTCTATCTGTAGGCACCTGTAATACTACATATTACCAATTTATTCCCTCATCTCAAATAAAGAGCCAGAATCTCAAACAGTTCAATCTGCCACTGTTCTTTTGATTTCTGGAGCATTTTGTTTATTTCCATGGAATCTGAAGGATAATCCAAATAAATGTACTGACTGGACTCCCAGATGTTCTCTTGTGCTGTAATCCCTTCCTAAGCTCTCAAGATGCATTGAAGGTTTTTCTGTCAACACCACTGCACACCATGGAAAACACAAGCTGGCTGAGAAGGTTGTAGGAGAGAAAAAGGGAATGATACCTCAAACAGTATACCACAAAGGCAACAAGTCATTAAGATAACTAATGTGATGTTAAAACAACTAATTACCAGGCCAGAAGTAACAAATATTTTTAAACGTTGTATTTAGAAATTATAAGTTTTTTTCTTAGGAGAACCTTCAGAACTCTTCCATAAATCTATCTGTTTACACACATGTGCATCCTCCCAACTCACGGTCTTTCTCTGGTTCAGCTCCAGGCACTCAGTTCAGGCAAAACCAGAGAATGTCACAGTATGAGCTCAGGCATCATGACTGAAAGGTGCATGCTATTCCTGGAATGTATGCCATACATATCTAAATAACTCTAAGGATCTTGTGAGGTGTCAAGTCTGTAGAGATTTATCATAAAGACTTGTAGCCCTATGATGATGCCTCTTGATAAAAACAAGTAAGCGAAACATTTTGCTTGTGATACAAGATTGAATTACGGTTCACACACACATATAATAAGGAAATAGAGAGTTTGTTGGCTTCAAGTACACATGCCCCTTAAAAGTTATTCTATCTTCTTTACTTTCAAAATTGCAAAAAGGATATGTATCGAATTGCATTTGGCTCAGAAATATTAGAAGCATTGTAAAGAGTTATAGGCATGAGAGTCTATATTAATTTAATTAATATATAAGGAAGGTTAGTCTTATTATGTGGAGATGGGGTACATTTGTCTTTTTACTTGTTACAAATACATACAATGCATGGTTAGCTACGTGATGTTTGCCAATCTGATTTCAAACCTGTGAATTTTGGCTTCTTCTTATCATACCAAAAGTAGTTTGTCCAAATTTATGCATATGAGGTGGGCCACTAGATACCATTTTGAGGTTAATGATTCTTACGAGTTTCAGCAGGAATGAAAAGCAAGATGATTTCACTGCAGTTTATTGGAGTATGAAAGTAAAATGAGATGAGTCTATGACCTTGAATGGAAAAAGCACCAAAGATACTCTAACCAGCTTCCAGTTTATGGAGTTTTTGTGGGTTGAAGAGATGATGGAGGAAGGAGAGATTTCCCCTGCATTTCAAAAAATCTAAACATTGAGACTATTGTGAACAATGAATATTATATCATCGGTTTGCAAATCCATTCCTAAAGGGATGAGGCATGGTTGTGGTACCCACCCCCATTAGAGCCTACTTTACTGGCACCTGGAAAAGAAACCATTAGGAACTGGTTTTACTGACTGGAACAGTCATCTTGGCAAGTTAATAATTTTTGTCACTATGTTTCAAAGCCCTTTACTAAGGAAACCTTTACAGATAATCCACAAAAGTGTTTGGTTTTTGTTTTTTGTGGGGTTTTTTTTGTGGTGTTTGTTTTTTTTTTTTTTTGGCCAGAGCTGTTTTTCTGCGTGTTTATGAAAGAACAGCACCTCTTGGAACAACTCTTAGGGTTTTTTCAGCCCAAGTACACAAAGGTGATGGAAATGATTCTATGCTGTGAGTGGTCATGAGTCCTTCTCTACCTAAGAGAACCCCTGGAGAGAGTTTCCTTCTTTAACTTGATCTCTCAATATCTTCCTTTTTTCTCTTGAATGGAATTGGCTTTTGAAAGCAAACAAACCCACAATAACCCTCAATCATTCTCAGAATGTCTTAGAGAAATCTTTCTCTCCTTCTGACTCTTAGAACATTTTCTATTGCATGTATTTTGTCAGTTATTAATTGTGTGTCTGTTGAGAAATAACAAGGAAATCATAAACAATACCAGCACCTATGGTATACTTAGCATATTTTGTGAATGCAAAGAACTTGCATCAGTTTAAGTGTATCGAACTGAACTATTTCTGGATTCATTTTAAACACTAACAAAATGGATTTTAGTCAATCTGATTTAAAATAAAGTGAAGATGCAACAAAAAGAAATAGGGTTTGTTCAAGACCTTTGTAAAATCCAATATTCAACTACAGCATTTAATTAAAAACAAACCCTGAATATTTTTCTTGAATAATTTTCTTGTCTGTGAGAGATGAGTGTGACCTGCAGAGGAACTAATTGTATACACATTCCCATCACACCCCTCAGACAGGAGCAATAACGTTTCAGAGCCAACGCTTTGAAGCTGGCAGTTGCAAGGGACCCGAGTCAGAGGAACAAACAGTGCCTAGGTTTGAGTTCATTTGATTTAGGTTTTGTGCAAAATATGGATCATTGCCAATTACATACTAGGGTTTATCTACCAGATGAGGCAGTTTTAGCGAAAGTGTAAAGCAGTGCAACTATACAGCTTTATAAGGAGCTGTGGTCTCTACATGGATGTAGCTTAATAGATAAAATTTTATGGGCTTGACCTTATTTGCAGTTTTGCCCAAAAGGGACAATGATTTTACAAGGAAAAATCCGTTATTACATTAAAATATCCAGTGATCAACAAAAACAACATTATGACAAGAAAATTTCTAGAAATTGATTTTGATTCTTCCTAGGATCTTTGGAGAACAGTAAATAAACATTGAAAGAGTAAACAGCTCAGTATGTGAATTTAAGCCTGAACATCATTGTAGCCCTATGCATGTTTTTATCCTTTCAAACACACTTGTGAAAGAGAAGCTACAAGTCAATATGCTGTTGCTTGACTATCAAATGATGGTAGATGCCATATGAACTCCTCTTTTATTTGGCTCACCTTAACCTGAGCAAGCAAGCAAGCAATCTGTCAAGACAAAAACACTGCTATACTCTTGATCTCAATTTGGTAGCAAATGTTAAAAATCTCAAGAAATTCAATGTGTTTCAGTTAAAGATCCAGACACACCAGTTTAATTACCATTTAAGTTAATATGAACACAGTAATTCCTCAGCAATTTCTGTCTATTTTTTCAATAATAAGAGGTTTTTTTCAAGCTCAAACTTCTGGGAATTTAAAATCACAACATTTTCTTAAAACCTTTAATTATTTATCTCCCTGAGAAAGGGAATGGGGGGAAGAGAAGGGTGGGAAAGCAGCACCACACCATCTCACAGAGAACATCTCATTTTTTACATTACACATTTTCCATCATGGCACAAAAGCTTTTCTGTGATATCCTAAGAGGAAACTGTTCCAAACAGCTGTATGCCAAGTGGTTTCACTGATGGGTGGAGATCTACTCTCAGAGCTGATAATGTTAGCTGGAGTATCCACAGGAGCCAAAGTGTGCGTCAGCATTTTCAGAATTGTACCCAGTTGAACCTATCAATTTAAACATCTCAAAGAATGCTGGTTTAAAACACTTTAGTTCAAAAGGTAGCACACCTGTGTCCAGCTGCCTTGGGCCAAAAACTTTGACAAAAGTTCACTTAAGTGTCAGCATAAGAGGTTAAAGGTACACAGAAATGTGATGTGATGTATGCATCAAGATATTGCTAGCAATGACCCATGATACAGGTCTGAGCAGCACTTTGTAATTGCTAGACACTTCGCTGCAAGAAATTAAAATTGACCTGAATCTTCCTTATCAGTAAGTTCTATTTACTGGCTTTAGCAACAATGTAGTGAAAGGAAATTGATTCCTAGGTTCTATAAATCTTTTTAATTGGATATGATCGTGGTTTCAAATGTCTGCTTATTTGGGGTCCTTTTTGGTTTATATCCATTTTCACATATTGAACAGGCAATGCCATATTTTAATTTCCTACATTAGTTTAGGGTATTTCCTTCACACTTAAATAATTTACTGCGCAAAGCTGTTTAATGACTAGTGCCACTACTCACTTTTTTCTAAGTTAAATGGGCCTTCTTATTACTACAAATAACCCATTTCCAAGACTCACCATCAAAACAAGAACAGTTTGTCCCCACTCTCTGCAAATAGCAATAGTCAGAGGCTGTCTTTTGAGCCTTGTTTCAGTCTAATAGCTGGCCCATTTTGCTTTGGCTATTTCTGCTATTTACTCTTCCACTATTTTAAACTGACATGTAATTTCAGGAAATTGCTCAGATTCTTCACTTGATAACTCTTATTTCAAAAGTCTGTTAGATGGTAGACTAACCCTACAGAGTGCATGGAGAATTATTTCATCAGAATTGGTTTGCTGGGTAAAGAAATGACTTCATGCAGTTTAAGAAGAGTGCTGTTCCTCTGTTACTCAGGTCAAATGGTAAATTTCTCGGTAAAGGGTTGTGTTGTAATTTCACAAAATGTCACAGCTCAGTGTGAGTTCAAAGCCACGTCTAATATACGAATGTGACTGAAATGTGTGAGACCGTGGCTTTAAGTCCTGTTCAGTATGAGGGAGTGTTAGGAAAAGAAACCACTTGAACTGACCTGAGGTATATGTGCTTGATCACTGGTTGGTTTTGTATCTGCATTCTGCTGCCAGTTCACAAAAGAGGCAACAAAGCAGTGCCAACAACAGCTTCAAACTGCAGAACCTTACGGAACAAGTTGGAGCAGCTCTTGCTTTTAGGGCTAGCAAAGCATTTATAAACACAGGTACACTGGCGTTTGGGGCAGTTTGTGCTTGGAGCACTTAAAACACAAGGTGATTGAGAGTGCCAAACTTCCAACAAAAGACACTGTGTATGAGATGCGCAGTCTGTTGGTCAGCAGAATATTATCAACAGCAGTCCAGTGCTTTCCCCTGCTCTCCCATGAGTTTGCATGTCTTTGAGAAGACTCAGCATGATACTATCAGCCTTTTTTGTCACCCAGAGTTTCTCACAAGACTGCCAATTCTAAAGAACAAATTTTTTCAAGTAATGAGAGGCAAATCATGAAAACTTAATCCTGGATGCATATTTGAAGGCATTTTCTCCTCCTCCTGTTTGGATCACAAATAGAACTGTCTTTCCCAATTTGTTTTGACAGAGTAATTCTGCTTCTAGGCAGATCTAAAAGACAGATAGAAAAGGGGAACATCTACAGTTTATTTCCCAGGAGAAAGTACTGTTTGAGTCTGTTCTTTTCATCATAGGAACCACAGAAATGCATAGGCTCATTTTTCATTTTTTTTTCTTTTTTTTGCTGCTAACTAATTTGTCAGTTTGTGGCTATAGGTCTGGTGTGAATGATCTATCTTCCATACGTTAGGTGTTAAAAAAGCATCTTCTCTGTTGTAAAAACAGACTTTTCTGAAAGTTTAAATAATAGGCCTATCATTCTTTCCTTTCTTTTTGATTTTAATATGATATTTTCTTTATAATAAGTCATTCCTTACATGTTTTCCTTGTCTATAAAAGTCTGTTTTCTAACTGGTTCCATAAGCCAAAAACATAAGCAAAAGCATATTTTTGCCATAGATGCATTCAGCTAATATCATACTCCTACTAATAAGAATTTAATTAAAAAAAAAAACATATAAAAAGATGGAGTTAAAAGGTGAGATCAGTACTGGCGTCCATTTTCTGGAATCAGCAATTTTTCCAAGAAGGCATAGGGGAATACATGTTCAAGTATCATTCTGTTGAAGGAAAAGTCTATTTTTCTTCTTCCTGTAAACAATACAGAGTACAACAGGTATCTATCTAATCCCTATAATTTATTTCTTTCTTGGGAAACCCTGATTCTACACCAGGAATAACATTATGATCTACTTTCCCAGAATCTGAAATAATCAATGTAAGCAGCTGAGAACTCCTCCAACTCGCTTATGTATTATTCACTAGAATGGTTGAACTGAAATTTTTTCTCATGCCAGGGCCTGCACAACAGGCAGTAAAACAGTACCACTCAGAGGCAGTTTTAACACCACATTTCTAATTATTAAATATGACGTGTACCCATCAACACCCAATCAAAGTAGTGAACATTTCATCTCATCAAGGGAACTACCAGCTAAAATAGGATTAGCAGATGGAAATGAAATCAAACTACAACTATAGCTTTGTGTAATAGGAAATTCTGCACACTATTTCGGAGGAAGCAGTTCATATTAAGGTTTCAAACTTTGATTTCCTATTTCTGCTTTTTTTCTAATTCAGTGCCTGGTCAGCCCAGATATCATTGAGGTTGCAGTCTTTACAAAGTACTAAGTACCTTATAAACTGCATTAAAAGTTTATGGAAAAAAGACCAAAGGGCATGAAGAGATATCTCTTCTTTCCCTGAACGAGGCCAAAAGAAGATTGATAATGACATTCAGTTAAGCTTAGCCTCTTCCATCTGCTGAGGCCTGAAGAGTCTTTTCTCTAAAATTGGAAAGATTTCAGCATCAAATGTAATTGACAGCAAGACCTTGCATTTGAGCAGCATTTAAAATGTTTTTTTAAGAGTTTCTAAAATTTGTTTGTCTTTTTTTGGTTTGTTTTTGGTTTCTTTTAGTTTATTAGTTCCAGAAAAATAATATGAAAAACCAAAGGGCAAGGAAGCAATGAAACACAGCTCTTCTGTACTCTGGATACTTACTATTCAAATGATGGCAATTCTCTTTGCCATTCCCTGAAGTTCTTCTTCAGATAAATGTTCTAGATTTCGGTAAAGCAAGGCTACACCTTGTAGCATCAGGCACCTCTGTGACACCAGAAGAGAATGTCTAATCTTTGGGCCTGAGCAAATCCATATGAAGCTGTTCAACTTTTACAGACCAAAGCACCTCCTGCCAGAACTTTGATGTCAAACCTGAGGGCTAAGGCATTTCCTAGCATAGGCAGCTATAAGCAGAGGCTCTGTAACTCAGAATGAACTTGTCCTAATCTCATAATTTAAAATAAAATTTAAACTAAATACAATGCAGTAGTTACTTGTCCTTATGTGGATATGAACCCAGTTGACCTAGCAAGGTAAAAATTGTTCTGACACTTTCAGGTTTTCACAGACCTTACATACACTAGTAAGACCAGAGGAGTACGACAGTGAACTCTGACTTTCTTGTTACAGTTTCTAAGACAATGTTCAAAGAGAAAGTGGAAGACTTCAAGTGAATATACAGACTAGTTATTTGAAGATACAAATATGGAGCAAGTTCATTCTTTCAGCTTAGGGTACAAATATAACCACAGTTATTCTGTCAGGCAAAATACTGACTGGCATCAGGCATTGCCACATCTTCAGAACTTCAAAGTTTCCTGTATAACCAGCAGAAGCTTAGAGGTCTAGATATATCCATAAAAATACAGACATATAGAAAATGTGGGTGTCTCACAAGTGATGATAAGTTCTCTGCATCAAGATTCTCAATTTGTCACGAAATCAGCTGTGAATCTATTTGTGGATTTCATTTCTTGTCACAAACTGGCACTGTAGTTCATTGCTTTCATAGAGAAGAAAAGAAGAAAAAAAGAATAACATTAAAGTTTAGAAATTTCAAAATCCAGTAATGAATCTAAACTTGGATCCATTACAACTATTCATCAGGAGATCTTCTGGAAAAAAAAATAACCTCAATATGCAAAACGATGTGAATTAGTGAAAATAGTAGAGAAACTAAAAATACAGCATACTGAATGTGTCATTAGGATACAACCATTTCAAAAGAAACAGCCATGTTTTGATTATAAGTAGGTGAAGGAAAGCTTCTAAACCATTTATAAAGGCTTAATTCAAGTTTTTCTGGCTTTAGCTAAATTCTGGGTTTTTACTAGTTTTAGAAATCCACCAGTCAAGTTACAAGGAATTACTTCAGGCACTAACTTTTGCAGCAAAGTCAATAAAAATAAAAGTGGAGATATGAAACATCCTTTCAAGCCACATATGTTATGATGAAGATATATATGCTACACTAAGCAAATCCGTGCCTAAGGGAAGGACTGAAGATGGTTTTTTTGTGCCAGCACAGTACTGTTTTGGCTTCCATGGCTTCTGCAGATATGTTGATCTGCCAGTTGTGCTCATCTGTGAAATATTTGTCAAACCAGAAAACCCCCTAAACAATCTAACCCAAAGAAACCCTCAGAAACCCCAAAAGCAAACATCTGAAGTCATACAGGTCACACAAACACTGTGAGAACTGATGTTATGAATTAGTTCAGGACAGGCACGAGAGAGCTACAATTCAGGCAGAGTACAGGGCAGCTGGCAATAATGCCCCATAACAGAGAGTTTGACCTCCCTTCTCTGCAATCTTGCTCTTGCCCAAGATTTCCCAGCAGTAGTTTGCTGACTTATCATCACAGTTATAGGAATTCACTCACAGCACCACCAGCTGGAAGTGACTGGATTTGCTGGAAGCAAATCCCTGCACGCAGCCACCCGAGCTGGCTGGCTCTGCTGGAAAAACCATGGGTGCCTTTCTCTCCAGGTGAGATACTGAGAGTATCTGTTAACAACCCTGTGATTTTAGAATTTATTAATTTGTATTAACTTCCAAGGAGGCAGACTATGATCAATGTATAGAATCATGAAATAGAGCTAAACAATAATTTTATCTGAAAACAATGCAGATTCCCCCTGTGGCTGTAGGCAATAGTGAAACAAAGGAGACTGTGGAGAGTGAGTTCTGGTTAACTCAGAGTTTGGCCCAAGGATGGATGATATAAGAATTGCCTCATTCATTGCATATAATTCCAGTTACTCATCTGTTTTTATATTACATTTGAAGAGGTACACTCAGCTTTCTGGTCCCACATCAGGCAGCATGCAGCATTCTTCACCAAAATTTGTATTCAATCAGTCAGGCATAAATAATATTGGTTGCCAGTTTAAAGCAAGACACTGTTGGGGCTCTGGCTCTTATTAAATTAAATTTCTGGTTAGATACTTGACTCATTTCTTGTTTCAGAAGAATCTCTTTTAGCTGCTTGCATAGGAGTTCCACAGTTCACCAAAATAACATAAAATCTCCTTAAGTCTTCAGAGAAAAATAAGTTTGCAAAAAGAATATTTCTATCTTCAGTATAAGTGCTCAGGCAGTTGAAATAGATGAAATATGACAATAGTAGCTGTTAGAACACATTTAACAAAAAAAATAAAATAAAATCCAAAAATCTGTATTAATATTCTCAGACAATTGTGTTATTCAATATGAGAATAGCTATTGTTCCTGTATTAATTATTACATGTGATGTCACTGTGTCCTTTTTTGTTTATATTTCTCAACTTGCTAAATGCCATGTACTGGAAGATTTATTCATGTGCATTGATATCCAAAACACAAAATAAGGCAATCTGAAGTAAAACTAACATATGCTACACTAACACCGAACAGTCTTAAATTAGATTAAGGCATCTCCCATCAAAATATGCACAGTAAAATTCTAAGCACGTAGTGAGATCCAGATGGGAAGGAGCAGTTGAGAAATATAATGCAGTTGCTGTGTTATCTCTTAAGATGAGAGGAGGCCTTCATGCACTCTCTGTGACTATAGATTGTGTACTTATATATCCTCTCAGACTCCTCTCCTTCTCAAAATCACCAGATGCAAATAACATTTCACGAAGGATGCGAGGAAGGCCCATTGGGCCTTTCATTTTTACAAGATTATAGTAAGAAATGTTTCAGATGAATAACTGGTTTTCTGTAACTTTAGTCAGAAAAGCAGTGTTAAGCAATCCATGCCATTCTTTTTTTCCTTCAGGCTGTTGATTTGAGCTATTAAAATGACTGGAGAAAAAATATGGTGATATACTGTTTGGTTTAGAACACCTTATTCTATTTGGAAACAAACATCATCCACAAAAGATGATAAAGCAATGTAAAATGTAAAATATAAAAGTGAAAGTGTTTGCAGCACGTGATTTTGATAAATTACACCTTTTCTTAATGTCGGTGGTACTGATGTGTTACAAGTGTTTTAGTAACCCACTGTTCCTGCCCTGTACAGCAAGGTCTACTAACCACCGACCTGCGGAAAGCTCTGTCTCCACTGGCTCATCAGCCAGTAGCTTTGGCAGTGGATACAGCATGGATAGCGAAGGCAGCAGCAGTGCCACAGGAGAGAATAATCTATTTCCCATCCCAAGAATGTAAGGCTTTTCCTTTATTATACCGTATCCTCCATGCACAATTCATAGCCCTTTCACTCACCAGTCATCTTCTTGTGTAGTTTCCTCCACAGACTTGAGTTTTGCAGTAGAATAGCAGCTAACTGGGGAGAATTCCTTGGAGTTCATACTTCTATTGTGCTCATTGAGCACTGAATTGTAAATAACCAACCAAACCTCTGCCTCAACCTTATGAATTTATTCTCTCTCACAGGAGAGCTCCTAGTCTCAACCTTTGATAAAAATGTGTAGAGTTGGGCTTGGCTTATGTTTTAGAAGTACAACTTTGGTAGGCCTGAGAATGCTTGAAGTTTTTAGATTGTCCTCTTTCTAGAAAGAAGTGTTACTAGTGCAAGTAGAATTCATATTCTCGATATAACCAAACTTGTCTTAAGTTTTTAGGAGTTTGCGTAGAATTTTCAGTTCTTGGTTGGAAAAAAAGCTTTTTGGTACAGAGTCCCTGTAGGAATTATCAATCTACTATCATTATAATGATCCTATAAAGTGATTTAATTTTAAAAATATTTTACCCAGTTAAGCACTCCACAAAGAAAAGTTTTGCCAGGATTTTTCCATTCTCAACTATGTCAGCATACACCTTCATTTAGCAATTTCATTTATATTCCTTAAATAAGACAAAATAAATTCTCCAGATCAACTTAATGATTCTAGCCCGAAAAAACTTATAGATTGACTGTTGTCAAAGTATTAGTTGCAATGGTTGTCCATTGTTTTCTGTGGAACACAAGTTATTTGTTTTCCCTTGAAGTCCCGAACTATTAGTTACACAATATTAGTCAGAAAACATATAAGCTTTCTAGAATAACTTGAAGGATGTAAAAGTTCTTTTCCAGAACTGTGGTATTTCTGAGTATTTAGCATTTTCTAAGATAAAGCCTAGTGGTATTTGTCTGCAGCTTTTTAGTACTTAAAGGGAAAAGAGAGATAAATATCTCAATCTCACCTTCAGAATCTGGGAGATTTGAGCTCAGGTTGTAGGGTGCAGGTGTTTGATCTTCAGTGAACTTTGCCCTCACGTTGTTCTAGGTTAAAGTTGCACTTCCCAGTGACAAAAAAAGAGATTATCTTTAATTGGCTTTGGCAACATCAAAAGAAAAATATTGTGCCCTCATTCCTACTGAGAAAAACCAAGATGCATAAAATCTTTGTGCACAGAAACACAAGATGGAGCTCTCAAAAGAAATTTTCAGTTCACATATGCTAAATTTGAGACCAAATAGTATCATTTACTGTGTATTGCCTAGCAGCATGAGACTACTTACAACCACTTGGTATTTGGCCCATAGCTTCACTGGTCTCTTAAGCCTGAAATCAGCCCCACTTCTACAGAAAAGGAGGAAGCCTCCACAGCTTCAGCTTTTCTTTTATAGCAATTTGTTTTCATTAATTATACCTAATTAAATAAAATGTATCCAGGCGTCTTATTTCCTGTTGAGGTTAGACTATCTTTTTTATTTTCTTTATTATGAAATTTTACAGTAAATTATTTATATGCTGATATTAGATAGAGACTTTAAAAGTTACACAGGAAATTTGTTCAGACAAGACATGCTTTGTTTTCCATGTTGGTCTCCTGCGCTTTACATAGCAACGTAATGAAAATGAATAACAAAATTACTGTTTACCATTAAATCATTCCTGGAAAGAATGTTTAATGAAGATAACTGTTTCCATTTTGAATTCTGAATAAAAATTCTTTTTTATCTGAATACATGTATGATTGAAATTCTACCCAACATTTGCATTCACACTAGCTTGTTAATGACTTCAGGGACTCTAACCTTGTACACTAATTCAGCATCTCCATAAGACCAGAGCTCACAGTTTGGATGTGAACTAAGTAAGCTAAATAGTTACAAGTATCTTAGCATTTAAAAACCTCTTTGGTTATTGGCTCCCCACTAAGTTTTTGATCCAGCAATAGAAAACATGCTGAATGTGCTGAGTTTTCAACTCTTTACTTTAGTCCAAATGCTTCTAACTGTAAGAAATTAGTCTTGAAAAAAAAATAAAATAATTAAATAGTGACACCCTGGGAATTGTTTGATGAGGTGACTAATTAGAATACTTGCCAATATTAAGTAGCTATAACTACCAAGGGAAATTAATCATTATATACAATTACACACAGCTGAATATATCTTGTAAAGTCTTTTTACTTTGGAATTTTTTAAAAAATACTCTTATTACCCAGTTGTAATATTCCTGAAAGTTACTCATGCTATCATCTCTGACAAAGACCAGATTCTCTTTTTGTTGTGTAACTATCTATAGCAGTACAATGTCTGTGAAATTATGTTTGTTTTGAATATAAAGGTGAAAAACAACTGAATAATGTATAAGGAATATAACCCTTGGGACAAATAACTTTTATCATATTTGTAATATGATTTATGAAACATCACCTATAGAAGAAGAAAAGAATACTTTTCAGTTAAAATTGAATATAAAATCGCTTTAAAAACTGTCCTCTTTTTGCCAATTTTTTTTGTTCACTGTGCATTTGGACAGTTTCTGTTGCTAAGACATGAAGCTGGCTCATTGGTAGCAAAGACCAGCGCTGACTCTTTAACCCCCATGCATCTGAAGAGAATGTTGTATATTCTCTATTACAGTATTTCAGAGTGTTAATGGAGAAAGAAAATGAGAAGCACAAATCTCTGATAGTAGCAGACGTGTTTGAGAGTGATTGTAATCATGCTTCAGAGTTTGCAACAAGTATGTTTAAACATACCTTACGCTTTACTTACCTTTCATTGCCTAAAAACAGATATCAAGATTGTTATGAAGATTCTTTCTGTACACATTGCAGAAAAATAGGCACCCTCAGAGCATGATTTATTCCACTCACTTTAAGAAAATAAAAGTCTACAGAACAGAATTCTTTCTTGTGCTAGATTTAAACCCTAATGTAAAACAACCATTAAAATAAAAGAATGCCTACAAATATTCCTTACTTTTAAAGTAATGATATTGAAGAACAAATATCAATTTTGTGACTGTGGATTATATATATTACAGTGATGATTTTAACAGGATAATGTGAGGAGAGGAGCTATGCAGACTATTTGTGGAACTACAGGCTGATTTGGGGCAGGTAGCAGACAGCACCTGATGGCCCCATGATAAAAGAATATACAGGCTTAGACTTTGCCTTCAAAAGAGAAAAAAATAATATTCTTAAGTCATTTATCCAAATAGGAACAAAAAAAAAAAGGAAAACCAAAACCCGTTTGTTTTCTTGAAATTATATGTATATATATACATATATATATACACACACTTTTGTTTTTTAGAAATACCTGTGATGTTTGTCTTTTTGTAAAGAGACAAGCCTCACTGGCTTGGGTGTATCTTTTTCTTAGCTCTTATCTCTTTATGGTCTCATTGACAACAACCACCATGTCTTTTAACAGAGGGAAGATGAGCCAGAATGGACAAGAACCAGTAAAGCAGTCGGGAGTAGGATTAGCTGATTCAGAAGGTAAAAAGAAATACAAACAGCACTTCAGTGGTATCCCATATTTGTAGACTTGATATGTCTGTTTCTTTTACTTGTTACACTATGAAAAATTAGTCTATGCTGTCTTTGTATTGTAGATTAAGATCCTATCTTCATTTACTCTGAGGGCCCTTTCCATACAGCACCAACCTACTGAGTCTTCAGTTTAAATAAGAACAGTGTTTTACCTGTTTATTTAAAGTAATTAAGTAGATTGCAACGAATAATAACTGTCTTTCAATGTCCATTGCTTTTCGTAGCGAAGAAATACAAAGTATGGAGCTGACTCAATGCTCACTGAATTCAAAGAGAATATCCAATGGCAGTCAGACTATTTTTATAACATTTCAGAATGTTCACTTCATAAAGCAATTGTTATTATTAGTGCTTACATAAAACACTAAGTTTAACTAAAAATATTAGCAGCACATTAGGCTTGACTGCTGCACTTAATGCAGATGCGTTATAATGGAACCCTTTTTGGATTGTGGAATTCTGAGTGATTTTTTTTTTTGTATGAATGGGGTGCTGACAAAGGAGATATCAGAGCTGGAAAGAGCCTGACAATGACTTTCAAAGCTTCGTAGGCAATGTAATTATATCTTTCATGTGTGATAATGGACAACCACTTGAAACTTAAGTTGTATTGTTCTGAAGGATATGCTAGGAAAATTCCATTTCCCTGTACATATAAAGTATATTATTTCACGTGTATGTTTCTGTTGACCTCAAATATAAAAAGTAATTATTATGACCTTCATTTTATTATTAAAATAAGACTTTTATAATTTAGACGCATTTCAGTGAGCTTTGAGGTATTCAATCACAAATTATTAGTTCAGTCACAAAAAATTTTTTTTTTTTCAGATTTCTACAATCTGTATACATGAGGAAATAATTACTGTTGCTAAGTTAGAGATAAAAATGGTGTAATATTGCACAGAGTTGAAGAAATCAAATTAGAATTTAAAGGTAGAACTGTAAAACTGCCTTTTCCAAAGCAAAAATCCTTAACTGTGTATGTATTCTACTAAATCTTTTCATACGTTGTACTCTTCATACAAAAATTCAAATTAATCTGCTTCTCAATCTTCAATTTTTCATATTATTTTTAAGTATTTGAGAAACTGTCTATTTTTAATGACAGAAAGGGTGGGATGAAAACAGGATATCAGGAATTTTCCATTTTTACTTTGTCGTGATGTTTTTATACAGAATGATAATTGTAAAAAAAAAAAAACCTTGTCATCATTTTGTTTGTCATAAATTGACCCTTTGGTAAGGTCTTGAATCTTAAATTTCCGAGCCTACAATTACAAAATATTTTCATTTCTTATTTGTATCATTAAATAACCCCAAAACCCAAACAAAAACAAACAAAGAAACCAACTCAAACTCCACCTTTTGTATCATTATGAAAGATGTGTATATAGCATTTGGTCACCAAAATTACTTTTCCAGTCAAAGTTATGTTTCTGCTTGTCTTCAAAATCTCCAAATAACTCATGAGCTGCAATTCTCTAATTTTCGCTTATGATACAATTCCCCTCTCCTACCTGGAGAACTCTATGCATTACAACTGATAAAATGGGTGGTTCTTACTAAGTGCCGTTTCTTGCCAGTGCAGCCAGCCTGGTTTTTGGCATCTGATTTCTAGCTGTCTAAGATGGGAAACATCAATCTCAGAGGATAAATTAAACTAAAATCTGAAAACGATGCAAGAGCATTTCAGTTTCAGCGTGTAAACTTAATTATCTTGTGGGGAAGCTGTTCAGAATTTAGAGGAACTCGTCATTAACTGAATATTACTTCAGTATTTCAGAATTATT
Source organism: Campylorhamphus procurvoides (assembly GCA_013396655.1). Taxonomy (NCBI): domain Eukaryota; kingdom Metazoa; phylum Chordata; class Aves; order Passeriformes; family Dendrocolaptidae; genus Campylorhamphus; species Campylorhamphus procurvoides. Next base: position 121,506 of record WBMV01000512.1, on the reverse strand, counting down.
GTCATTTTCTTTTCATAGATGAAAGAAAAATCTTAGAGGTAAAATTATATCTTTTCTGTAGTTCACTTATCTGTGTTACGGACCAGACAAGCTCTACAATTAACTGGAAGCAAATATTCATCCCCATTTTTCATTAGACACCTCCCATAACTGACATTCTCATTTGCAAATAACCCTTTAGTGTTATATTTAAAACCTTTTAATACTGGTACTATTTTTTACATTTTCAAATATTCTTAGTCCATAACTTCTGTAAAAAGTTGCATGTGATTTAGTCTCTTTAAAATGTAGTTGCTTAAACATGAGCATCTGCTGCTACTTTAAATGTTTTAGTCATCCAAGTCGTTCACACAGGCCTGACAAGGATGGGAGGGGACTTACAGGATCTTTAAGACCATAGTTGGAGGTGCAGAAGGTAGGACCCTCAAATGGCAATGAGAACTGGTTTCTAGGCAGCTCAGTTAAAACTGCAACAACAGGGTTCAGGTTCATCTCACCAGGCATGACACCAAAATTTAGGCATGTACATAAGTGGAATCACCAGGGAAAAATATGTTCCTTTTGTAATTGTTTGCCTCCTTGAGAAATGCATTAATGTTTTGTTGGGAATAGTTTCTGTGCTATTAAGATGTATTAGCATAGTTATAAGTAAATATTGGAAAGTAGTATTATTTACTTTGCTGACAAAACCAAATGGTCAATATAAACAACTGTGAGTATTGCCATGATAATCTTTGTTTCTCTGAACATACTAATTTGTCATATTCTGTATTTTTGTACTACTTAATAATATAAAAATGATTCAGAGTTTTGCTCTTGGACACTGTATTAGTTATTTTTATGATATGCATTGTTGCATGCTGTCTTACTCTGGGCATTCTGCTCTGAGCAGATGAAATACTTGATCTTCTTAAGCTTCTTATTATACATATTGTGATCTTCATTGAGTTATGCAAGCCAATTTCTGTATTTGTTTCACAAAGTGCAATATACTTTGTTTAAAGATTTCTTATTACATTCTCTGGAGTATTACAGACATTACAGACAAAAAACCAAAGTGCATCCATGTAAGGATTGAAACCAACAATTAAAAGTACATGATTAATATCTTGATTCAGTTGTAGATCATGACTGGTCTATTTCCCCTATGTAAGTGCTCAGTCAATAGATCCCAGATGGTATTTTCCACCTACCAGCTATTAAAAAATATATGGGGAAAATTATTGTCATATGTTTCCAAAGTGCGAACTTGCTAGGTATTCCCAAGATGCCATTATTTCTAGTAGAAGAGAAACATATAGATATAAATAGCATTGTAATTGAAATTTTAGGTCTTCTCCTTTTGAAGATTCTATATGCATGCAAAATATCATTCCCCTAGAATTATAGGGGTTGAGGCTCATCTCAAGAATAGACTCTTTTAAGAATATTTTGGGGAGGGCAGGATTAAGTGAATGAGTACTCACAGTGTCATCCTCTGTGCTTGGCCTCATTTCTTTAGTCAGAAAATTGTAATCTTTGTATAGGAATGGAATGACTCCCTGCCCACATCTTCTGAGAGAGTGGGGGGTTTCCACCTTTTTTTTATTATTATTATTATTTTTTTTAATACAGTCCAGTCTGTGTGTTGAATACCAAAAACTTCTCTACATGGTTCTGCCATGTCTCAGAGGTTCAGTTTCTGACTTTTCCAGTGGTGCCTTGAGCATCATCGTTTGAGTGTGATAAAACAAAGTTCTGTAAGAAACCCTCTCCTTCCACAAATGACTGACCTGAACAGAAAATTTCAGAATGCTCTAGTAGAGCTTCAGTAGATATATTTCCACACGCAAACAGAAGGAATAGGTCTGTACTATTTCAAAATCTGAAGAAAGGTGCACACATACTTACTGAACCTCTACAAGACAATATGCACTCATTGCTTAGTATAGCCTTTAGTGAACTCTTTCAGGATTTTTCCAATTTTTTTGCATACTATGTATTTGCCTAAGTTAGAGATTAAAGAAAAAAAACCAAAACACACCAAAACACCACCACAACAACAAAAAATCCCACAAAACTTCAAACATGCTCTGTGATCATGCTTTAACAGGCAAATTTTACAGTACTATGATTTCTCTTTATTCAGAGTAGTCTAAGATAAAAACCACCCATTTGTTTTTTCTTAATGTTTGAGCTTCATGGTTCATCATCCAGGATTTAAACTAAGAAATTCAGTTTTGACAGTATCATCACTTATCTTTGTATTTCACTAATTAAGGCAGTCTAATGTTTATTTATGAGAAAAATAGTTGAAAAACCATACAAACCTTAAAACATGCTAGGAAGTCATTCTAATAACGCTTTGGAGGAAAGGTGCATGACCTCTGTAAGTAAGTGACTAGCAATCATTTGAGTTGTAGATTTTCCTTCATAGCTTTCTGAATAGTCTTGGTGAGATTTTCATCCGTCATGTCTGCACAGAATAGACCCTGGAGCAAATTGTCTTGCAAACTGTCTCATGGTTTCACTTGAAGAGGACTACCCAGAAGAAATATGCGGATAACCTCTGTTGAGTAAAACAAAGCATGAAACAATCTGGCTGCACAGGCACAGTTAAGCAGCACCACATTCTTCAAAGTAATTAAAACTCAGAAAAAAAAAATCATTCTCCTTTTACTTGTTCTTTAGTTAGGCTAGAGTAACACTGTTTAAAACACTGGACTTACTGTGGTATGACTGAGAACAGACTAAGGGTTTGAGATCTTCACTAAATCAGCTTGCTCCATCTCCACTTCTTAAAAAATTAGCATTTTGATTTTTTCTAACTCTAAAGGTTGAAATATCAGAAGTCTAATATTAGTCCTTATGAGGATGTTCAGCAAAAAATATATTAATTTAGGCCCTTCAATCAGAAAATTATAAGAGGAGAAAAAAGATAGATGAAGGAATTTATTAATGGCTAATCATGATACAGTTACTGAAATTTGCAAATGATTTTGCCTATGCACAGATCTGTATTTGATGTCTGGCTTGTCCAGACTGAAAAGAGGGGATTAACTGCAGATGAAAAACTTTTCTTGCATTAGATATAAATTATTTTCTGGATTAATATTAAGTTGAATTTTATTGACCTTACACAAGCAATGGTGAAAATGCTGACTGGGAAAAATGTAGGACATAGATTAGGTTATATATCAAATTTATGTAACTTCAGGACTACCTGAGACTTTTCTTCTTTCCTAATTAAATCTAATTTATATCTTTGTATGTATTAGAAGGTAGCTCTTGTGTAACAACTTCATCTTAGGCCATCTAACATGAATATCAGAAAGACATATTTAGCTGGTTTTCCCTCACAAGCACTTTTCATTTAAACTAGTTATAAATATAAAAATAATTAGAAAGGAAGTGAGCATTACATTTATAGACACTTTCTCCCACAAAGGCACTTCAGAGGAACTGTGTTATAAAACATACAGTCACTCATTTTAAATATTGAAGTAGGTTCTTTGATATTTAATGGAGGAGTGTAATTATTTATGAATGAAAATGCAAATAAAAAGTGCAATAGACTCTAAGATGGATGTTCTGGGTTTAGACAAGAGGGATTTGTATTAATTCATAGATTTTTTTTGTGGTTTGGTGCCAAGATTAGTGGAAATCCCTGAAGTCCTGAGAGGGTCATGCCAGAAGATATCCATCTTGAAGGGAGAGAGGCAAAGGCCCTCTGCCACCTCTGGATACAGGGCAAAAGTCACCCTTGCTGTAAAATAGACAAACACCATATATCATCCTGATAATCCCATTACAAGCAGTGAGTGGTTTCTGGTGTTTCTCCGGAGCCTGGCATTATGGCTGTTTGGGATTGCATCCTCACTTTTGGTGGGGACTGATATACCACCACTATAGGCCAGTGTTACACAGTATATTAGCACCTACTTTATGTGCTATATATATTTGCCTCTGCAGATATCTAAATCTCCTCATGGATTAGATGATGATTCTAAATAATATAGCTATTATTATTGTATCCCTAATTTCCTTTGGTATGAAGGAAATTTCCTACTGATGATTAAGCCTTTGTTGTTTTCTTCAGTCAGCAGATTACTTCTTCCAGAGGACTCAACAATAGAATAAAACACAGCCTGCAAAATTAGTAAAGCATGAGGGAGTTTAGACAGAGCTTATATTTGTTAGCAATACTTAAAGATGGGTAATGAGTTAACTGAAATCATCCCTGAAGAGAAGGTCTTGGGGATAATGGTAGGTGGGAAATTAGACCTGAGCTAGTGATGTGCATTTGCCAACAGCATTCTGGGCTCCATCACAAGGAGCATGGCCAGCAAGTCAAGAAGGACAATTCTGCCCCTCTGCTCTGCCCCTGTGGGACCCTCCTAGAGTGCTGCATCCAGCTCTGGATTCCTCAGAACAAGAAAAACATGGAGCGGGTCCAGAGGAGGGCCATGAAAATGATCAGAGGATCTAACACTTATCCTGTGGAGATAGGCTGAGAGAGTTACTGTTGTCCTGCCTGGAGAAGAGAAGATGCTAGGGACACCTTAGTGTGGCCTTCCAATATATATAAAAAAAGTGACATAAACAACCCAAAAACTATTTACCAGGGCCTGCAGTGACAGGACAAGGGATAATGGTTTTGAACTGAGTAGATTTTGAATAGGTACAAGAAAGAAATACTGTGTGATTAGGGTGGTGATGCAATGAAATAGATTTCCCAGAGAATTACAGATGCCCCAGCCATGTAAGTGTTCAACATCAGATTGGATGGGGCTTTGAGCATCCCGGTCTTGTGGAAAGTGCCACCGCCCATAGTGTGGGATTGGAACTAGATGATCTTTAAAGATCCCTTCCCTCAAAAACAATTCTATGGCTCTATGATATGAAAGAGTTGACAATGATTATTGAAGAGTTCAACTCAAACTGCAAATACGCCTGTACTGTGTGAGTGGTGTTCTGGGAACAGTTGCCCATTCCGACAAAGGTCTTTTACAGTTATAGAAACATTTTTCTCCCTCAGCAGTACCTTTGACTAGGAGCTTCAGGCATCCGCATTTCACTTGCTTCACCCAGGCTTTTGTCTTGAACAGATACAGTCAGTACGTCTCTGCCAGGAAAATTCCACTTCCTTTTCAGTTTCTTACCTTTGGGTTGAGTTTCAATTACTGAAGCAACATCAGAATGCCACATATATATTGTTGGGTAACAATCACTGGTGGTGAGAACTGTTATTTTCAATTAATCATTACCTATCATACAATTTCTTATTTCTGTGATTATGTCAGGAAGTCACTGAATAGACAAAGGAACTGGGAATCCACATTCTCAAGGTTACTAGCAAGAGTAGTCCTGAATTTACCTACAAATCATACACTAGCATGTAAAAATTTAGTTAAACTGAACTGAAAATTCCTGTCTTCTATAACATTTCCTGACTCATAACAGTACAACTGACAGTATATAGATCAGCAATTAATGAACAAGTCAGAACCAGTCACTTTCACCATGGTGGAGAATTTTGGAATAGTTCCATGTTTCTGCACCAAGGATTGATCCAGCTTTTTTCAAGGCATTTTTAGACTGGTATCTCAAAACCACAAGGAGTACCGTCTAGTTAATTCTTGCACACAGGTCAAATACTATCTTTGCTGTTTAATGCCTTCCCAATAACTCAAATAACTCAGGACTATTGCACATTTAATCCCAACATATACTAAAATATAAAAGAACCTGGAAAAAGTCTGGACTTTCAAGTATTTTTCTTGAATCAATATACTCTTGTACTGATCAAGTATGAAACTATAGTATGAGACTATTGATCCATGGATTTAAAGAAAAATCCAGCCATTCTGAAATGTTGCCACCACTTACTTGAACAGCAGTTGAATTGCATTTTTTGGTTTTGAGTACATAGCAAAAGAACTTGCTGCATACTAACAGTGTCTTTCCTAAAGAGCAATATAAACCTGGTGATCTCTTGTTTAAAACACATTTTTAGTGACTGCAATATCTACTTTTGTAGTTTTATTGTCATTCCGATTTTTGTGTAGAAGAGGCCAGTTTGTGAAATAGAATATTACTGAGTAAAATGTGATCCTTTCCCAGGAAGAGATCTTATTCAAGAATAAAAATAATTGCTAAATGTCTTTACTGTCTCTATAAATAAAAAGGCTAAAATTCAGCCTGACATTTTTTAAACTTTCTTTGATATAAAAGCATAACCTTGCTTTCTGCCATTACCTTCTACTGAGGGTCTACCATCTACTACTCTCGACAACATAAGTTTAATCAATGCCAACAGAATTTAAAGCAGAAAATGCCAGCAACGATAATTTCTCACGTGAGCAACTTCTACAATAGAGGCCAAAAAAAAAGGACATAAGGGACTAGAAAATAATTACTGAAAGCACTTGCAGCTAGCCTGTTTATCCCTTCATACTGTACCTCCATTATTTTAGGAATAGAAATTTCAATTTTAAGAACTGAAAAGATCAGATATAGTTTCTGTCACAAGGGATCCTCAAGCAATGAATCAGGCCTATGCTCTCACAGTAGTCCTTATCCATTCTGTTGGTTTTTTTTAAAGCTGTATATATTTTATACATGCTCCTTTAAGCTGGAAAAAGCCTTACTACTAATGCCTAAAAACTACACTTTAAAGAACTGAGTCAAGATAAACAGCAGCATTGTAAACCTAAGTATTATCAGCTTCCTCTCTAAACCTGGAGAAGTACTTTTTATCTATCCCCAGTTAGCCTCACACTCTAATTTCCCACCTGGCTCTCCAGTAATAATTGGAGCAATTAGTTCTGCCTTCCTGAGGTATTTGTCAGTGTAATCCAGCTGGAGATAGAAAGGAGATAGAAACATATAAGGAAAAAAGGACAAGCCAATATTCTGTGGTTTTGTATTCACATCACACAAACAACACTGATTTACATTGTTATGAATTCGCGTGTTCCTGAATTGTGGCTGTAAAGTGTCATCAAAAGAGATGTAAATAATCGAGGGACAGTATCTGTGATTAACTAGTGGATAGCCAACATCTTCTACCACTGTTGTATGAAGTGGGACTGAAAGGCTAGTAGCTCCTAAAATATGTGTCAAGAAAATTCTAAAACAGACAAAGAAATTGATGGGTTTTTTAAGCTTCAGTTAAAAAATTCCACCTTTCTCATGGGATCTCTTGAAAATTAAAAAAACTAAGATAAAAAAAAGAACCAACCAAACAAGCAAAAAGCTAAAAAGCACATTTATTTCATCTTGAAACCAAAATATTGCCCTTCAAAGTGATACTTCAGTAATCACCTGAAAAGATAATTTGTTTGCCTAATGTTCTTAATGATTTTTATTGGCCTAGACCTTAAATGCATTTCCATTAACATAAAGCTGCTTGAGACTTTCAAAAGGTTCCTTCTGGTGACTCCTTGGAGGTGTAATTAGCTCAGTGTGTTTGGTCTGGGAATTGGCATGCTGGTAATTCCATTAAAAATCTGAAAAAGACACATGGTTTCATTTCTAGGGAATAAAAAAAAAATAAAATTGTTAGAATTCTGTAATATCCGTGTCTTTTAAAAAGATGTGGTTATGAAGCAAGTCTGATTTAATACTAACTGGCACATTTAGTATAAATACCAGTTAATAATGAAGACCATCAACACCGGAAAGCAAACAGAGGGATCCCCCCACCAAAAACAGAGTGAAGGTGAAGATGCTGGAATGTGTGATTGACAGAACCTCAGCCTTGTCTGGTGTAAGTCTGAAGAAGGGCTGCTTCACGTAGTGAGTAATTTTAAAACTACCTTGAAATAGAGTCACTTTTCATGATCAATGTTCATTTAGGATCAGTTAAAGTCAGGCTGATGCATTAATATGATAGCAATTAATATGAGTTGTTAAATCCTAAATTATTTCCCTGAAATGAAGAAAATGAAAGTAGGAGGTACCGAGTAGAGTTTTTAAATGTCAGCTTCCTGGATAATTCAAGTGATCTCCTCCATTTAGCTGTGTGACTAGGACCTGGAATTGTGTGCATACTCCAAGGAAAAAAGTAAGTAAAATAAATCTGTTTTAAAGTCAATAATGTTCACCACTCCAATATATGTATAAGGTATTCTCTAGAAGGAATGACATAAAGGGGGCTTCAAGAGGTCATCCCAATGATTCAAAGCCCAATATTGTTCCTAAAAAGCTTTTGTTAACTTGCACCAAAAAATTCCTGGTGGTGATAGAGAATTTACAACTTCATTAGTCTGTTCTAGTGCTTGATTGTCCTTAACAGCAACATGTTTTCCTAAGTTCTAGCCTAGTTTCTTGCTGAAATTAATACTCAAGAACAGAAATAAGAAACCAAAATCCAAGATCTTCTCTTCGCAAGTATAACATATTTTATCAAGCACTTCCTATCAACAGATTATTCTAACCTTGCCTACAAATAACACAGCCTTTCCTACCAAACAGTTCTGTATTAGAGCTCCATTTTTGCTGTATTTATTTGAAATGTCAAAAAAACGAATACCAAAAAAAAACCCCAAACCTCCCCCCCCCCAAAAAAAAAATCAAACCAAGAATGTTTCTATACTTAACAGTCCTTTGTAACTCCTTAATGTCTTAAGTTTCTTAATGCCATTTTTTTTTAAGCCAACTTATAATTTAGAAATGAAACTATAATGTTAGGGATTCAGGAAAGGGTTTTTTATTTGCACTTATATGTCCTTATATATAAGCTCCTTTTTAAAACTGATATTCAATTGGTTATCTTGGAATGCTGTTTACATGCAGCTGACTCGAGCATTTCCAGGTGAGATCACATGGCAAGCTAAAATTAAACTTCAGCTGATCTTTATTTTAGCATGTGAGTCTGCTCAAAACTATTGGACTGAGAGTTGTGTTTCAAGAGAAGTTTTTGAAAATCAATGCATTGGAATGAATGTCTTTCCTATGATGAAAATGCATCCAAGTCTCATGGTAGAGAATCTGCTTTCATATCTATAATTAGAACCTTGTGTTTTGTCCCCACTTTATGTTCAGATTAATATCCTTTCCATAATGCTCCATGTTCATTATTCCATCCTACGATAGTTTTACAGGCTTGCAGCTGTAATGAAATGTGTTATCCACTGCAGCAGGATGGGAATAATATTTTGTCTGTTAAGGGAAACTTCAGTGTGTGTATCTCTCATAAAAAATTCCTAACAGTTTGTCCTATGTAGACATTTGTAATTACTTTAGGCTATTATATGTTGCTCTTCCCTTCTCTGTGTTATTTATTCTGATGTTACTAGGCTATGACTGGGAGGGAATTAAATGGACAGAGGACTAGACAAATCTAGTGGCAGAAAGCAATGTACTGTGGATGGAGAAGATGATGCAGTTTGTTTATCCTTACCTGCAAAGCAATTCAGGGTCTTTAAACATGGGTGTATCCTGCTGTTTTACACAATCTACTTTTCTGCATAAGTCCAGTTGCTGCTCCAGAAAGTCATGAGTATACCACAGATTCTTGATCACATCTACCATTCCACATCAGATACCTCAATTTCACTAACACATCTTAAATGAGCCCAGGTATACATATAAATAGGCATAAATCTGATTCCTCCTACAGCCAAGACTACTGAGATTTTCCCTCACTGTCAACTACCTGCAGTGCCTGTCCTTCTCCACCATCTGTTAAGAACCAAAAGATCATAATGAAAATTTACAGCTTTTATTTTAGCTTTCCTATCTAAAGTTTAGACAGATTATATCAGATGGGATTAGTCCTATCAAGTAGTCCAGGGTTTGCATGTGTGTTAATGTCATCCCTTGCAGAGGTCTGTATTTTATGAAACACACTTTGGTATGCCTTCTTTCTGTCATACCTTCTTTTCTTAATATTTCATCAGATTTTTTGTCTGCCACATTGGCTTTGCATTTCGACTTGTGATGGGATGGATAAAAACTTAATGTGTCTGAATTTGCATACCTTGGGAGATGCACAAAGCTTCTGGAGATCAGCAGGGTCAAACATCTGATATATTTATATATATATATATATATATATATATATATATATTTATCTCTATCTGCCTTCATGTTTCACACTGCTGTAGTACCTAGAAGTCCACATATTGGTCAGAAGCCTGGTAACATACCGCCTGTGACGGTTAGTCAGTTTGTGTGATTTACTAGAAAAAGTCCCATATGTAGCTTGCATCAGTGCCTGCTGAGTATGCTATGGATTCTTACTGTGGCCTCCTGCTGCTCATCTAATATCTATAGTGTTTATTCACCAGCCTCCTGGTTGCCTCTGCCTGGCTGAATGTCTAGCATTTTAGAAACATCTTCATATTCCTGGAACACTCTGTTATACTCTTGAAGGAATTGGATTCTCACTGACCTGAATGCAATTATTTGCCTTTTATATACACTATGCCCTTCTGACTAGTCTGGTCATTTGAGGAGTTATTTCTTTTTTTGGCAAGTAAAGGAGAGAAAAGGGAGTCTTTCCATCTTGTCTCTGAACATTTGAGAGAGTAACAAAAAAACACATCTTAACTCACTATTTGTATGTTGTTTTTAAGACTGTTAGTTGTTTTGTTCATATTTTAAAGCAGTGGCCAAAGTCTCTGACTTTACAGAGACTTTTCTGCACTACCTTTATGCTTGAAAAACTGAAGCCTATTCTGTATCTGAGTATTTTCCTTCCTACTCAGTGCATCATTTTCAAACACATCCACAAAGCAAAGTTATCTAGATTCCTGTAAAATTGTATTACAGCTTCTTACAATTCAGAAACTATACAGTGTAACAGTAGGTTTTTTAAGGCCATGATAAATTTGTACATGAAGGCTGCCATTTCCAAATAAAGGAATCTGAGCAGAAAGAGAATGAAAGAAAATTAATATGAGACTTTTTTTTTTCTTGGTGGTAAAAAGGGAAACAGAATTTGGGAAGTAGAGCACAGGAGCTGCTCTTCACCTATCCTATCAACCACACCCTACCTAGGTGTTGTTCTATTAACTAAAGGAGCTACTCTAGATTTACAAAACTATACAAAGAAAATGACACATTGAGGAGACAACTTACCTTCAAAACATGACATTTGGGGGTACTTGCCAAAATCCTGCAACATGAGAAAAAAATTTTACAATTTATCTTCAGTAGTGGAGACAATGTAAAAGCATTCTGTTTTCCAACAGAGACCATAAAAGCACCAACATGAGTGAGCCAAAGCCAGTCTTCCTAACATTTTTCATTCTCTGGACAAAACCCAGTGACTAATGTGTCATAGTACACTGCTTTTTTCCCCAGTCTCTTGAAATTGTCTTGTTGAATCTACCTTGCTGTAAGCAAGAACAGATCTATCAAGAAGGAAGAAAAGTAAAGAGTCCATAACTTCTTCATATATGTCTTATCATTTTAGGGGTGTGCATTCTCACATTGTAAGGGAAAGACCACTCTGAAATGAAAATTGCATTCAAGTATAATATGACAAATCAGTTCCCTCTTCATTGGCAGCATCTACTGCCCTCAGGTTACTTCCTCTGAATCAAATTCCAAAATTACATATTGCAGCTTTCTTGTTGAACAAAGCTGAGTAATTTGTTTCAAGTACAATTTTCTGCCAGTGGCTAAAGACTCTAAATCGAAGACAGCTTGAAAAATGGGTATAATAGGAAGTGATGCAAATCCTAGGAGTACAGGCACGCATGCAAAAACCACAAACACATCCTTTCTTCCCTGCCCCTCTCTGGGATCAACTGAGCATGTGGAGATATATATATATATATAATTATTCTGATTTCTGCTATAATTTTGAGCAGGAAGTTCTTTCTCAGGGTTACTATGTCTGTTATGATCATAGATTAAACTAAAAAAAAAAGGAGATCAGATCTTTTTTGACACATTTTTTGAATTTATCTACATGATTATTTTTATGCTAATAATCCAAATTATATAACAGCAGATTTTTTCCATCATAAAGATCAATGTAAAAGAATTATCAGAATAGATTTCTTCAAAACATTGCAAGTTTTGATGAAGTTTTAAATGTTTAAATGTTTTAAATGTTTTTAAATGTTTAATTAAAGGAATTTCAATGAAAATTAGTTTCTTAATGAATCATTTAAATGAATAACCTGATCTTTATACTGCATTTTCCCGTCTCAAAATATGAGATTCCCAATACCTTCTCAATGACTGAAATGCTTTGAGCTTTATGTGCCTTTTTGATGACTAGCAGAGGAGCTTCAAGGTGTCTGCATTTTCACATTGGAGTAAGTACAAAAGACAAAGATTCTGTCTGGAAAATTTAGATAACGCAAACTGTGTGCATTCTGTCCTTCCAAATATCCAGATGGCTTTTAAATATCTCCAGTAAGGGAGATTCCACAATGTCTCTGGGCAATCTGTTCCAGTGTGCAATCACCTACACAGTAAAGTTCTTTCTCATGTCCAGGTAGAGCTTCCTGTGTATCAGTTTCTGTCTGTTGCCTCTTTTCCTGTTGCTCAGCACCACCAAGAAGAGCCTACCTCCATCCTTTTGACATCTGCCCTTCAAATACTTACAGACATTGATGGGGTCCCTTCTTAGTCCTGTCTTCTTGAGGCTGAACTCTCTCAACCTTTCCTCACCTTTGTAGCCCTATGCTGGACTTGTTCCAGGATATCTATATTTATTTGTACTGGGGAGCCCATGACTGGAAACAGCACTCCACATACAGCCTCAGGAGGGCTGAGCAGAGGGGCACGATCACCTGCTCAACCTTCTGGCAATGCTCTTCCCAATGTACCCCTGGATACCATTGTCCTCCTTGGCACAGTGTCACAAGGTGGTTTATGCAGATCTTGTTGTCCGGGACCCTCAGGTCCTTCTCCAGTAAATCTGCTTTCCAGCCGGTCAGCCCCCAACCTGTACTTGTTCTTGAAGTTATTCCGCTCCAGGGGCACAACCCTGCATTTGCCTGTGTTGATTTTCAGGCAGTTCTCTGCCCACCTCTCCATCTGTCCAGGTCCTTCTGAAGGGCTGCACAGTACTCAGTTCATCAGCCACTCCTCCCAGCTTAGTGTTGTCAGCAGACTTGCTGAGGAAGCACTAGTTACAGGTCTCCAACCAGACTCTGTGCCCTTGATCAAAACCCTCTGAACTCTGCTGTTCAGCCAGATCTGCATCTGCCTCAATGTCCACTTGCTCAGCCTGAACTTCCTAAGTTTGCCTGTGAGGTTATCATAGGAGATAGCACCAAAAGCCTTGCTGAAGTCCAGGTAAACAACATCTACTGCTCTCCCCTCACCAACAGGGCAGTTATCTCATCATAGAAGGCAAAGAGGTTGCTTACATACGATTTCCCTTCAGTGAATCCATGCTAGCTACTCCTGGTGGCTGCCTTGTCTTCCACATGGCTGGTGATGGCCTCCAGGGTGAATCATTCCATCATTTTTCAAGGGATGGAGATGTGTCTGACTGGCCTGTAGTTTCATAGGTCTTCCTTCTCCTTTTTGAAGGATGAGATGACATTTGCTTTCTTCCAGTCTTCAGGCAACTTTCCTGACCACCATCACTTTCCAAAGATGATGGAGAGTGATCTAGCAATGATGTCCACCAGTCCCATCATAACTCATGGGTGCATCCCCTCAGGATCCATGGACTTCTGGGTGTCAGGTTTGACTAAATGGTCACTAACCCAATGCTCCTCAACCAAGGGAAAGTCATTCTTTCTCCAGACCTTTTTCCTGGTCTCCTGGGTCAGGTGTTCCTGAGCGCCGGCCTTGGCAGTTACAATTGATTAGGAGGAGGGGTTGGTTTGTTTTGGTCTTTGTTGTTTGAGGGTTTTTTTATTACACCCAAATCTGGCATATCCACTTTTGAGGGAAACTAAATTGGAAACTGTTTCATCTGAGTAGTAAACGGGCTCCTGTTTTTTAAAATGTCATAGCCAATGATGGGTCCTCTGGAGTGAACTGGATCCCATGCAGAAAAGGAACATTTGTATCACAGACCAGAGTCATTTCAATTTCAAGCACATGCTCTTAAGTTTATACAAAATAAATATGGGTGCCTCAGAAATCAGCTTTCGTATACTGATTTGTTCCTATTGCATCAAATTACTGCTGTGTAGACACAGTAACAAAGAAATTACATAAGTAGAAGCTTAAATCTCTTGAGAACCCAGTTTTCTACTGATATTTAAAATTGCTATATATGAAAAATTAAAAATTAAAATACACGCACCTGTCATTCTGTAATCAGTTTGGTGCCTGAGTTGCACAAAATAAAGAAGATAAATGCATCAAATTCCACATTCTACAAGAAATCAAAAATAAAAAGGTGAACAGTGATGAACATTTCATCTCATTCTACCACACTGCACTGAGGGAAAATCTCTGTTAAAAAGACTTTCAGGTCTATTTGAGGAGGAAGTAAAGACACACAAAAAGGTCCCACAATGTTGTAATTTAATCTTTTCCCTATATTTATATATAGATATATAGATTGCTTGTTTTATATTAACTGAATCTATCTATAAGGAGGTGCTGTCTAGTGGTTTTTATTTATTAATCTCAAAACATGTATTTAAAGTTCTTAACGTAAGAGATATTTTGTTGCAGGCAATCAGAATTTATAGAAAGAGACATATATATATATGTGTACATATTTTTTACTCACTGCATGAACTGAATTAATGGAATTATCATTTCATAAAGCTTTTGGAATTCCAGTGATGATACAGGAAATGGTACAATGATGATGACAGGAGAGACTGCCTCCAGCGGGAGTTTTGCCATTGGAACTCAGAATTCCCCCATAATGTCCCTTGAATTCTGCAATAAATTTTAAAATAAATTAATATATTTCATTGCATTGTCTGGGAAACATTGCTTCACTCCTATATGAATTATAGAATATTTATATATGGCCATGACACACATAGATAACATACACAACCGAATAGATGTAGCAGGCTAGATTAATATTGTTTAACAGTGTAGATCAGGACATACTCCATGAAAGTCACTGAAATTTCAGCAGCCTAAAACTGGCATGAGAAAATAGGGATCACAAAATGAGAAAGTTTCAAGTACTGTGAAAAATACAGGAGCAGTGCTGGAGAGTGCAGAAAAACTGCATTTGAAGCATTTAGCTGAGCAACTAAAGTTCTTCAAATGATCCCTGAAGGTGGGAAGTCTGTCCTCTGAGCAACCCTGAGCTCAGACTCGGCAGCTTTTACTCTATTATTTAGAGTAGCAGCATTTTTCTCCTATTTTATGTATGATCTTTAACTCTCCAGGTTTTCACTGGACTGATTCACTGTACTGTATTTACCTTAAATAAGCGGAACTATATTTCAGAAAGTTGCTTATACAAATGTAAGGAATCTTTTGCAACACAAACTTGTTGGAATTCAGATCACCTGTCTCGTTTTCAGAGAAATATCCAAAACGTAATTTTTTTGCTCCCCTGGCTGGTTTATGTACTGGTGTCAATGGTTCGGGGTTTTTTGTTGTTTGGGTTTTGTTATGCTTTGGGGTTTTGTTGTTGTTGTTGTTGATTGTTTTGTGTTATTTGGCTTTTATAATGCAGTTAGATTGAAAAACTGGAAGGATCAATGAACCATTTCAAGTGGAAAATTTGTATAATACTACATGCTAAGAGCTAAAATGGAGTCAGCAATTTGAAATTAATTTAGGCAGGTATAATAACGTTGTAAACCTAAATTTGAGCCCAAGGATTTTAGTGTTGATTAGTTCAACAAGCAAAGACTGTGCTGAGACAAGGTGGGTTTAATATACATAGAGTCCTAGGATTAGTCTGCTTCAACAATATATGTGCTTACCTTTGGACAAATGCACATATATGCATAAACCTGTGTGCATGTATATATACGTATCTGTGCATATATGTAAATTATTGTATCGCACACACACACACATATATACTTATGTACACACACTCGTATATATACATTATAACCTAATAATATTTTGACATACATGTTTGGAAATAAAATCCAAACCTGAGTGCTGAATGAAATGCTTCATCTGTGTCTGTGGGATTCTCCATTATTCAAAATCCCACTTTTGTTTCATGAGCTTTTATAATCTGAACAGTGAACATCACTCTTTGGGACTGCAATGGAGAGCAAAAAAAGACAAAACCTGTGTTTCACAGTGGCTCTGATATAGAAAGGCAATGAATCTTATTAATATTCAGTTTTGCAGTTGACTTTCTCATGTTCTTCTAGTTTAATGATCTTCTTTATTAAATGCATTTACAATAATTTAATGATTAGTGATTTCACTGGAAATTTCTTTTAATTCTTAAATAGAAGATAAGGAGAATTATGGTCTGATCTTTTAGATTTTGCTTAAGTAGTCTAGGCATTTTTCTGAATAGTAATGGTTTTATTTCAGTCTCATACTCATTCTGCCTCTATGTTAACTATCTAATTAAAATCTTAGAGTTTTGTCTACTATATAATAAAATCTAATTCAATATTCTTTTACAGCTGGGACCTCTGAAATAGATAATGCAATGAGAAATTTTATCATGGGAGTTATGGGAGGATCAGCCACTTAGGTAAAAATTTTGCAATCAGTGTAAAGAAATAACCATTCTGAACATACAATTCATCTGACCTATTTTAGTGATCTGTTTGCAAATAAGACAAACCACATTCTAGAAGAGCAATTCCTCAGATAAAGTCACTGATGTGCAGGCAGATGTATCCTAGCAGCAGGGTCTATCTCCAACAGACGTTAGGTGACAGCCACTGTAAAATGTTACTCTATGTGCATCAAGAACTAACTTTTAAGCACATTTAACTTTATTTGACAAAAATGTTAATTTGATTTGGTCTGCAGTTCTAAAACGGCTGCTGTGCTCAACAGTAAGTGTAATTACCATTTGGAGTGTCAAGATCCACAATTATCTTGAACTAACAAGAAGCACAAATTGTGTCAATTTGGATTTTTTGTGTTTTGACTGTTAGAAAAGGCTCTAATTAGGACATGAAAATTATAATAGGGGAGAAGTTTTGCTTTAACAGTTTACTCAGATACAACTTAACCAACTTGAATTTGTAGACATAAAACAGTTACAGGGAACCAGGTTTATTTCATTGGAGATGGACACCAAAGCAGGTCAAAAAACTACATTAAGGACCAATTGTGCATCTTTATTTTGCACATGCTAATCCCATTTAATTTGCCTTTATATAATGTAATATTTTGAGTTCTCCAAATTCAGTGGTGCTAACCAGTCTGACAGTTATGGTTTTCATGTGATTTTGTGGGTTTTGTTGGTTTTTGGTTTGGGTTTTTGTTTTTGTTTTGGGGTGTTTTTTTCTTTCTTTTTTTTTTTTTTTTTGATGGGTGGAGGTTTATTGATTGGTTTGGTTCTGGGGTTTTTCTTAGCAAGGCAGAAAAGGAATTTTTTCAGGATTACTGATTAATTCAGCAATAAAATAGGTTTCTGGTTTAGTTCTTCTTGAGGAAATTCCCGCACTAATCCTCTCTTTTCTCCACCTTTCAAATCTCGCTGGAAAGAGTAAAAAAACAAAAACCCAACACTTTAGAGATGACAGACAGCCTGCAGAATTCTTCCACAGATTCAGTGATTGGCACAAAACTCATTAGAAAGGAGAGAAATAGGAACATTCCTGATTTACTGTATCTGGAGTTACTGATTGCCTCTTAATTGTTTCTGTCTCTCAGAAGAGTTGGTGCCTTGTATTTGCTGAAAGAATTTCAGCCTCAAAAGTTGCTAGCAGATAGCAGTTTCTCCTGTTGATCTTCAACAAGCCTGGAAAGCAGCTCTGGGTTGCCTAAAGAGACCATAAATATTCTTCTCTGAATCATGTACCTCTGTGGAGATAGTGGGTATATCCCTGTTTACTTCACTGTAGTGAACCAAAAAAAGTCTTAACACACACAGTCATAATTTCAGTTTCCCTCCTCAGAGGGAAAAAATACAACCGGAAACACATGTAGGTCAAATTAAAACATAACACATATAATTGGTAACTTTTTTTTTAGACAGTGTCCTAATATTTATCATTATTAGGTAACAAGATAAATAACAAGATAGTACTGTCTATCTCAGATTTAAACTGCAGTCTCATATAATTTTAGAATTAGGCCTTAAGGCAGGTGTGAAAATAAACTCAACAATTCAGGAAAATTCACTGTCTGATACTTCAGTGATTTTTTCTGGGCTCAAAACTCATCAGTATTTAGACATTTTGTTTGCTGTGGGTTAATGGAGGGAAGACAAGGATCCTTCACCAGCTGATAATGTGGAAGATAAAGAATTTTGGGATCTCTTAGAGGAACAAAGATGAAACTGTGGAGAAGAACAGACAAAGCTGATGTGAGAACTAGTCAGAGGATATAAAATAATTCTCATAATCCACACCATGGGCTGTTTGGATGCACAGACCTTGAAAGTTTGGGGAGTGGGCCCAAGGAAATCCAGAAGAAAACCAGGCATATGTCTGTCAAAACAAGAGCGAGGAAAAGCATAAATTTGATTGTTTAGATTTTCCTAGCAAAGAGTAACAAGGAATTGAAGTATCCTTGAGCTTTGAGGAGCTCCCAGTGGACTGTAACTGGCAGAAATTATCAGAACTGTTATATTTATTCTTTGATTTCAGCCCAACAATTGAGCCAAAGAGACAGAATCAAACTTGCTCACTTCTTAGAACTGTCAAGCTGACTTTAGGCAAACTGCATATTCACTGAGTCCAGCTCATTTCATGAACACCCATTCCCAGAATTAGAAGCGTTTGGGAATCGCCACCAGTGTTCCATTTATATAAAGAGAAAACCCAGCCTTACATGGCTAGTCAGAAAGATGTATCTGATGCAACTGAGCTCTGCAGCTGCCTGCAGCAAAACTCAGCAATGAAGAACTGATGTTGCATTCATGCTACAGCACTACTGATTTCTGTCTCCTGCAGCAAACCTCTGGAATAAACCAGGCTTGCTTTCACATAGAAGTGCTAACTTGTTGATAGCACCACAGCTATATTTAAAGCTCTTTTCCTGAGGCAGCTCTTTATTTCTGACAGTAAAATGGATGGTCTATGAAAAGAGATTTTTGTGCCACTATTTGTTTTCAAACAGTTGGGGAATAATGCAAGGGCCACAAAACAGATTCAATATTCTTTAGATTCTTTAAAATGAGGAAAACTAAATATATGTGATTCATGCCCAAAGCAATTTAAAAAATACTGAAAGTCCTGGTGTTGGAGACAATGTCTTTTTCCCACAAAGCAATATACTTTTTTCATGCTCTTATCTTAAAATGTGTGGTGTCCACTCAGTTGTGCTCAATAGAACTTGGATAAAGCACCATTTGAATCAGAATTTTTTTCTGGTGGTGGTATAAAGCATGTTCTTTATATCAAGTTGGGTGACTAATTCCAACTCAATGCACTGGAGTGGAGTGAGGAGGTTGAAATGGCAGTTAGTAGGGTCATTTCTGCCAATGTGTTCACTAGACAGCTGTACAAACATCTATGGCTACAGCAGGTAAAGTCAGGGCCATCGTGTGGGAAGCAGTAAGCAGCAGCATGAAGCTCTTTCAGCACCGGTGCCTGTTTATGCCTTTTTAAGATGAGTAAGACTCAGTGATTAGGTACAGGTAACGATCTTCTCAGCTAGACTGGTGCCAAGGATGGTATAATTTTCTTTAATGGAACATCTCATCAGGAAGAGCTTAAAGCAGCAATCTGCTGCAATTGTTTATAAAACACTCCATAGTATTTTTAATAACCACTGAGTTGGCCAAATTTGTCCCAGGTAATTAGGTTCTATTGCTTGAAGTTTCCTGCAACTACCTACAGTTAGTGTGTTCTTTTCCCTCACTACCTTGCTTACGACAGCAAGACCTGGAATGTCTCATCACAGGCTTAGTAAATAAGTAGTTATTTTAAAAAAATCATTCTTAAATTCAAGGGAAAAAAAAACAAAACATGTTTCATTTGCACATTCTTAGTCTGAGAAGTGGGATGATGATTTTACAGTAAATCATTGAGGAAAACAGCAACATTTTTTTTTGTTGTTATCGTCAGTGGCACCAGTTTTGTCTTTGACAGCAGAGGAGTTAATTCTGCCTTTACCAGTGCCTGTTTTCAAAGCATAACAAACAGCTTTCAGAATCAGAAAGTACACTGCTCAGTGGGCTAGCAGACTTGCCTTATGTTTCTTGAAGCATTCTTGATAAAATGATGCTCCTTTGCTGCAGCTTATGTCACAGGGAGAAAGGAAGGAAATTCAGCATGAAGCTTAATAGCTCCTTGTTTTGTTGTCTCTATGTGCTTCTCTGAGATAATTTAGAAAAGTAATGAAGATTACCAATATACATTTAGTTTCTATTACTGCCTTTAACTGCAACAGTCTGACCCTTCTGATTAGAAGACCTGCTAATAATTGCCTATATTTTTGTGCAAATAATGATTGTAAACATGTAATACAAACCACTAACAAAATATAAAAACAAACAGATGCACAAGAAGTACTGAATCCTATTCCAGACTATTCAGAATTTAAAAAGAAAACTGGATACATGATAATTTTTGTTGATGTCTTGGGTAATATTTACTTTTTATGCTCTTTAAGCCTCAGTTCCTTCTAAACTGAAAATAATTACATTATCCTTTTTAAATTTTGCTGTTTTGCTAACTACCACTAGTATTACTATTATTAAGGGAAAGAAACCAAACTTTTACACAAAGCAATTAGTGCAAGCTGTTGAAAGTGTTTATCACAAAAAGCCTGAGACAAATTTTGCTCATTTTGATGGAAACTGTGAATGGACACCTCAGGCTAAGTTCTGTTTAATATAGAGGGCTGTATATATTACTCTACTAAATTGTATTGTATGAATTTTATATCAAATTTGGAAGCTGAGTGCCTTGCCCAGGATTACTGAGTGTCTTTTGAGCCATTTCAGTACCAAGTTTGCAGTGTCCCACATCTGTATAATGGCCTTGCTCAGAGCCCTGGACTTAACTGTCTGCATTCTTTCCTGCAGCCAAACTGCAGGAAGGAGGAATGAAAATGCAAGTTAAAAATGGTGCTGACCTGAGTTATGATATATACATACCCACAAGTTTCAGATATGAAGATAATAAAATACATATATTTCACTGGTAAATAAAACTTCTGTCTCTTTGGAAGAGCTACCAATAGGCAGATCTTGTGGCTTCAGCACTGAGAGGAACATGAATATAACAGCACTCACAGACTTGCGGCTGAGCAGTGGCTCCCCAAAACTTGTGAGACCCAATGCAAGGAATACTTCTGGTACATGTGGTCAGAAAGGAGGGAAATTGTTCTGAAATAACTTCAAAGATAAAACATGATCTTCAGGTTCTTTGGCCATGCAATCCTGCATTTCACAATGATAATAACTTTACAGAAATAATTAGCACAGCCACCACTCAATAAGCTCATTAAGATTCATTTGAATATGAATATGTCATATTTTTTAAACCAGATGGGCAACTTGATCCTGCTGTCAGGGAAGAAAACAGGTCAATTTGACATGACAGACACTGTGCCTTGAAGCTGAGAATGTTGACTCACGGATTTTAGGAAAACAATTTGTCTTTTCAGGATTAGATCATAATCTGAAATGATCTTTGATGACTTTGCTAATGTTACTGAACTAATCTATAGCTCTACCTTAGTACCTGCATATTTAAATATTATTTCTATCTTTATTTTTATGCTTATGTACTCAGTGATTAATTACTTTTGTTGGGAACTCTGTGAAAAGCTGTAAATAATGTCAAATTCTGATGAGAACTACTGACTAGTCTTGAAATCCTGTTTTTCTTTCTCAGTCTTCAATCATTCATTTGGCAATCACATAAAACAGTTGAACTTGTCTCTAAGATTTTCTACAGCTGTTAATATTTTTTTCTGACCTCGAATGAAGAGACTTGTATTCTGTAAGAAAATATAAAAATTACAGACTGTTTTTTCTAATGGATGCAGAAACGTTTTGTTGTACATGAGGTTGCTCAAAAATATTTAAGTTGCAACCTCATGTTAGTTCTTCTATATGACAAGGAAACAGGAGTTTGAGGTGGTGCTTTAATGTTCTTCACAAGGTTATCTCCAGTGATGCTGAGTGTCTCAGCTGGCATGGTAACTAACCATGGCCTGACACGAGCTCAGCAAGCCATTCTTCATGAATGTCCCCTTAAGGGACAGTGTATTTTCTTACTTTTGAGCCAATTCCAAGCAGATATTCAGTAGGTATTATCATGTCTCTTTAGGGTTTCTAAAAAGGCAGTTGTGTAGAGTTTTTAAGTATTCTTTACATCATTCAAGACTTGTTCTGTGGTGACTGTTCAGGGGAAGGCATCTTTCTTCAGTTCATGTAAACCTGAACTGAACATTTAATAAATCTGTATATCAAATTTTTATTCAATCTGCTCTCCTACAGTATGAAAAGCTTAATGAGTAAGTTCCAAGTCCAGAAGAATGTATGCTCTGTTTTCCTAAAATCTGTCTTCATTTTTAGTTTAAAAAAACTTTCTGTTCTAAATTGATTGACACTGTAAAGAAAGCCTGTGTAACTCCTGCAGACAGTGAAATCATTCATAGATGATGCTTACAAATACAGTGGTCAGTGTACAACATAGTTGTTTTTTTTCCCATATCCCAGATATTTTACGTTTCAAAAACCACCAGACAAACTTTAAATCACATTATGCAAAGAATCTATGTTGTATTTCCAGTTTGTGAGCTCTTGCAAAACCCTACTTTCAATTCCCATATGCACAGCCTTAATTTTTAAAATGTAAATTATGAGCAAGACTTCAACAGTCATCTTCAAAAGAGTGGTACTAAACCTCAGAGATTCTTGAAAAAATCATGAGTGTTGGCCTCAGTGCATGAAGTCTATGAGGCATTAACTCTCAAAGAAAGAGAGTAAACTTCTTCAGTTGCCAGAAAGTAAACCTACAGGAGCTGTCAGACCATTAGTTCACTGTGAGATATTCCTTTGTATTCATTACTGAAAAAGTTCAGTGAATTATATAAGTTCTACAGCATGCACACTGCCCAGGAGCAGAAAAAGAATTCCAGTGGGTTACAAAATAGTTGGGGCTTTTTATATCTACAGATAGGTGGTGTATGCTTCAGTGACTTCAGAAAATTTGGGGGGACTTTCTAAGCCAGACAGGTTTAAACACCAGCATATGGGTGTTTTCTTATTCACCATTTCTGGTGCACACCATTTTGAGAAAATTGTCATCAGGAAAGTTTCCCAGTTGCAATTGATGCCAAATCTAGGTGCAGGCCAATGGATTGTAGCCTCAGAACCCCTTACTTGGGCCAGACTCTCAGGCCCCAAAACAGTGGATTGTGTACCTCTTTTCTGTATGGCACTGGGAGCGGGTCTCGGCATCTGAGATACAGCATTTCCAGGAATCAACCTCTGACTTTTTTTGTCTTAAAGGTCCTGAATAATTTTTTTAGGTCATCATACTGAAATTTTTCAGTCTTGCACTATAAAACTTTTTCCCTTGCATCTCTGCTATCAACCTATCACATTCTCCTGTTAGTGAACATTAGGCCCTTCTGTTTTTCTAAAATCCTTTCTTTGTGAGAGGACTTCTACTATCTCTCCCAATTTCCTTGAAAGTTCAGAAGCATTTTTCACATTTTTGACCTCTTCTGTATTGTTATTTTGTTCACTTGGAACATGAATTTATAATTTTGAGTTTTCTCATTGTTTTTCTTATGAGATATATAATTCCATTTACTTCACTGGTTTCTTACCAGTTCATGAACACTGTAAATAGGAACACATTTTCCGTTTTTCTTTTTCTTTCCATCATTTCACTCCTCATCACAAGGCTCTGTGAGTACATTAAGTCTGTTCTGTCCTCGTACTTTTTCTTCTGTTCTAGGTTTTTATGTAATTTTTATTTTTATTCAAACATATCTCTGTGAACTTTAATCATACACATTGGCTCAACAGTGCACTTAAATACCAACTTTCGGATATGTCTGTTAAAGCAGTTTAAGGAAATCAGCACTGCATGAAATGAAGAATAATGACACTGCTGAGTGCTGAATGAGAGGGAAAAATAAAGTTTTACATTTCAATGAAAAGCAGGTATGTTAGTCTATAAGGACTCCTGGTGGAAGGTTACAAACTTTAAAAAAAAAAAATCATTTAACAGAAGACTCTGGGCAGGAGCTCAAAGGTCAATTGATATTTCTCCAGACTGGTAACTTTAGGAACCAGGTCCACATTACTGAGAATGCCTGCTTCCAGGCATCAGTCCTCCAGGAACTGGAGAAGTCTGAATTCTGTATAATACTGTGGAATACTCTGCAGAACATTTCTATTCATCTCTCCTGAGCAAAATTTGCATTAACATATTTTTCTAGTTTCGACTGTGCTGATTCCATGTTTATCCTGATTAATGGAAAGGATCATCCCCCACTGCTCTGTTGGACAGATTATGCAGGTAGTTGAATCCCAGTAGTGATTACAAGTATTCATTTTTGTTCTAAAATTTCCTAGGTTCTCTACAACCAGACATAAAACACTCTGATGGTCCTGGAAGAGAGATTCGGTTTTCTTTCATATGTTAGCCACAATGAGCTTTGTTAGAATTATCACAGCTTTTACTGTCACACTGAATAGGCAATGTTTCATACTATTATACTTAGCAGTCTTATTAGCAACAATTATTTCACTAATCATTCTTATTTAAGGACAAATAGCATCTCAGCAGTGGGCTGCTACCACTGCACCAGGTAACGCAAGTACATAAGAGAAAATCTATTAATATAATAGCATACCTGTCTTCCATATGAACAGTCAGTGCAGAAGCATCTGCTCTGGTACCCAAGCTGTGCAGTACACACGGTTCTGCTCTCCAGTGTGTAGCTCCAGGGAGGTATGAGCAAGACTTTAAGCATATTTCACTGAAGAGCCTCAGAGCTGCAGCATAAATCTGAGGGGGAATCTGGAAATCATGATGTGAGGAGTGAATAGGCACGTTCTTACCAAAAATTTTCATCTCCAGTTATCATGATAGTGTGCCTACCAGATTTACAGCACAAAAGAGTGCTAACATATTGTGTGAGCTTGCATATGTGTATGGATGTATTTGTGTATACAAATGCCATCTTCCACCTCCTTCTCAAAGAAAGCCTTATAGAGTTACATATGCCACCATGTGTTAAGCAATTTTTTTTTATGGGCTATAAATGACTTGGCCAAGCTGTGGAATGAAACAGCTTGTTCCACTGCACTAACAGTGCAGGCTCAGTTCTTATTGTCTGTGAAGTAAATGTGGGATGAGTCACTTTCCAAACAAAACCACATCATATGTGGTGGTTTTTAAATCAAGTCCTGTTCACTATGTATACAACCTTGTGATAGGACAGATTTATGACAAAGGGAAAGTACCAAAATACAATATTATTTGCAGTACTAAGCCAAAAAATATCAGGGTTTGTTCAGTTTGATTACCACTTTTAAAAACTTTACCATGTATGGTAAAAATAAGCCTGTATTACATGTGTGGGTAGCATCCTGATGTTAGCATTTTATCCTTGAACTCTTTCTCTATTTATCTTTCTAATTACATAAAATCTCTAGAGACCTGCACCTAATTTTATCCATCTACCTTTGAGGCTTAATTTTTTGCATTCATTAGACCATATGTCCAAAACACTACAAGGTATGAAAATCACTACCTACACAGCCCTCTGGTAAAGCAAGTAGGGAAGTTCCTTGGTATTGCTGTTATGCAACACATTCTTGGGTTTGCATTTAAATGAAATATGACTGGCTTTGTTTCTGCCTGACCCACAAGTTGGACAAAACATCATATAAATAATCTTTGTTCTCATGTCACTCTGCTCCCAGTGTGGTCAGCAGGTTTCCTGACAGAAACCTACTTTTCAAAAATGCAATCTGCAGCTACTGTGGTTTTGTTGCTTTCATTTTCAGCCTTTGTTCTTAGGAAATATATTCTTCTTATAACATTTTCTAAATTCTCTGTATTTTAATTTACGTTGGTGGATGTTTGCTTTCATCCCAAGTAAAAAATATTCCATCCAAATTATTTGTTTCTCTTTGGATTCCCACAAGTAAATAATAGTCAAAACCTAACTGGCAGACTAGTTTTTCCCCTTCTGATGCTGTGCTGCACAAGTTTTCTGAATTATGTTTATAACTATTTGATCCACTTTATTATATCTTTAAGGACATTTTCTATTATGTCTTGCTACCAACCATGAGAATTATTTCACTCCCCTTAAAGTGCTCATAATATTTCCACTATACTTTCATAAAATTGTTACATAAGCCAAATGGACTTTAATTCATTTCCTAGGATTTCTGGTGATTCAAGACTGAACATCTAATTTCTCAAAAATCAAGTGGATACAAAGAATAAATAAATCTGCTGTGATATTCACTTCTTCATGTATATATTCAGAGTAAGAAGGTGTAAAATTTTTCATTATTTTGGCACTGAAATTTAAGGTTGCTCAGAAAGAATTTTGTCATTTCAGACTATATTGTCAAACTCTAAAAAACTTGCATATCTAAACTAAAATAAAAAGATAAAAAATGTTTTTACCACAGGAGAGGAAAAGTAGCTTAAAAATCCGTCATCATTTAAATGAGAACCTAAGCGAATCTAGCAAAATCATCCCTATTTTTGTATAGGTGAGACCCATTTTGTGTTCTCACACTGACATGAGAAAGGAGTTTGCAGACTCAGTTGTCCTACTTTAATAAAAGATTCATCCTGTCTTACGCAAAGATTATTGTAATATTGTGCAAATACTTTGCTGAACTGTGGTTATGTCAAATCCAGACTTTTACAGGCAGTTTGCAAATTTTTTCTTCCTTTAACAACAGATTTCCTTCTTGGTAAAGCTGCACTAGAATAAGCTTAAAGTAATCAATGTTCAGGTTGCTCTGTATCTATAATATTAAATAGTTTTATTCTTTTCCCTGTATGAACTTCTGTTCATACAGAAAGCCAGGGTAAAGTCAGCCTTTCATCATCAAAATTTCAGATGTGCTGTGGCAAGCCATCTTTTAAGCAGCTGAATCTGCAGCTTCTGATATGTCTCATTATGTAAGATCCTAAAATTGTGAGGACTATGAATATATATTTAGGCTTGGTCAGTGATTTATGGTGAAGATGAAAGGGAACAAAGGTGGCTGAAGAGAGTTTTGCCTTCTGAGACTGCATAGTTCTTCCTTTCATATCCAGGCTGCACCTATCTTTGAAGTCCAATTAAAACCACAATAACGTCAACTATAATTTTAGCTTTCACTAAAGTTGTGGAAAATTATAGAACTTTAGATTTTAATCTTAATACTTCTAACCTAATTTCATTGTTTAAAATTCAGATTTCTAAATGAAATCCACTAACTGGCCTCTCAACTGCCACTGAAAAAAAATAGGTAGGCACTCCCAGAAGGCATTTATCAATCCTAAAAAAAATAAATGTTTGAGAAGCTGTTATCCTTATTGACTACAGAATCTAGGGAGTTTGCATTAGACACATAAACTTCCTTATAATTAACCCTGTCATTCATTTGTAATTCTAAACGAGAGCTAAAATTTCGGGAAATCTGATATTTGAATGAATTGCAGAGAGGATGTTGATAGAATAGCCAGCTTAGAACTTAAGGATTCCCTTCCACAGAAGTATAAATAGATACAAATTAGGGATATCTAGTAGGATGTACTATGAATTAGTTTTGTAACTCTCTTGACTTCCATTATCTCATTTTTATTCTCCCTTTACCTTCTCCCTGTCAAGTGCACACAGGTATTCTGTGCTTGTCTTTGTCATTAAAAGGAACCTCTGTGGTCACCTTTGATCACCTAAATTTGAAATGTACAGGTCTCATGATCTTCCTTCAATTTATTCAGAATGTTTCTATGGTGCAGGGGCGAGTCTTGGTAGAATATTGAAAAAAAGCTTTCTTGAGAAACCTCTGATCCCTTGTACTGCTCTTTAGGTCACTGGATTGGGCGACATCTGACACCATTGAAAATTTTCCCTCTAATTCACCACCTTTAAACTTGTTTCTTCATTAACCTCTTCCCACTGCCCCACGAACATTTTCCTACAGCATTTTAGAAAGTCATCCAACAGAAATAAAGCAGATTGAAACTGTATTGGTACAAGTATATGACTTTTATTTTTCGTATTTGAGCATGTGTGAAGTATCAGTGTTATTTTCCCACGAATCATATTACTTCAGACCAAGGTTTTTATGTATGGTATTAATGAACAGGTTGAATTGTTTTGGGTTTGGTTTGGATTTTTTGGTTGGTTGGTTGGTTTGTTTTTGTTTTTTTTTAACCTTTGGGTTTTTTTTTCCCCTTTTCCAAAAATACAAATAAAATCTCTGAAAGGGAGGCACACAGAATAACCAATAAATGGAAGACAGTTTATATTTTTTCTGGGAAATATTCCACACTTCAATATCTCAACAGGCAAAAGGTTTTCTCTGTTTTCAAAATGTATTTTGTTCAATGGTTTTGTTTCCTCTGAAAGACTGAACAGATTTTCCTTTAAATATTCTTTGTTTAATCTTACTAAGAATTTTGGGAATACAGGCTAAATTGCTGCACTAGTATATTAAAATTTTGTAGGCAGTGAGCCTGCTAGCTCTGAGAATCACGACATAAAGCTGTCAGCTTGTTCATATGTCTGAGCCCCAAAATCAGCCGCCCTCACTGCCCACAAAATTGTAGATTGTGTTTGCTGTGAGCAAAGTTCCTGAGCTCTGCTCCTCTTCCCCATTCCATGCATGATTACCCATGATTTACCTGTGCGATTACCCATGATTTACCTGTGCAATTACCCATGATTACATGCATGTTGCATCAGGGGGCATAGGGAGATATTAAGGAAAGACCTTCTTCCCTCATCTCATAATAGAGCCTGTTGTCAGTGGGCCACATTTCAAGGTAAGGAGGTGGGAGGGAAAAAAGAGAGCAGCTCCTTCTCTTCCTGCCTGCTCCCACTGCAGAGCAGCCCGGTGTGTGTCAGGAGTAGAACTGAGAGTGTTTACCACCCTAGAGGAGTGCTGGCTGCCTGCACCTATCCTATGTCAGAATATATCCCTATATCCCTACCTATGTCAGAAAGGACAGAAAAAATCACAATAACACCTGAGCCCTTCCTTTGTAACACCACCCAGCCTTCCCATAGGCAGATTAGGGAAGACTCTAAACATGTACTAGGGACCCTCAGCAGCTGGAATGCCTCTTCAGAGCAGAAATAAATAAATAAAACCTTTCTCCAAGCTCTAGTTTGTCCCATGGGTGGTTGATTGTACCGTGCAGAGCAGAATGGGTATGCAGCTGCAAGGGACGCAACAGATTTTAGAACATGCATATATTCAACCTCATTTCTGGAGCCAGAGAACATATTTATTGAGACAGATCCATGCTAGTAATCCCAACATCTATTTAAAGCATTGTGAGACAGGAGGAAGCAGTAGTTAAGACTGTATTAGATGTCTGATCTTTCTTACAGAAGAGAAAATGAATATAGAACCAGCCTACAGAGAAACTTTTGGCAATTTTCACAGAGAAAGAAATATGTGTGAGAAAGGTGAAAAGACTAAAAGAATGTAATGAAAAAATCTCAGAAGGAAAGAAAAGGTTGGAGCCTGTAAACATTAGGCAGAATTATTTATATCCATCATTATTTTACAGCAGTTTTGCCAGTAGCTCCTGTCCCACCAGGAGGATAAAAGGCATTATGAAAACAAAGAGCTGGTACTTCAAGTAGCTGGTGTGATGGTAACAAGAAATAAATAATAATAAAAAGATAAATTTGAGAGATTTGCAGATTTGCTTTTAAAATGATTGGAAGATTTTGGCCAGTATTTTGACTTCCTGATATATGTACTTTTAAAATGATACTAAATGCCCTTTTGCTTTAAATTGGAGCCGTTGGAGTTGTTTGGCTCTAATACTGAAATGTAAATATCAAATGGCTAGTATTTGCAGTAATACTGAATTATTTATTGCAATAAAATGATATCTTGTTTTTCTGAAGCATAGCTGTCTGCTGGAGAATGAGCTTCTGGTTCTCAAAATAGTATTAAAGGAATCCAGCAGAAATATATTTCTTGCTACAGCAGCACTCTGTTAGACAGAAAATTATGTCTGTATGAGCTTCATGGGCTACAGCACAGGAATAAATGACAATGGCATAGGTTCTCATCAGCTTTTCTAAGTCTTTGTGTTTTCTTATAGGATTGCACACCAAAGTCCTGTCTATGTTTACTTGATCAGTTTCTCTGTACAGTAAACCCAATCCCAGTTACTAAATCAAAACAATTCTAAGAAAAGTAGATATTATTGTCTTCTTCTCTGAGATTAGGCACAGAGATGCCATCTAAGAACACAGGAAGTTGCTAAGGGACATGGATCTTGTGACACTACCCATGTTTCTGGATTGTCTTTAACCATGCCTGATATTTTAAAGCTTTAATTTTTCCTTTTTTGAATCAAATTACCAAGATTCAGATTGGAATCTCAGATTCCTTAGATTTTATGACATGCTACTACATATTCTAATGCTCTAAATATTGCAAACATACACTAATATAGCTGAACATAGGATTTTGCTTATTGAAGAAATACAGCTACATAAGATCATTTGAGTCTGGGAAGCATTTGAGTCTGGGTTCTGGAAGATGTTTCTCATTATACCATGTTAGAGATAACTAGCCAAGTCCATGTCATTAGATACCTGTGCCATAAACAGTAGTAGAATACATCAAAGAAATACCTGTATTCTATCTATAAACACTGTACAGAGCTCTCAGAAGTACGTTAACTTAATCCCTTAGTTTATCAAATCGGAGAAAGACCTAAGGAAATCATATTTCTCTTTATCTTAAAGATTATGGAAATTCTGAGGATTTTTACTTACTCTTTCATAACTCTAAATATAACAGATTCAGAAGAAAAAAATACTCGTTTTCTACTCAGAATTGCTTTTAAGACTAGTTGAGAGACAGATCTCAGTTTGTTTGTGGGGAACACTCATGCAAAATGTGACAAGTAGCAAATACCAGAAGTCAGTAATGCAAAACTCTCTAGAGATTTCAGAGAATCATAGAATATTCTGAGTTGGAAGGAACCCAAAAGTATCACAGAGTCCAACACTTAGCCCTGTATTAGACCCTACCCAAGAGTCACACCATGTGCCTGAGAGTGTCATCCAAACACTTCTTGAACTCAGTCAGGCTTGGTGCTGTGGCCACTGCCCTGGGGAGCCTGTTCAGTGCCCAACCACCGTCTGAGTGAAGAACCTCTTTCTAATACCCAATCTAAACCTCCGCTGACACAACTTCAGGCCATTCCCTCAGCTCCTGTCACTGTCACCACAGAGAAGAGATCAATGTCTTCCCCTGCTCTTCCTCTTATGAGGAAGTTGTAACTGCAATGATGTCTCCTCTCAGTCTCCTCCAGGCTGAACAAAGCAAGTGAAATTTTCTATTCCTACCACAAGACAAAAGATGAGAGTCAGAAGATATTAGGCTAATGGCAGCATGAATGCATCAGGTCTTCATAGAATGGAGGGCTTTTCTGTAGCAGTAGAGCAAGCTGTTCTTCTGCATCAACATTTAGAAACCTGGGATTGCTCCCTGGGATGGAGCTTCATGGAGCTTCCACTTCAAAAAAGTGGAAGGAGCGTATTCAAAATCAGAAAGTGTAGAAATAAATTCTCAATGCGTATGTTGTCTCATAGAAATGTAGTCAGCCCTCTGAATGAACATAAAATACTGCTGAAACAAACCATAGCATCATGTGCCTTCCTCTTCTACATACATGATGAATAAGGCATGCTAGTCCTATAGATTGCAGCCACCCAGTGTAGAAAAGTAAAGCTGGTTTTAGCTGTTGTTGCTTTTGGTTTGTTTGGTTGGGTTTTTTTGTTTTGCCCTACTTATTTTTGCCAGCATCTGAATTTTTTCATGCTAAGAGGATGATCTGGGATGTAACTAATTAATAAAAGAAACAAAACAGAAAAAAACCCAACCAAACAAAAAAAACCCACCCAAAATTAACATTGCGATACTCAGTAGGCCAATATCATTAGAAGTTGTTCAGAAGAACCTTTCCCTGATTTAAAATCTTTGACCATAAAGTGTCTGATTGTTGAAGCTCCAGAAGAGTATTTCTTACCTATTTTGTAAAGAATAACTCTGTTATAAACTTCACTTGGAAAGAAAAATTCTGGGAAATAATTGTTAATATTTTTAACCCTTGTATTTTGTTTTTATGTCCACTGCTCTAGTACTCTCCCAGTTACTATTCTGGAACAGAAAGATACCATACCAGCTTATACACAAACATGAAACAAAATGCCCATTTATGTATTTTCCTAATTCTGTTTTCTGACCATCTGGCATCCATTCAGAAAATTACTCAAGTATGATGCTCATCAAGTAGCAGCATTTAGGCACCTCATATTTAAATTTCCAAGTTTAACCTACTCATATATGATCCACCTATGGGAATAAACGTAGTCAATCTCAGAAGACAATTCAACTTATTCTAAGATAAATGTTCAAATTAGGTCAGAACTTCACATTTAGACAATTGAACTGAATGAACTTCCTGCCATTCTCTAGTGAGATTTATTTGCTCATTTTATGCATTGCTGAATTAGCCTTGATAACATAGAGTGATGAGATGCAACTGTTTACTACTGTCCTAGGTAATTCTGTTTGACAGCAGGCATTTGATAAAAAAGGAGTGGGAGCACAATCCATAGTTATCAATCCCTGGAACTGACAATGACAGTGCAGATGACACATCCTGTGATTTACAGCAGTAGTCATTTAAAACTAATAGCAAAACTAATTAACCTTTCACAGTGCAGAGTGTTACAGTTCTGCAAGAGCAACAGCTTATGTTGCCACCACCATAGCACATTTAAACTCCTTGACTTCTCAAAAACCCATCATCTTTAAATTGTTAATAAATTGGTAATAAATATAGTCTCCCCAAAAGACGTGTGCTGTCACGTAAAAAAAACACCTATGTATTTGATCATATATAGAGAGACTATTCAAGAATTGGCTGCCTATAGTTAGCATGTTCCAAAAGTGAACACAATGCTGCTGTGCATGTCTCTGGTCCCTTTGCAGTACATCAGTAAGTGTGTATTTGATATACACACTTATTTGTAAAATATCACACTAATTCAGCTTAAGTATATCTTATTCTTTTCAATTTTTGCTCTAACATGTTTGTAGAATGTCTTTTTTTCACTCTTTGTTTCCTAGGCTAAATTAGACAGTAAGTTTTTAGTGTTTTCTATATGGTTCTTTGCCACAATGATAATCCTGCTTTGAACATGTTTCATCTAAAATTCATCTTTATTAAGGAAAAAGTTAATATTCAAGCTAAAAATTATTTTTCAGTGCCTTGGAAAGCCATGTTAGTATTTTCCTCAAAAGATATGCAGTATCGCTTTCACTGTATTTACTTTTTTCAGAGTTGCATTGTAGTATTTATCATCATCCAGCGTACCAAAATGCCTGCAATCAGCTCCATTCTCACATCACTTATGACTGATGTTTTCTAAACTTACATAAGAATGTAAAGGGCTGTGACTGAGTATTGTATCTTGATTTATTCCTACCAGTGCAACCCTTGGGGGTCATCAAATTTCATGACACCCTGAGGAAATTTGTTTCTGTCACAGCGAATAACATTTATGTTCTTCTCAGTCCACTGTGAACTCTCTCATCAGCTCTTAGACAGTTCACTGTTGACACTTCTCCTCACCACTGTATCTCTCATTTCCATTTAAAGAATCAACTCCACAAACCAATGCAAATGTGCTCTGTTCTTACACACCTACCAAAGGAAAGATGTTATAAGAATATATGAGAAAGTGAGAAAAGCTAAGCAGTGGGAGGAACAGGAATCTCATCTGAGTCTACAAAATTCTGCTCAGCCTTGAAGTGGTCATTTATTTTAATGCAATGTTTCATAAGACTGATATTAAGACTCATTCACTGCATGTTGTGGGAGAAATAAAAATCAATATGGAAGTACAAGAAAACAATCATGCTTCATGTGCTTGCAGCTGGAGATCATTGTTTTCTCCATGAGGCTTAAACAGTGAAGCAAGTTTGTTTGTCCTAAAGAGTATCGGGGGATAGAGCATAGTCCATGGAAAAATTCCAGATGCTGAGAAATGGTGCTGGAATTTTCAAGCATAGGTTAGTAGAAGTATTTATTCTTTTTTCTGGCTCACAGCACCACAAGGAGGATTCAACCCACCTCATCTCATATTAAGTTGAATGCACACCTAAGTGAAAAAAGAGTTACAAAGGTAATCAAGAGAAAGTCCTACCAACTGTAGCAAACAGAGCTTAAATGACAGAGATGGAATAAAAGAAATAAACAAAGTATATTTCCAGAAAAGACTGTGATTAACTAAAGATTGCTTGAAACTGTTTGTCCTACAACTGTCCATGCCGGGCATTTTTCATTGTTAAGGATTGGAGGGAGTGCAAGAACAAATATTGATTGCAAATCCAGATTTAAACACCTTTCAGGTGTGTTATTTTTCCTTGGTGGTTTGAGGATTTTATGGACAGAAAAAAGAATGCATTAATTTTTTCTTGTATCTCTTTCCAGTAATTCAAAATTCACAGTTTAATCAAAATTTGTTAATTATAACAAATTTGTTAATTATAACAAATTAATAGAAAACAACAAGGACATTGTTGGCCTTTCCTTCTTTGATCCCAACTACAAATGATCTTTTCTATCACAAGACTTCATTCTCTTTGCACAACCATATAGCAGAGAGAAAGATGCTATTATTGCATAGGCAAGCCTACAGAAATGGTTTTGTCATGATTAAATGTGAAAGAATCATTTGCCTCATAACAGGTTCTCTCCCACCTTACAGACAACAGGTGAAATGCTGATCCAGCTGAAGTCAAATTACAAATTTATTAATGACTAAATTAAGTTCCACTTTGTGAGGAGAGTTGGAGGTTCAGGTTGTAGCTGTGATTATTTGTTCTAAATTTTTTATTCATGATCCTCAAAAATACTTTAATTAGTAAAACAAATAAGAGAATTGACATCTGCGAAACAACAGCTGTCATTCTTAGTGGGAATTTTTCAAATTTGGTTTTACATTCCTGATACAGGAAGTAATCTCTAAATGCCACTTGGCAACTTTATACTCTTTAATTGAGAACCTTCTCCAGATGTATCATAATTGTTTACTTTCTGCAGAATTGCTTTGCACTATAAAACATCTTGGCACAAACTTCTAGAATTTCCAGTAATGTGTTAAAGCTCCAGCCTGCTGGCACAAGAAACTAGGTAATAAAGAATCCTCGGGGCTTTATGGTTTGATTTCTTTCGAACTAATGCCTGAAAAGAAGAGGAAAGTGAGACAATATTTTCAGTACCAGGACAATAGATATAGAAGCACAAGCCCCACTATAACACGATGCTATTACAGAGAGATTTGAGCTGAGGGCATGGGCTCTGCTTCCATCACCAAACACATTTAGAAGATGTAGTCCTGCTCCACTCTGCCCAGCTTCTGTAAAGGTTTGTGGGAGGACAAGCAAAGGAAAGGCAAAATAGGTTTGCCTACATTTCCTTCTGTGCCTTCTCTCCATCTCTGGACTGATTTAGAGAGAAATTCATAAAATGTAGGAATAATGGGACTATATTTCTGCCTCCATAAGGCAGGAAATTACCTTTACTTTTAAAGGTCACGGTGAGCACTTCCCTTTAAATATTGGTATTTAAATATTGGTATTGCTCCATGGGTGTAAGAAGGTGAAATGAAATGTTGACTTCACCAGTCTTAGTTCATTGCCTTTTGATATCTTACTTTTATCACTCTACTGAAGGTTCTCTTTTTTTCTTTTCTTGCCTTTTTTTTTTTAATAAAGTAACTTCAGAATCTTGTAGCAAATGTTTCTGAAAGGGTGAATTGCAATGACCATTATGTGGCTTGCAATGACTCCTAGAGAAATTTCTATTCTTGGGAAAAGAGCTCTGCTGAGGCAAATACATTCTGAAGCATATAATCTGGTTATACAAGTGTACTGTGTGTATCTACCACTTGCTCATCCAAGTTATAGATTATCCTTACACTTCTGACTAAAAATATAAGCTCTATCTTAAGCCATAAAAACTGTAATTAAAAAACCCCCAAAAAACAGTAAACCCTAAACTAATTTAAAAAAAAAATAAATCAGAGAACTGTACTTCTCTCCAGGCTAGAAAGATACATTCATTTTCCTTTTACATTAATGAGGGTTGCTTTTTCTGCTTTTCCAGGTAAAACACAGGTTATGGGTGAAATCAAGATTGCACTAAAGAAGGAAATGAAGACAGATGGAGAACAGCTGATAGTGGAAATCCTTCAGTGCAGAAATATCACATACAAATTTAAATCTCCAGATCATCTACCAGGTATCACACAGAAAATAGCCTCATGATACTTTGAAAACATGAAGTAGGTTGTATCTTAAGTCAGTTAACATTAGCCAATAAATGGGAAAGAAAATTGCTTCTTAGCTAGGATGACATGTTCTAAAGGGTTCTTTTTCAAGTGCTTTTTTTCTCCTATGAGCAACTTTAATGAAAGTAAAAACATTTTGTAGAAGCAAATTAACTCTCAGAAGCTAATCCTCTTTTCAATTTACTTCTGATTATCAAAAATTAATCCATTTTTAATTTTAGAAAAAAAAATCCCTTGGTTATTAAAGAACAGTTATATCTAGTAGAAAATTGCATTTTCCCAAAAAAGCTTTTAAAAAAACTAAAAAGCTCATGTTCATAATAATATTTTCATTCTTAGATAAAGACATCAATGTATTTTTTCCTTTAATGACAGCACTGTAAACACAAAGTAACTCCCTTGTATTTAGGGGGGTGATTCCATTTCTACACCACGTGTATAAGAACAGAATATGGTTCTGTAAAGTACCATTTTTTTACACATAAATTCCCCTCTGTTGAAATCATAAAAGAAAATGTTTATTTAAAAGTTTCTGTATTGAACTCACCGAACTGTTCTTCCCCAGACCTGTATGTGAAGCTGTATGTTGTCAATATCTCTACCCAAAAGAGAGTAATTAAGAAGAAAACCAGGGTGTGCAGGCATGACCGAGAGCCTTCGTTCAATGAAACATTTAGATTTAGCTTGAGTCCTGCTGGGCATTCTCTTCAGGTAATTCTGCATTTTATTAAAACCTAATTTTGTATGTTGTCCATGCTGTGCTATGGGCATTTGAGATCAATCTTCTACCCCAGTTGTTTGCAGAAAAGAGAAAGCTACAAAGGAAATAACAGAGTTATACAATAATGGAGATATTGGGCTAGAGGAAATATTAAAAAAGGGATTCCTCTATCACACCACACTGGGAAAGGGTATTTATAGATCAGGCCTGATCTATTCTTGAAATTGCCTAAAGAAGGGAGTTATGCGTGACTTCCAAGAATAATTTCCTATGTATTTAGAAAGTTTGGTGCAATATCAAATTTAAATACATCATATATTTTTTTTAAATTCAGCTCATTTATCCTTAAGTATACTCACAAAGCACAGAGGAAAACTGTTCCACTTTCTTTTCAATTAAAAGAAAAGTTTTAACATTGAAAGGTTGTTAGCTGTCCTCTCTATTTTTTCAGGCTAAGTCAACCAAATTTCTTTGATATGTCCTTTTGCTACATGCCTAATCATTTTATCATTCTCTCCAGTTCTTCAACTTCTTTAAACAGTTTTGGTACCTAGAATTAGGCACAATAATAATATTCTCAGACTTTGAGAATTAGTGATTATGCCGAGTCAAATATTCTCTGTTACATTTGCAAAGTTGACTTTTTTTCATCTGTGACACATCATATGATATGTGGAACTTCTGCAGGAACAGTCCCTCTCCCACGTCTTAGCTGCTTAGACAGATTTGATCATATGGTCAGGCTTGCTTTTTTGGACAGGTAGGATTCAATTTGCCTACGTTCATTTATTTTCACATGAGCAGATTTTTGGAAATTGTTGGGCATATCAGCATCCACTTACTGTACCTTTAAATCTGTCAGGCCAACCTTAATAAGCCAGGTACATTCTGATGACTAAAATTAATCTGGATTATCTAAGTGCCTACCTTAAGTTTATTGGTTGTGTCATTAAAATTAAAGCCAAAATGGATTTTGCTTAGAAAACAAGGCCAACAAAAATAGTGTTTGTCTTGTGTTAACGTGTCCTAACATCTTACTGTTTCAATAGACTAGATAAAAGGCTATTTAAGAGTTTATATTATCTGGGAAAATCCAAAGTGATCAATAAAGTCTTGCTAAAGTTTAAGAGCTAAAATTCCTGTAAAAACTTTGCTTCCAGTGGTGGTTCGAAGAGGAAACCATATGGGGTAGGCCAGTAAAGAAGAATACACAGAGTACTAGGGAAAAATAATCCATCAAGTTGTTAAGGAGTGAGATAGTGAGGGTGGTATCCACAGGAGCACTCTGCCTGAGACTTGACAACACTTCCTGAGAAACTCTGTGATATATAGGAAAGAGGAGTCTGAGGGGAGATCTCATTGCAGTCTTCAACCTCTTCACAAGGTGGTTGAGCACTGAAACAGGCTCCCCAAGGAAGTAGTCACAGCACCAAGCCCTACAGAGTTCAAGAAGCATTTGGACAACATTCTCAGGACTTGGTGTGGTTCTTGGGGTCTCTTGCAAAGGGCCAGGAATGGAACTCGATGATCTTGATTTATTCCTTCGACTGCAGCATCTTCTGATTCTATGATATGTACTAGGGCTGCTCACCAGAGCTGAGAGAACAAAGGCTGTAAAAGTATCAAGGAACAAGTTTAAAACAAACAAAAAGTGTTTCTACTTCGTGAAACTTGGAGTTTGAGCTGTAATTGCCATTATTTATTGTGGATGCTAAATATTTTCATAGAAAAAATAACTGGAGAAAATGATTGAAGAAATTTATGGGCATAAGACCTCATATTCTGTTAAATGCAAACTTACTACCTATGAGTCAGGAAATCAATGGTCCACAGATTACAGCAGGTATTTTGAGAGAATAACACTACTTGATTCACTTGTTCTTATATTCTGCCTTATACACTGCCCTCTGCACTTTTGGAAGCAGAATACTTGCCTGGAGACATCTGTGATCTGACTCAGTACATCTGTTGTTATATGCTCTTCAAATTTATCAGTTGATTTGTTCCCATAGCAAAGCATGAAGGTGGGTGATTTCAATGCTGAATTTGAATGGTGAACATTTAGGGCCAAAAACATGGACATTGTCAAAAAAAATTTGGAGGAGAGGGAAACAGAAGAAAACCAGAATGTATAAAATAAAAATTAAACTGGAAGATTAAGAGTGAAAATAAGATCAGAGAGAGGGAGTCAGATGAGATCAAATGTGGTAATCATAGATGGTACATTGTAAAGAGATATAAGAACCAGCTAGAGGCAGAAATAAAAACAAGAGACTGCACTCTAAAAATCCACATCAAGAGCTGTTTTTATAGCCATAAAAATGGGACCATGGGCTATTGAGGAAAAAAATTGGGGGGGGGTGCGAAGGGGGCAAACAAAAGAAAATTTAATTATTGGGTACAGAGCATTTGGAATAAGAAAAAAAGAACCCCGGAGATTAGAAATTAAGACTAGCTGATTCAGGATAACAAGACTGGAATTTAAAGCCTGGAGCAGGGAAGAAACAAGGATGAGGGACAGACAAGCTCGAGAAGACAGATCCTAGGGTTCCAGCTGGAAGGAGTGGAGAGAAAGATCAAGGACAGAAGCTATGAAAAATTTGATAAAAATTTTTCTGTTCCAAAAACTGTTGATGTGTTAGAATGAAAACATTCTT
The DNA here is from genome assembly GCA_013396655.1 of Campylorhamphus procurvoides. Lineage (NCBI taxonomy): Eukaryota > Metazoa > Chordata > Aves > Passeriformes > Dendrocolaptidae > Campylorhamphus > Campylorhamphus procurvoides. The sequence continues at coordinate 81,588 of WBMV01000512.1, read as the reverse complement.
ACAGGCTTCAGAACAGCATTTTCCTCAGTCCCTGGTAGCTTTTTTCTTTGCTTCCCTGATTTCCCTGTTTCTTGGTATCTCATCTGGGATCCTCCTGGAAAGCACTAAGCTGTCCAGATACATACCTTACTTGCCAGTTGATATCAAAACTGGACAAGGAACTGGGAAGACCATTCAGAAAAAATCACTGCAAATTCCCTCCCTTTTTAATTTTATTTCTAATGTAAAGTCTGTATTTTTTAATTTGTTTCCAAAATCAGAATGGAAAATTTTCAAAAATGTTGAAGTTCTTGATTAAAGGGAGTTCTAGTTATTCTACAATTCTGTTATGTGTCTACTGCCATACAGTCTCTTCCAGCATTTTAGCAGAGTATGAAATCCCTGAGGTTTTTTCATTCTTCTTTTAGCCTAGATCTTTGAAATCGAACAACAAAAATGCCCCATTTTCTCTCCTGCTGATTCACACAGAGGATGACAGCCTCCTCCTGTTATCAGTACCTCCCTTGCTTGTTGCTTGTTGAGGTCTGCTCAGTGAATGTGAATAATACAAAACTGCTGCTAATCCTATCACAGAAATGCAAATTTTCATTGCTTCTTTTTCTTTTTGAAAAACTTAAGAAGTTGATTAAATACAAAGCAAACCAAAACACACACACACACACAAAGAAAAAGATTGTGCATGTTAATTCAGTTACTCAATTAATAACAAATGCTAACATTTTTCTGAATGTGTATCTATAACTCATGCCCTGAAGTATATATATTATCAAATACATTTCTCCTAGAAACATATATAATGAACCTATAGATCCCAGAATGAGCCAAATCCTTCAGAGAAGTGCATGACACAAACCTCTTTAGCCAGAAAACGTGGCTGGTTGACAAATCAGGAAGAGGCTGGAACACCCAGTCTGCATAGCTCATAGCACTAGGGCTATTCCTTACCTTTCCCACTCTCCATGGCTGGGCAAGCAAGAGCCACAAGAGCAGATCCCATACTGTGTGTCTCATCAGAGAACTATCAGGAGAGATTTCAGACCAATTCTACATTTTAGGTTAGACTGCCACTTGCTGAGGTCACAAACCAGACCTCTGGACTTTTTCATGCACTAGCTCTGAGTTACAGCCTGTTTGTAGGGCACCTTCTGACTTCCACAAACTTAATAAGACCTGGTGCTTCCGTGCACGAAGCTTTGCCTCATAACTTAAAATTTGACCTTCTGTTCATCTTTGGTAACCAGCAGGTGAACAAATTGCTCCCTAACATTCAAGATTGTCTTCTAGTTGCTACGTCCCATGATAAAGGTATAGAAGGGGGGGAAGATTCAATTTTCATAGGGCTTTCTTTCTATTGGGAAGGTGACTCTAAATAAAAAGTTACAGGAACTGTTTCTTGTCTCTGTAATGAATCAGAGCTCAACATTTCTGAATCTTTCATGTTCGCTCATAAATGTGGTATGTTAATGTGCACATTGATAATTATTTGTTATTATTATTTTCCTAGATTCTGCTTGTCTCCAATGGAGGGAAGTTTATGAAAAAGATACTGATTGGGGAAGCTTATATCTGGCTTGACAAAGTGGATCTAAGAAAAAGAATAGTAAACTGGCACAAACTGTTGGTCAGCTCCACACAAACACACTGAACAGAGCTGTCTGCTTAGGACACAAAACCTGAAGAGTCTGCTCTAAACAGCATCACTCCAAGACTATAGTTTGATATCATTGTGTTTAGCTAGTCTTTCAGAATACAAAGTAGACAAGAGCAGTCTCTGGGCTACATAGCACACTTAAATGAGGGCTAGTACACTTGTTTTTGCTGCAAAAGACAGCAAAAGGAAAAGAAAACCTGGGCCCAGAAGTTAAAGTGAGGCTGTTTGAAATGAAGACTGATATGAGGGCTCCATGTTGTTGGACTCTGTGAAGAGAGTAACTGTGAAGGAAATGACGAAGGCTGGAGGCAGGTGTTAACGCAGAGTTCGGCTGCAGCTGGAGGCAGTGTGATGGATAGTGCAGTCTGGTGTTCTGTGCAACCAGGAGGAGATCATTTTATGCAACAGCACCTAGGGTGACTGACTTTCCAAATCTCACTTATCAAAAGTGCAAAACTTGCTCCTCTGCACCTTAGGATCTCTGATAATTTGCTGTAGTGAGATTATGCCACTTGACACAAACTGCAAGGCGTTTGCAAGAGTGGTAATTTTACATTAATTTTTTCCTTCTTTTTTTCTCAAAAACTATGCTGTGGAGAATCAGATCTGATTGTTTAATTTGTTTCTGTGTGTTAACAATGGATATAAACCACTCTCCTAGAATGTTATAAATAAAACTAAATTAATAGTGTATAATTTGGGATGCGATTTTAAAGAGAAAGGACAGGATATAAACCACACTACATGAGAAAGAAAAAATGCTGTTTCAATGTCAGTGACACTGTACTTCACCCCACCCTTTGAATCAGGAGGTCTAAAACAGTCTGGAATTTAAGAGACCTAACCACTGGGACTACCACAATTATTTCAACTAGTCCTTTCATTTTTCAGCAATCAATCTTGTTCTGAAACTATATGCAGACAAAGGCTATTTAGTGGGGACTTTGGAGCAGTAGATCCAATGTGGCAACATCAATCAGCTCAGCGCAGGGCTCAGTATCAACACTAGTGACATACTTGAAAGGGGAAGGGACAGCAGGGCAGTTCCTGACTCGATGTTGTTGCATTAGAGAAAATGAAGAATATCCTCTTGCTATCTCAGGTGAATGTCTGAGTATAATCCACTCAAAAGCATGGCTTCTCGGGAAAGGAGCAAATAGGAACGTGACTGGCAACATTTAAGGCTTCGTGAGCACTTTGATCCCCAAAGTCCCGCATTCAGGAGTTTGAAGCTGAGCAGTTAGCTCCCTTGGGAGGAAACTACTGCCTGCTATGGCTTAGACTGGTTGTTGTATTTTCCCTTGTACCATTTTTGAAGAAGGGAGAGCTTTTTCTCCCATTCCTAAAAGTATATTAATTTCATTAAAAACTATGAATCAATATAGTGCTAACTCCCCTGTTACTCAGAAGTCATTTAATATTTCACAACTTCATTAAAAAGTAATTTCGTTGGAAATATATCACATGACCTATACATACTTAAAAAGAAAATTACCAAATTTCTGCATGACAGACATTTTTTTTTCTTGCCCAACAGCAACTTTTTACAAATTATTTAATGTACATTGTGTTATTTTTTTCTGAATATATGTAGCACACTTCCACAGGTTGTGCAAGACCAGATGAAAATGCTCTTCTGGAAATTATTATATGCTTAAAAAAAAAAAAAGGAAAAATAAGACACAGATTATTCGCTAATTGGATTGACCATGAAAAAGTTACACCATTTAATCTGGTGACAATTCCTACATAAAGTTTTTGGTTTATTTCATCAACTTAAAATAACAGCATGGAACAGGATATGAGAAGAAACATGCAGGAGATATTAAAGCTACACACATTAAGGAAACTCCTCCTATTGATAACCTACTGGTCACCTGCTCAACTTGCAAGCAGAGCAATCTTACCAAAATTTTATTAGCTGTCTTAAAAACACATCACTGAAAGTGGAAGTAGAATGTGTGCTTTAATGTTGAATTTTATGCTTTCACCAGTATATGTACACCCTACCTCTCACATGTTTTAAAAACAGTCTGCTGGAGTTATTGTAAAAATTCTATATGTTTTGATGTTGTGTATGTTTTTATAAGAAAACACTTCAATAACGAAATCCCCGATCAGACCAAAAAAATCCTATATATGACATATGTGTTGCGCTTTTATCTTGGGTTATCTTGCATTCTTGATGGCTATATTGTGCTTTTCTTTTGAACAAAGTCCCCCTCCCTCAAAAAAAGAAAAATCTTTTGTGAAGTGCAAGCCATGAGGTGTGCAATTTTGTGCAAGCTGCTGGTAATTTTGTTTTTGCTAAGATTTGTTACAAAGGCGGCAAGTCACACTGGTAGTTGCTATGGGGATTTCCAACAGGAACGAGCAGGATCTGGCTGCCTTACTGGAAGCCTGTAATCATCACTTTAATTGGGAAAGTGTGCAGGCGTGCTTTGCTCTCACACACGTACAGAGTTCGTGTTTGTAGGGAACAGCCTTATTGGGTGGTACAGCTGTAGCTGTAAGTAACAGCTACCTCTGAGGGTAATCAGCTGTTAACTGGCTAAATTCAAGCATCTTTGGTTCTCTGAACAACACACAAAATGTTTCTGCACGTTGAAATAGCAGTTTTGGACTCCTGTCATGAAACAAAAAGATTAGATTTTGTGAGGAACGTGGCACTGCCTTGGCCAGCTGCAGGGCTCCTTCAGTGTCACCCAGTGTGGGCTTCTGTCAGACCTAGACCCCTGCACTCATTCTTTCCTAGGCAGCATCATCTGGAGGTCAGAGAATGCTACCAAAGTGTGCCAAGTTCCTCTTTCTGACCAAATTTCTGGGTTGTACTGAAATCACTCTATGCAACACAGATTCATGTTTGAATGCATAGTTCTTTTTTTGTTGTTTGTTTGTTTTATGAATGATGTCAGGAAAAACTCTCTTGTAACAATGTTTTTTAAAAAATAATCAAACAAGGACTATTAGTATTTTTTTACTTTTTTGTATATATCTCAGTATAATTTTTTTGCTTCTTTCTCATTAATTTTTTGTTTGTTTTATTTGGCCAAAAGTGCTTAGATGTGGCAACAGATTTTATAATTTCTAATTGATTATTAATTATTTCACACATTCCTATGATTGCTTTGAAGATACATATTGCAGGGAGGCAATAGTAGAGGCATTTTAAATTTTTAATTCATAAATCTTCTGAGACAACAGAAATTGAAGCTCCTTCTTTATTCAAGGCCTTGTATAGTGGAAACAAGCTGAAAAATGAGCAAAAGCACAGTGTGTGTGTTTACAAATGACAGGGATTTATAATGTTATCCTTATTATTAGTATGCATACAATGAGCAGCAAACAGCCACTTTTTTTTTTATTCTCCCAGGTTAAAACTAGACATGAGGGTTTCTATGATGAATGTTGAGCTAGTCCTTTATCATTACACTTTAAAGGGATAGTATCCAGGGGCAATGAATGCTGCTTCTTTATTATTACCCATGCATTTACATTACATGGATCCTGTGTGGAAGAAACAAAAACCAGTTGAAGTCAATAACAGCCAATCTATTGACTTGAACTGGCTTTACATCAAGACCTAGGAAATATTTGAGTTATTTTTCTGGATGCTGGGTGTTTGCATGGTTATGTTATGGGATATGGTAGCTGGTAGCCAGCTGATATTCTTACTTTGAGGATGATGATAAAGAAAAAGAAGACATCTATTATATTGTAAGCTAGTGTGTGCCCAATAGAGATTATTTAATCAGGATTTAGTTTCATGGAGATATCATAAAGATGTTAATAGTATTTTTTTAAATTATTATTTGAATCATAACTGACACTATTTTTAACTAGTTTATTTTCATTGCTACAATGCTGAATGTCCCAGATTCATTATTTGAGTATATATCTAGATCTGTACATACCTATGTGAATAGCAGAGAAAATTTGTGTGAATGTAACTTATAAAGGTAATGAAACAGAGAGGAAATTTAGCATAAGTATCCACCTACATTATATTTAAACTTTAGTCCTACATGCCTTGTCAATTTTTGGTACACCTGGCATGTAGGATGAATTGCTCTTTATGAATACATGTTGCCTTTAGAAGGAAAATAGGAAGAATAAGTGAGACCGGATACTCTCTCTTTAAATCACAAGAAGCATTTTAATGTTTTCTATATGTTCTGTTTTATTAATTTGAAAAAAAAATTAATAAGCAAATATATTGATGAACTCAAAAGTTATAATATAAATAGATAGATATCCATAACTTAAAATAGATTATTTGAGTGAGAGCTGTTTTCTTAATTTGCTACCCTGTAAATAGGTATACATTTTTGTAAAACAGACTGAGTTTAAGTTATTAACTCCATCTGACATCCAAGCATGTGAGTGTGTCCTTATTTGATTGTATCTTATAGATGTTCAGTGATGTGCTCAGGTGCTCAATGATGGCTGACTAGTGTGTGTGCTGTCATGCTACAAACAATGTGTACAGCATACGCAGTGTTTAAAAAAATACATAAAACACCAAAAAATAAAAACCTGCAAAAGCAGCAACAACAAAAAAAAAAAAAGAAAAAAAGAGTAGTCCTTGGAAAAGTGTAATGTTTCCACAGTGAATGTTGCATGCATAGATGGGGGTTTGTCGATATTCATTTTGGTTTGAATTTCTTTTAATTTTCATTTTGCTTCCAGAATCATCAAGAAAAAAAAATACAGACTTGTTCTAAAAGTTGTAAAATCTGAAACATAAGCACTACAAGAATTGTATAAAAATGCTTGTAAATCTGCCCCAGTTTTCACTTTATGTATAAATCCATGCCATGGTTTTGTGATTGTATACAGGATGTACCTTGAGAACTTATGCAAATTGTGCTCTATAAAGGCTGTTATCCCAGTCTGACAAATAAATATTTAAAATATCTGGTTTGGTTTCTTTTTTCTAATTAACATGAAAACCTATTTCCCACTTGTTGATCACAGTGGTTTTCTGGTAATGTTGTACACACTCCTGTACTCATCTGCCCTATTTCAGCAATAACACACCTCCGAGGGTATCACTCATGTCCCACATTTAATTTTGAAATAAGGAATGGTTCATTCATGAAAACTTTTCTCCAAACAAGTCAGAAACAGAATCACTTGCAGCTTGTTAATACCTTCATACAGACTCATCTCTGGTATCCTGTATAGGCAACAAATACATGTGCATATATTAGCACAGTTTAGGAATGTCCAGGGGTTTGTCTCCTCACTGTGAAAATAAATTGAGTTACAAATGTAGCCTAACTCCATATCCTTGTAAGTTCCTATGAAGACAAGAATAAGAAAGAATCTGATAAACCCTAAAGGGATTTTCTCTGGCCTCTTCCTCCAGCAGAAAGAAGGTTTGCAGGAACAATATATTTTAAAACTTAAAATAAACAAGAAATAATTTTTTTTCAGTGATCGTTTTTATATTACTGAATTTTACCTGACTTGTAGCACATCTGTGAGGTTTTCCCATTGAGCTTGTACTTCTGAGCCGTGTCTAGATCTATATTATATTTCCATAGTTTACATATTTGATGCAAAAAATAATAAAATAATAAAAAAGAAATCATGCTCCCCAAATAAACTGTTGTTTGACTCTGGCACCCAGAACACATAGCCTGGAATTGTTTTTCTCTTGGTGCCATTTTCTCAAAAAATAATGTAATGGGAAATAGGCAACACCTCAAGAAGAGGGGTGTCATTTTTTCACATTAGCCTTTTTTCACACTTGCTACAGCACTGACACAGTCTGACTTCTATTAAAGCCCATGAGGAGCCAAACTCCAGTCTTCCCAGCACCTGCCTTATTCACCAAGGTTTGCCTTCAGGGTACTTTGGGCACCTCTCTCTGAGAACGTAGTCATGGCTACAATAAACTCTTTGCCCCACACCCAACCTCAGTTTTCTACATCCTCTTTTGTTTTGATAAGGAAATTCTCGACCAGCATGCTGGGCCTCTGGAAATTGTTAGAAAGCATTTCTGAAGTTTTAAGGGAGAAGGAGCTGACTGGAATTAACTGCTGTGGAAGCTGCAGGTTTATCACAATCTAGCTCCAGGATACTCCTTTACAGAGAGAAAATCTCAGTGTCCCTTCACAGAAACAATGGTTAAATAACATACTTCTTTTCAAATAATTAACAATATTTAAAGAAAATGTGTGTTTACTCTGTTAGAGCACTCAGCAAAGTGTAGAGTATGCACCAGTAATTTCCTCACAGTGCTATTGTGGGGTTTAACCTAGAACCTATACGAAGTGTAGAATGTGAGAGTGGGAACTTGGCAGTTCACAGAATATTTTTAAAATAGGCTGGACTTAAAATTCATATAGAGAGAAGACGCTGGAAAATACATAGAGAGATTCAGCTTAACATTCTGGCTCTGAGGACAAGTCTCTCTGGGACTCTAGCAAGAATATTGCAGCAAATATCTTCATTATTGTTTGCAAAGAAGTATGAAGAGGCGCTTGAGAACATTGGAGGTATTTGGATTGGGGAAGGTAAGGTTAACAGAAGCTTTCTATAATACCTTACAGAAGGCTACAAAAAAGGCAGAACTAGACTCTTGGAGGTGTGCAGTGATAGGACAAGAGCCAACAGGCACAGTTTTCAACATGAAAAATTCTGCTTCTATATTTGGAAAAAAGAATCACATTTGGGGTCTGTCCACAGAGTTTGTGGAATTCCTAGGCTTGGAAGTATTTAGCACATCTGGACAAATCTCTGAGCAACGTCATACATCTGGACTTTCTTTGATCAAGTGTAGGGAATTTGACTAGATGACCTGCCATTGTCCCTTTCAAACTGAATGACTGTCTGTGCCTCCAGACTTAATGTAACAATCTAAAATTACATCTTTGTATTATCACTTCATTTTTAAAAAATGCTCAAAGAGAATACTCTGGCTTAACAGATGTCAGATTCATTAATATACATTACATTAATTTGTGCCTGTGATATGAAGTGCTTCTATACAAAGAAGGAAGTGAGCAGCATCCCTTGTTTGGCAGCAGTATAATCCCAGTGGCCCTGAGTGAAATTCACTGTTGGCCAATATAAATCTTTCACATCAAAGAGCTTCAAATCCTATTTGTTAAATTGCCTCTGTCAGCTGCAATATAGAAGTCTGTTCCAGTTTTGAAGTTACTAATCTACCAACGGCCTTTCTGTTTTCTGGTCAAAAAGGCAAAAAATAGAAAACAATGAAGTGAATATGATCAAAAGGACTATATGCTGCCTGATTCAATGGAGACCAAAATAATATATGGTCTGTGATGTGCGACCCAGTAGCCACACACATGTGAACTCACTAAAAGAAGCAGTGACATGGTTTATCCTTTTCCTGGAGTGTACTCATCCATGCTTGTGTGTCCCAAAATAAGTAATTCATCTCTATTGAGAGCTGTCTCTGGCATTAGACCAATGTGTATTTCTTGACATATCACAGCTGGGTCAAGGGATGTGCTAATAACAAAATGGTATGGACAGCTGCAAATCAGCTCTGCAGCCTGTATCCTATGTAGAAATGATTCTCACTGAATATAGCATTTTATTTAGAAAAATAATCAATAGTTCTTAGAAGACATCATGAGTAGCAGCCATGCAAATGTTTCAGGTGTCATTAAAAACCAAACAAAAACAAAACTAAAAAAAAACAAACACAAAAAACATGGAGGTTGTGTAATCTAAAACCATAAAAATATTCAAGAGAACTCCTGTTACTGTAAATCCCCTCCTCCTCATTTAGCCTAGCATGGATCCAAAGAAGAAGAGAAATAGAGGAAAATCACACACTCAAAGGGCTGAATACTGACAGGTTGGGTAGTGGATTCACTGTCCTACATAATACTATTCCTATGGGGAACTTTGCTGTTTTGATGTCTGGCTGCTAAGAGACCCAGCTTCAACAGGATTATTAATGCAAAAATGTTTGAACAAGAAGGACACTAGGATGATGATTAGGTGGGCCCACTATGAACTGCTGCACAGTGAAATGAGGTCTTAAACAGTGCAGCCCTATTTCCTTGTGCATCTACTCCGTTGCTTTTTTGACATCAGTCGAAACAAAACCTCTCCTTAAACTTGTCTTCTCACTGTATTCTTGGTGCTAGGAGTAGCTATGGTACACACAAGACTTCTCCTATTCGTTAGGGAACAGCAGAATTTCAGAAATTATATTTCTTCCCAGAGATATTTGAGTTGGTGAAATGTTTGACCTTCATTATTGAAAGGGCCATTTTTTTTTAATTTTTTTTTTTTCCCCAAACTAAGTCACTTTCCTGCGTGCTGAAACAGGAGCAGGATGCAGCGGGAAAGGCCCAGAGATCCAAATTGCTGCACAGCCCTACATCATCCCTCCTGCCTCAGGAGCCTTTAAGTCAACCAGAAACAGCCAGTGGAAGAATCAGCTACAAGTGGGATGTAAAAGTCAAGTACACAAAGAAGAGCTGTAACATTGTGGTGAAAGTGGAATGGAACTAGTGCGGGGCCTAAAACTCCTACAGTTTTGTGGGAGAAGGTACTATCCACACAATGGCACACCTACTGGAGTTCTCCAGATCATTTTAAAAGTGGTCAGTTCACTAGGTTGTGACTCTAACTGGTCTTATACATAGAAAGTTCTTGAATAATTATTTTCTTATTATTAATTAGAAATATTACAATTAATTATTAATTTCTGAGTTTATTGCATGTGCATATGCTTAAGAATAAAAGCCAGTAATGGTTTTATTTAATAATTTAGATTCTAATTCATCATACAAACATAAAAATTCTATTAAATGAAGGATTTAAGGGATTCACAGAGGATTTTAGACAACATTCCGAGCTAATGTTACAAGGAGAAACTATAATATAAAGATTATTATAATTATAATATAAATAAAAGACATCTCCCACTCAGCATAAGAAAATGGCAGAGTACTGGTAAATAACAGACAAAGATTTAAAGTCCTACTCCAATTATTAAACACAAATTATTATTATTATCTATGAAGAACAGCTGAAGAGAATGCAATAAATACAAAACATGAAAGAAGAAGATGTCTTCCATTCATTGCACTGAAAACTTCTCCAGAAAAACAAATATTGTGGGAATAAAAGGTGCTAAAGATTGGGATTGGTCTTGCATATACACTCATTCCTTCTGTATCTAACCCAAATTAATTATCCTTGACTGGAATTTTCAAATATAGAGGAATAAAAATTGTATACTTTTTGGCTTTTTTTTATTCTAAAGAAACAGGCCATTTGAAGGGAAGTCCTGATTATGCCAAGAAATTTCTGCATCCTTGTGATAATATAAGGGAATTTCTGATTTTTCAGACAGTTACATTTCAAGAATTACCAAGAGCAATAAAGATGATTATAAAAGTTAAGCACCTACTTCATCCATGGTATCTAAAAAAAGTAGGAAATGCTGTTCCTTTTCTTTTACAAGAAAGGAGCTGAAACACAAGCAAGGTATAAGTCTTTTTCAAAGGTCTTCAAGTTACCACGTCCCGTTCATCTCTCCTTTGCTCATCTCTTCTTACTCAGTCTCTTCCTCTAAGAGGAAATGAAAGAAAATCTCATTGCAACTCTGTGTTCCGAAAATCAAATTAAAAAACCCTCAAATAATTTTTTGTATCTAAAGAGGGGAGGTCAGAATGAAGCTACAACTAAAGGGCAGTGAACAGTCATTTTAACAGCAAGTGTCTGGAGTTGTCTTTGAAGCAGATTTGAATTGAACACATTTGGGCAACTTCTCAGAACGGCTTGTAGTCTCTGCTCTAATTCACTGTGTTAATACCAGGCCCATTTTCATCAACGGCTTTGAGAATTCTGGGGAGATTTTGCAACCAGGAGGCCCTTCATTCTTGCCTCATCCTAGACATTCAGAAGATGTCATACAAAATAAAAATAAAAATGGGCTAATTGAAAGCTAAGACTACTTTCTTAGACTACATTCTGTTCTCAGTCTCATCTAGTGAGACTTCAGGGAAGAGTGGAATTTAGTATTTTTTTCCTCTTTTCATTATTGTATTATAGATAAACGGATGCAGCTATGCAAACTTTTAGGCAGCTCTCCTACCAGAGTTGACCCGATGTCATCTTTATTCTGTTATTACTGGTGGTTATTACTCTGTTGCTACACAGAAGGTTTTTAATTTCTAGTTGTAATGAATACTACACAGGTAGGAACCCCTCATTTGGTTCACTCCTTGTTTCCCACAAACATATGACGATGGTTCCTCAGCTCCTTGGCTTGGATTAACTGTATATTCAAGCACAGAAGAGCAGAACAGCCTTAGAGGCCTGCATTGGAGGCATTTAAATTTAGGCAAAACAAATCCCACTTAGTAAGTCCTAGATATCATCACAAAATTGCAAGCCATGGAGCTTACAATTTCAGGAGCAATAACAATGCCTGGTAAGCACATAAGAGTGATGTGGTTTAGTGAAAGTAGATCCTGTACATAGTTTGAAATTCCTTTTTCATGACAGACAGACTAATTGATACTGTAAGATGCTACTTTAGGAAAAAAATCCCAGAGCTCCAAGTAGCCTTTGTTTAAGACAACTCACAAAAAATTTATCTGAGCTATTCATTGAGGTAACATCTAAAGCTATTTGAAACGAATCTCTTTTTGTTTGTTTGGCTGAAAGGACAGACTTTCTTTGATAAGCAAATGTATGTGTTTTCAATAATTTTTAGCATATTTCAAATTACCTACCAGTAAAGAGGCATAAAATACGTAAAACACACACTCTAAAAGCTCAGAAACACACATGAAAAAAACTAAAGAAGCAATTTCTTCAAACATTTTTTCAGCTACTGTTAAAAAATATTTTTAAATGACTGAATACTGACAATCCTGGAGTCAGTGTTCCCAGGAAGAATTATATTGCTGAATTACCTACCTCTAATGACGAGGTAGTGCATGCATGCTAAGGAAATGTCAAAGTTTGGAAGATCCTGAAAGAGCAGTGCCTGGTGATGTGGATCACTGCAACATTTACATACAGATTTACAGAACAATAAAAAGCGAGTCTATGCTTTCTTAATGGTGTGTTTGGAGGGGGAAATAGCCTGAATGTGTTAAAAGCTTATTGAAATCAATAAACAAAATTACATATGACAAGATTTTCTTGAGTAAAAGCTTGTGTTTGGAGCAAGAGCTTTTTTCCCATTCATACTAGGATGTTTATTTAGACCTATATGCTCAGTGTAGTACAGACCTTGTAGTTCTACTGCCATGAGGCTTCTCAAAAGTATCAGTGAGGGTGAAATTAGGTTTATCATTTCATTAAGCTTATTTTATACATCTTGGTATGATCAACTCAAAGATTAAATGTTTGAGGGCATAATAAATCAATGTGCCTACATAGAAACTCCAAAGGGCAATATTAATCATTATAATAAGCTCTCAAAGACATGGCTTAATCACATAATATCATCAGTTTAATAATGAAGTGGTTGCTAGTATATAGGTCAACATAAGAGTCAAGGGAAACAGAAAAAATCTTTGAATGTAGTGTTAATGAAGGAGTAATGTGACAATATTATAAAGTCTGATGCCCATGGGAAAAATGATCCTTTTTATCCCTGTGTTACCTTGAAAAAATTTTATGGGCACATCTTTATGCATGTTCCAGATCAAAGAAACAGAAGGTCTCTGTAGAACACATTCCATACATTTTTTTTTAAAAAAGTACTTAGCATTTGGGAGAAGAATGTCAAGAGTTGAAAGGTTCATACTGATGATTTCAGTTCTGTTTTTAATATCAGTGATGAATGCTAATGCAGCAAGTGAAAATAATTCAGCAGTATTTTCTATTTTTCTGAAGCTTTTAAAAACGCTCCTGCTACAGCAACACCAAATAACAACATCAAGCAGCAGCATTTTTGCCAGTGTTGTCTGACTTTGTTTAAGATCTGGTGCATTAGAGTTTGCTCTGATTCAGCACTGTGCTATCAGTCACCTTACTGCGTGGGGAGGTTGAAGCAGAAAACACACGTACACACATGCCCACACACCTGCTTAAAATTCTGATATACTTAACCTAGTTACATAGCAAAAGATTAGAGATGGCTGCTGAGTTACAGCAGCAAACTAAAGGGAATGACAAAGAAAAGTGCTTATTCTCTACCAGGGGAGGAGCAGGACCTGCTTCACATACCCAAGAGCTCTGCCCGGGTGCAGCATCCTTAACCAGAGAAACAGGGCTAGAGGGATCCTGCTCTCTCTCTTGTGCCTCTGCCTTCTGCTGCTGCAGGAGCTGTGACTGCTCTTTATGCCTTCTTGTTACCCGCTTTGTGCTTTCTTGCTTTATGGGGTGTTTTCCATGTATTGAGTAAGTTTATTGTTGTCTCTGCTGTGCCCAAGCCAGGTTCTGCCAAGCACTCAGAGCTGCACCACTTCAGTGAGCAGATGGGATTTGTATTCATGCCCTTAGGACCCCTGGTGTCATACTATGCTTGTACTCTTGAGGCTTTTGCTTCAGGGCAGGAAAAAAGACAGTACTAGTGACTTGTTTGCCTTTGAATTAAATCTAGTCAGTAATTACAAGTCTAGTGGATTCAGGCTATTTTCTAATTGCACAAAAATTCAATCCCTATTTTAATGACTGTGATACACTTTATGTCTACAAGCATTCAAGAAAGAATCCTAGAACCCAGTGAAATTCTGTGTGGACTTAACCCAGTGGAGAGGTGCCCACAGGGCAACTCCTCACAACCAGCCACGTAGCTGCAACACCTTTTTAAGCCTTACATGACAGCAGAGCCTGTGGTATTCACTACGTTGCTCAAAATCCAGAGTAGTAGTGGAACTAACCTTCTCAGAAATTTAATATTGAAAATTTAGTTTGTCAGAATTGAATGTTACAGCGGACTAAAAAATGTCATTGTAGATTAATTAAACGTTAACAAAAAAATGAGTGGGATCTTGCTTTTTAAGAGAAAAAAAAAAGTCCTTTAAATACACCCTTCTCAGTCCAACCCAGCTGCTCTCATGTGTTATTAACAACCCAGGAAGGTATCTGTAAAAATGATATGCTGGAGTATGCAGGACATGCCTGATTTACTTGTGTGTATTCACACTGTTAAGCATTCACCCTTGCAAGGAATCACACACAGATAGAGTATGGACTTTTAAAAAAATAAGAGTTTTAAGCACAGATTTTTGAAAAATATACTTTTTCACATCTTTATAGATGGCAGTAAAAGTAAACAAGCATATGGAAACTCCAGGTTGTGTGCAGAAGTTGCTGATTTAGTTCTGTGCTAACCAGAACAGCAATGATAATAATTTTGAACAGTTATTTTTATTTGCAGAAAAGATATTAATTGTTACCAAGATTACCTGGTGTTCTGAATTTTAATATTACTTTTTACTCATAGTCTTGGGTCTGTGATCCATTCCCAGTCTCACATACAGGTCAGCCAGTCTTTGAAAATCTTGATTCAAACTTCAAAAGAATATGAAGAATGCTGACTAGGCAAGAGCTCAGAGATACAAGCATAAGGAATAAATGAGTGAGCAAACTCTCTGAGGAAGAGAACACAGGGGCTGGAACACTCCCTGTAAATATGTGCCATAATTTTTATTTAGAAAAGAGTTGAAGATGAGGCCAATATGATAACCTCTTATGGTTATATAAATATGGTGATAAAATTAGGAAAAAAAGAACACATTAATTATTAATTAAAATTAAACATTATTAAGCATTTTATGCAAAATTTCTTCTATTAATTTCCAAACATTTTAAATATTAATAACAATAAGGTGACTACCTAGAAGAACAGGATTAAATAATTTTTATATGTTTTTTAGAATAAAGGCCAGTTGTAAGCTGCAGTTCTAACACCTTTTATTATGATTTGTGAAACTCAGATGTCTAACCCTAATTTGCACATCGGATTTTTTTTTTCTGCTGGCTTTTAGAGGTTGTGCATTCCAAAGTCAGCAGCAGATGGCAGCAGTGCCAGCAGCGGGGTCCGCAGGTTTCCTCATCAGGCATTAAGGACACAGAGAGCTAGTCTTGTAACTTGCAGTAGGTGCCAAGGGGAGAAGCTGCCTTGTCCGATGAGTCTGTACCTTAATTCTAAGGCAAAAGTTACACAGAAGTGTAAAACTGGGGTTTTTTTCCTTAGAAAATATTATTTGGAAACATATTTTTGCAAAAGTTCTCTTAGCCATGTCTGGGCTGAGGAAGTCTTGGCTTTATAATGTAGCAAAGGCTGTGAGTGGCTCTAATCCTCTAAATTTTTTTTTTGTTATTTATTAAAATCTTTTGTTATTTATTAAAATCCATTAAATTGAGCAAGAAATTAATTCAACCAAGAATTTTGAGGCAAGAACTTAGCATAAATAAGATTTAATCAATATACGTATTTCTTGACTCTATTTCTGAGGTCCTGTGCTAGCATATAATGTTAATTTTTACAAGCTTGAGGTGTTGCAGAGAGGCCAAGCTGTTCAGCAGTGATGATTTTAATAAAAATTCCAGAGCTATGGAACGTGCAAGGCTCTCCTTTAGAAGTCCCAGACTGTGCAGCTGAAAATAATGAAAATACTAACTAGAAATCCTGCTGAACTGCAACTGATACATGTGGGTTTTGGATTTTTTTTTTTTTAATGAAGCATTTGCACACAAAGGGTTATTTTTTTTTAGGAAGAGTAAAAGGCTTTAAAATAACATGGAAAGGTACCTTTTAAAATATTTATTGCAACATTAACTGCTTGCTAATGCTCTCATAGTAATGTGCACTTTGCAAGTCAAACAGAAAAGCATTTTTAATAGTTTTCATGATGATGCTTGGCCCTACTCCGAACAAGAAATAGTGTCTTATTGCACACACCAGCCATTTACTCTCTTCTGGCAAAACCCCAGGTAAAGGAGCATCCTGTTCTCACAGAGAAGTCCTCAGACAATTTGTCACCATACTTTTATTCAAGTATCATCATAATGTGATAATAGACTATTGGTGTCTGTGGAGGTGTGATAGAACATTGCCAGCAACCTCTAGGTCCAAAAAAATCGTTAGTCCAAGATCAAACACTCCCCAGTTTCTTCGTCTTTATGTATTTGCTTCTTCTTTCACCTGTAATATTTTTCCCAGATCTATAAGCTATTAAATTATTTCAAAAGGGGTTTTAATAAAAGTTGGTAGAATCATGCTGTTGAAGAATCCACAGGATCAAAAGATAATTCTGCCAGAAGAGACTTCAGAAGGTTGTGCCTTGTGCATTTTGATCACTCTGTTGAGCCTGAAGCACGAACCAGAACAGTAAGGATTATTGAAAACTTCACCACGTCCTGGTAACACACACTTTTTAAGCTCAAACCTGACTTTCTGTACTCAGTCTTTGGCTGTCAGATGTGGATTTGACTATCCCATGCTGTCAGAGAGGGAGAATAGAAGGCTTGGCTATGAAAGCAAAGGAGGGAGAAGTCTATCTGTTTTCACTAAGTGATTCCACAATAACACTGAACACACTGCAAATAAGACTGTGCACACATTCCAAAGTGCAACTACTTCTGAGTCACTTCACAAATTCATCAAGATTTCTGTTTCTCTTTTAATTGTTCATTTGTTGAAAAACTGAAAATAGTATAAATGCACTTCTCCAGCCCCAATTAATGTACCCTAAGCATTGGGAAGTCTGGTAACCAAAATGAGCTGGAGATGGGAACTTCAGGGGAAGCACATAGCAATCCTTTTTGACTGGATTTACACTCAGTTATGCGCAAATGCTCCTTCTTGCCAGGAGATGGTGCCACAACTCCAGAAAACGTGGATATGAGTTCATTTTCAAAAGGAAAGCAGAAATATAAATTTTAACACTGCTATGCAACATTTTTAAACCTTAAATAATTAAAATGAGAAGAAAATCTATCCATATAATATTGATCCCCAATACTGTTTCTGTTTTGAATGTTTCTTAAATTTCTCTGGTTTGGGGAGTTTGCTTGTTGCTGTTCTATTCTCTGTATAGGAAACCACTCACACAAATAATTAAGTTCAGTACATAATCCAACGTTTGTTTTCCTTGTTTGGGTTTGTTCTTTACCTTAATTTAAACCAGAAAATATGAGGCTTTTAAATTTTTTAATTAATTTTTTGGAAGTACAGATAGAGAGATGATGCAAATACAGATAGCTCTTAGGACTTGATGGTGAAAGAACCAGACAGATATTTTGGATTGATAGATAAAGTAACACTCTTGATTGCAGAATTAATTTGAAAACACCCAGAGAAAAGAGAACTGCTTTGAGAGACTTAGGATCATTCCAGAACCTCCTCTCCTGCAAATCTAGCAATTCCTCAATCCAGCATTTTGCACCAAATCAGAACATTAATACACACATGCTCTGCACTTTTCCTTGTGCCTTTCATTTTATTGTTCAGTTATGAATATTTTAACCTTAAAAAACCCAAACACCCTGCTTACATGTATTCCGCAGTACTTGAAAAGAAAAATTAGCAAAAGCTAGTGCCATTTAGCAGTTTCTTATACAAAGACCTGAGATAAAAAAAAGAAAAGGGAGAGGGGGAGGGGCAGGTGGTGGGACAAATTTAGTTGACATCTGTTCTGCTTGTTCCATAATTTAACTGAGTTGTAAATATTTACCAGGCAATTAACATCTGAACTTTTCTTATTTACTTCAGGTCTACTGATAAGAGCTGAGAGTTTTCTAGGATAGGCTATTTGGTCATGAACGGATCTTACTAGATGGATCAAAGTGCACTGCTGAACCAGACCTAGATTAAACAAGCCTGTTTAAATGCAGGCATGGGAACAGACTGAAGTGCTGGAACACTCCAAGGATACATTCTTGAATGTCCATGTGGGTAACCACGATCTCACCTGAGGTCAGGTAATTCATAGTCTGGCTGTCTTTTTAGTAGATGTGAGAGGGATCCTTTTAAAGCAAATCCAGGTTGTTTAGAACATGCTTGATGATACACAGAAAAACCCAAACTGGGTACAGTATGGTCTATCTCTACTCACAAACTCATAAATTAACTCCTTTTCCTACCAAAAATCTAGTGGCTGACTCAACTAAAATCTTACACACATCATATTCTAGCTTTTATATGTCCTTCTGTCATGCTGCCCATTACTAGTAGCTACTGTCCAGTGTAAGCCATAATCTCGTAGTGGCATCAGCCTAAAATTATTTATTCATCTTTGTTAAATTTATTATGCATTTTATGCCATTTCCTACAATTACCTTGGTTCCTTCCTTCATAATTTTCAGCCAGTGACCCACATCAGAAACCCAAGGTATTGACACACTTGAGGTAACAAATTCCAGATTTCTTGAAGATATCTATCTGCAGTCTTCTTTTAGATGTAAAAAAATGTCATGTCACCTTAAATGATAATAATGTTCATGATTATATTCTCACAACTGGCAAAAACATATTTATGTGAAATAAGCCTTACTGTTACAATAAAAGAATAATAATTTTTCATATTTTTAATGAAAAATTGCTAGAAATACTTAAAGGCAGTATTAAAGCTTCTTCATGCTTTTTACTAAGTCTCAGGTTTGAGGCTTGTCAGGATTGTCTGCCTGGCTTTGAAGCCCAAAAAGCCTGGATAAAACTTTTTAGAGACAGAGTTTTTAGCCTTTAAACAGCAAGGTATTTATTGGTGCAACATTGGGGAACCCCCAGCTCTCACTGGACAAAGAGTTCCGAAGTTTTCAGTGAAAAGCAAGACTATTTATACAATTTGCAAAGGATTACAACATCTTTTCATGCATATTCATAATATTGCAACATCTGATGATAATATTCATAGTAGGTGGAGAGTAGGTGGAGAGTAGGTGGAAGCTGGGCATGGTCGTCTCTTTTGGGGTGAAGTTTGGTGGGTGTTCCTGTTGCCTTCATCTCTAGGGGGTTGCATCTTCACTCCTTTTCATCATGAACTTTTCAACTTTCTCTGTTTTTGCTGATTCTTGCGGGGAATCTGGGACTTGGGCCTTTGTTCCCTTCTTATCTCAATGTTCCTGTTCTGTTCTTTTAGTGTATCTTCCCCTCCCTAGTTATATCTCTATGTACTCATCTCTCAGGGCATAGTGACCCAAAATTTGTCTTTAACTAAGCATTTTCTCCTAGAGAGTTCTCAGTGTCGATATTCTAAACTAACTTTTAACTCTTGGAGACCCTGTTTGGCTTCAGCTTGCCTTGACTTACAACTTTATTTTATCTTACAAATGGTGAGTTTGGAGCTGCTCAGAGGCACTCTTAGTGGTAACAAGGAGAACAGAATCTGGTATTTTGTGTCTAACATGCACAAGGATCATGGCATAGAGTCAAATTGGGTGTATTGTGGAGGTACAGAACAATGAAGACAGAAAGGTGCAAATTGGTGTTAGCAAACATTTTAGAAATGGCTACGCATTCTGCACCTGGTGGGTGATGTGACAGCATGTCAGTGCAGGATCTCAGTAAGGCCTGACAACAGATGGCTTAATAAGCTAACTGCTTTCATAAAACAGAATAAGGAGAGAAGTACAGACAGGGACTAAATCCTTTCAGATTTCAGATGCTTCATGCTGGGATGAATTTTTCCACAGAGTGCTGCACAAAGTGAAGCAAATCCCATCCATGGAGAGATGTTTTCCCCTGTGGTCATCTGAGATGTTATATAATTTCCTTGTGAGAAAATAACTTTGTCCCTAAAGGATGTTCTCATGAGAACTTCCTCACTTTACTGTCAGATATAGGCCAGGCCAAGCAGGTGCCAGTGCTAGGGCTGCTTTACATCACTCTCTCCTCCAACACAAAGTCTGCCATCAGGTTCCCAATATGCCTTACATAGATCCAAGTATGAGGAAGAAGAAACCATTGTCATGAACATCATATTCCTCCTCACAAAGGACTCCAGATGCTGCCAGCTCACTACCTACAGCTACCAGAAGGGAGCTGCCAGCCTCAGGAGCCAGAAGAGAAGGAATAGGATGAGCATCACACCTGGAAAGGAGTAAGAACAAAGTGTATATATAGTGATTTTAACTGTTTATTGCAATTTTTGAGATTTTATTCTGTGTCCTAACTTTATTCTTCTTTATCTTTACCATTATATTTGAACTATGAAGGAGTCGCTGCCACAGTCAACAAGCGAAGACCAACAGATGTCATCTATATAGACTTCTGTAAAGCCTTTGACATGGTCCCACATGCATCCTTATCTTCAAATTGGAGAGACATGGATTTGAAGGGTTGTCTATTCAGTGAATAATGGCTCCATATCTAGGAGGAGGCTGGTGATGAGTTGTGTCCCTCAGTGATCTGTAGTATCTTTATCCACGGCTTAGACAGTTAAATTGAGTGCACTCTCGGCAAGTTTGCAGATGATATGAAACTGAGTGATGCAGTTAGCACAAAAGAAGGAAAAGATGCTATCCAAGGGAACCCAGACAAACTTGAGAAGTGGACCCATGAACACATAATGAAGTTCCATAAATCCAAGTGCAAGGTGCTGCAACTGGGTTGGAGCGACCTCAGGCAGGAGTATAGACTGGGAGAAGAACTCCCAGAGAGCAGCCCTGTGAGGAAAGACTTAGGGTTTCTCATGAATGAAAACCTGGACATGATCCAACAATGTGTGCTTACAGCCCAGAAAGCCAACAGTATCCTGAGCTGCATCACAAGAAATGCAGTCAGCAGATTAAGGGAGGTGGTTCTGGTTCTCAACTCTGCCCTCCTGAGACCCCACATGTAGTACAGCATTCAGTTCTGGGATCCTCAGCACAAGGATGATGTGGATCTGTTAGAGTGAGTCTAGGGAAAGCCACAAAGTGTTCAAGGCCAGGCTGGATGGGGCATTGAGAAACCTGTTCTAGTGGAAGATGTCCCTGCCTATGTCGGGGAAGTGGTAACCAGATGATCTTTAAGGTCTCTTCTAATCCAAACCATTCCATTATCTGGGATGTCAAACATTAGACTCTTCAGATTTTGATTGCACTAGGAATTAATTCCTGGCTTTATATAAATATAAGGTGTGCTTCCTAATTTCCAATAAGCAATGTTTTGAGTGTAACACTGTCTTCATCTGAATGAATCATGGATGGACACTCCTGAAACTTGAATCTTGTGTAAACAAGTAAGAATCTGAATTTGTTTTCTTTGCTCCAGACATTGCAGCTCTCTCACCTCCCCACAGCTGTAGTGGTGAAGATCCAGCTTCTTTCTAAACCTTGCAGACTGTGAGAGGCAACACTATGATGCTCATCGTTCTCTATGTATTCTTTCAAATTTTCAAGTCTGGTGGCAAAAGTCTGAATAGGACTTTTCTTTCCATGATACAGTGTTTCTGTACTTCTCTCAATGTCTCTCAGTGAGAGCCTATGCAACTCTGTGTGTACTGCAGAGTGGGTGTCTAGCAGTAATTTCTGGAGACAAAGCACTGTGTCAGTTATATTCAGTTATCAAATAAAGTATACAAAATCACAGTCCATTTTGAATTTGGATGGACACTCCAAAACATCTGAAAGAGACTACATAACAAAGATCAATAATTCTAAAAAAGTTAAATCACTTGGTTTCTGATCTCTAGGACTTTATATTTAGAGGAAACAGACAAAATCATATTTGGGAGCTAAGGTTCATAATTCTACCGGATACACAAAAGACAAACCCATAGTGGCATTGCTTTTAGGACATATTTTTTTCTCTTCTACTAAATCGAAATTATTATTATTAAGAAATTATGCCTCTCTCTTCCATCCAGAACATAACTACCTTGTCATATATATTTCTTTATCATTCTTTCCCTGCCCCCTGCCCTTTTCCTATGAGAATATACAACCTGCTCCACCATAATCAAACACCTTTTCTCTGAGAAATGACCTTACCAATAC
Organism: Campylorhamphus procurvoides; assembly: GCA_013396655.1. NCBI lineage: Eukaryota > Metazoa > Chordata > Aves > Passeriformes > Dendrocolaptidae > Campylorhamphus > Campylorhamphus procurvoides. The sequence goes on along the minus strand of WBMV01000512.1, from coordinate 59,051 downwards.
CTGTCTACCTAAACAAATGTTTTCAATTTCTGCTTGGTTTTAAAATGTGCCAAGCCTATCTTAAACCCGAAGAAGGACTTTGACACTTAAAGGTTTGCCTAATTTTTTCCAGCTAAACCAACTACTCTGATGAAACACATACCCACTTTTTCTTGGAAATAAATGTCAGCAAAGGTATCTCCATGAGTTACTTCACCTCTCTGTGGAAACTAAGGTTTCATCAAACGAGTTTATGAATTCATCTGCTTCAGCTCATAAGCTGAAGGATTCTTAGTGTTTTGTTTGTGTGAAGAAGGCACATGGTATTTACTGAGTCATGATTCAGTCCTGTGATTTGAGGAGTTCATGACTCATTCACACCTAGTATTTCGATGTCTAAATGGTAAATCTCTCAGCTACATTCTGATTTTGATTTGGCTGCTAAGCCTGTAGAACTACACCACTTCTAGTAAGTTGTTCCTCAAATACACAAATATGTAACAAATTGTCTGTTATGAAAATGTCTCATATGCAATATTAATGTAAAGTGGTTTGGGTTTTTTTTATTATTGATTTATTTCTGACAGTCGTATATCCTAGTTCATTCTTGCATCTTTTTCATGGATGAAAATAATCTCTCTGCAAATCTGGATTTTTTTTCCCATCTCAAGGGCAAAAAAGTTCAAAAATTATACCTACAATGAACACAAACATGTCTGTTACTGTAAAACAGTAATTTTTATTAGTTTTCACCCCTTCATGTTGTCTGTACCAAGACCCAAAACTACGTTGATAGCAGAGGAACTGACAGTACAAGTATAGGGTAATACCATTAGTTCCTGAGGAATGTCAGAAATCACAGCTTCATTCACTAAAGCAATGCAGCCCCAGGAGCTGGGCAGAACCTTACTCAGTCACAGCAGAGACAACATGAATCATGTGCTAACTACATGTAAAACACCCCATAAAGCACGAAAGCACAATGGTAAAAACAATAAGGTATAAAGGACAACCACATTCCCTGTAGGAACAGGGGTATAAGCAGAAGAGGGAGAGCAGGATCCCTCCAGCTCCTCTTCCCTGGGTAAGGACGTTGCACCTGGGTGATGCTGTTGGGTATCTGAGCAGGTCTTCCTCTGGTAGAGAAGGAGAGCTCATCTTTGATTTACCATTCATCATATTTTGCTGCTGCAGATCAGCAGTTCTCCCTAACATGTTATCTTTTTGTGTGTAACTAGGTTAAGCATATTCAGAATTTTAAGTAGGTTTGCGGGGATCTGTGGGGGTGTTTGTGTTTTCTCCTCTGGCCTCTCTGTGTAGCAAGGTGATTGGCACTTCAGCTGAGAGTCAATAAACCTTGATACAATAGTTCACGGAATCGCAGAATATCCGGAACTGGAAGGGGCCCACAAGGACCATTGAAGTCCAACTTCTGGCCCTGCACAGGACAGCCCCAAGAGTTACATAATGCGCCCAAGAGCATTGTCCAAACACTTCTTGAACTCTTACAGGCTTGGTGCTGTGACCACTGCCCTGGGGAGCCTGTTCAGTGCCCAGCCATTCTCTGGGTGAAGAAACATTTTCTAATATCCAACCTAAACTTCCCCTGACACAACTTCAGGCCATTCCATAGGGCTCTCTGACTGGTCACCACAGAGAAGAGACCAGTGCCTGCCCCTCCTCTTCCTCTCTCAAGGAAGCTGTGGATCATGATGAGGTCTCCCCTCAGTCTCTTCTCCATGCAGAACTAAACAAGCGACATCAGCTGTTCCTTGTATGGGACCAGCACAGAGCAGAGTGGGATAATCACCTCCTCTGGCTGTTTGGTGATGCTGGGCTTGATGCACACCCGGACACTTCTATTTGGCCTTTTCACTACAGATGTACAAACAGCAACATGTTCATGGATAATTAGTTTCTTTACTGGCAGCAGCAGATTGCCTGTTTTTATTCTCTCTCTCCCTTTGCACCTATACAGCTGCATGCCATATATGCTGTACGCGGTATACAGCATCACCAAGCACTTCATAAGCCATTCATCCTTTCAAGCTGTTATTTTTCTTCTAAAAGAACAAGTTTCATAGTTTGTTAATAGATATTTGGAGACCTTCTCAGTGACTTCATGGAAGTTTTCCTTTAAACCACTACTTTCTTCTTTTAACACAATGACACTCAAAAGTGTTTTTTTTTTCATCAAAAAAAACTAATAACTTTCAATCTCATACAGGCTTTTGAGGAATTTGGAGGCACAGACCTTAGAAAGTTTCTGAAGAAAATTGAGCTAAATATTAAATGAAGTTTGGAAATGCATCTACTGATGTCTCCAGGTGGTCATTAACCAGCTCCACAGATAAGCTTTTTACATCTGTAACATGAAATGAAAAATCATATATACTGAGTCAAGTAAACAAACCCAGGAGTAATGTAAGCAAATGTGAGCATTGCAAACATCCAGCTTCCACTAGAAAAAAAACCCAAAACTTATAAGACCAGACTGTTAAGTTCCATGTTTGCCATTTCAGACCATATCAGCTACCAATTCCCATAGATATTTACCACCTTAGAAATTTCAATAAAGGGTTAAGCCCTTTATACATTTGAATTCTTCAGGCTGTACCATCCAAAGTGAAGCAAGGACTTAATTTACATTAGTGGCATTTTTCTGCAAGAGTTCTGTTTGCTGGGCCACAAGTTCAATCATATTTACAGAAAATAGTTCTCTGATTTCCTTGAAAACTGGAGAATGAAATGTGGGACTAACAGAGCTATGGCAATTGATAAGTCAATTTGTCACCTAATGGGATTATAATTGCCTATAGATCAAAGAGCTGAAGCAATATCCTAGCTTTTAACCCTGCCAAATATCTCAGTTAAGATTTACTTTTCTCCCAGAAGGAAAGAACAGAAGTAATTTAGCAACTTACAAGTTGTAAATGGCTTAACTGTTCTAAGACATAAAGTGGGATGAGAAGGTGGTACACTGGGAAATCATGTAGGGAATGAAAGGATGCAAGGAACCCTTGGTGTGTTTAATGAGCTCAGCCTACTGGAGCAATAATATACGTGACCCTCTAGTAGTTTTGTGTCCACACATCTCTCTTTCTAGTCTGAAATATATTCTTATTGTTTTAATAAGACAATGTAATTTAATGATTCGTATTTCAGATATAGCAACCTTTTCCCCACACTTTTTTTTTTTTTCTGGAAACTGTAATCATGAGATTCTTTACCTTCCTCAGACTGCTTTTGTCCATGCATTGCCATGTGTGCACTAGATGGCACTCAATGCTTAATCCTCAATTCTATGCTCTGTTCAGAAAAGAGTTTATAGGGGCCAGTGAAATAATTGCCGAGCTTCCTGTTACTTGAATTGCTAAAAACAGAAATAGAAATTTATAAATTTGCAATTATATCTGCAGCAGAATGAAATATTGAAAAGGTCTTGTGTATTCCCAGTCAACATGCAATGAAATATCAATAAGAAAAATTTAAAATCTCCTGAAATTGTATTGAAATATATAGAGCCCAGAACTCTCACTGAAATTCAGGGAACAAAATCATAATTAGAGCCTCTACCAGATGGGAAAAAACGGGAAAATGAAGGAAATATGGTGAAAATATTTTCATGGAATGCTTGATTTTTAATAGTTTAGCAGGAAAGGGAAAGATTAATTCGAAAGCAGACTTCAGTGCAGAAGTCCCCAGACTGTGATGTTCTTTGATAGCAATATAATTTATGATCAGGGAAAGTATTATTAACTTTCTAGATCACAGTTTTCTCAAATACAGACCTACAACAAAGATGCTTTTTTTTTCTATCTTTAGTTTTAAGATCTCTGAAAAAAATAGGTTGGTTTTAAAATGTATTAATTTCCCTATAAAATTCTACCTTAGTTTGATTGCAATCAATCTGATAAGGACATTATTTACAACAAAGTAGGAATTGACAGAGTCAATGAAAACATTTCTTGTGCTCCTTTTTGGCATTTCTGCTTGGATTATGTGTTTCTCCTTTCATACATAATCATGTTCTTTTCCAAGCAGAGTAAGCCTGGGGATGCAGCCAAGTCCAGTTCCTATTATCTCCTAAACTATGATAGTCACACAAGGAGCAAATCTCTACGATATTTTTCAAGAATAATGAAAAGTCACATAAGAGCAGCAAAATTATCCACCTAAAATACCAAGCAGCTGTGGCACTGGCAGGGTTTTCTAAGCTGGTATCACATCAGAGCGCTGTTCTTGGCTCTTCTGCCTGTCTTTCAGAAAACCACTGTGTCCCTGGCACAAGAGTGCTCTCTTCAATCACCACCAGTCATCAAAACCACTACATTCTATGCGCCTGCTAAGGCTCCAATTAGTCAAGTCAGAGACAACTTTTATAAGAACAGACATGATGAAGTTTGAACCTTTTCACAGTAAACTCTGAGCTGGGGTCAGACACCATCTAGATTAGGCAGCAAACGTGTGAGAATACTGAAAAACTCTCTGAAAAGAAATGGCAAAACTGTAATCCAAGCTACCAAACCCTTTTTAAAACTCTCTTCTATTGGACCAAGATTCCCACTATTTGGATTTTGATTACTTGCTGGAATGATGAATGCCTCTCATCAGCCTTTCATGAAATATTTCTGAAAATCTGATCTGGTGCCTTTTGAATATGAGAGTTTTTACAAGTATAACCATATAACCCAGTGGGGGTGCTATGGGGAATCTTCATCTGACATCTCATCGGGTAGCTATTCCATGATTGGTGTCACAGCTTTTGCTTGATTATTTTTTTTTTCTCTTTTAGTAATGGTCCACACAGATGCTAGAGGAAACTTTTAGCATTTTTATAATGAGGAGAGTTTTCCGGTAGTTCTTTATCTAAGCTGAATATAAACCAGAAAATATTTTTGTTTGTTTGTTTTGACAACAAAGGGTCAAATTTTTCACTGTTTGTGAGTAAGTCTAAATTCAGGGCTCTGTCCCTATATGTAGAGTGGTTCCAGACAGAGTTACTGATGTCAGTTCTGGCCTTACTGTATTTTACTACTGCTGGCCTCTTAAAGCAATTTTATTTACTCTGTCTTGTATAGTGAAAGCTCTTTCCCCCACTATTATTTTGTGATGTACTTTCTGTAGGCAATAGGAGAGATTCATTTTTATTTTTGTATTTTGTCAACTTGTACTACATGTATATATGATGTGAGGTCTCAGTAAATCGTCTATACAGACAGCAATAACATACCATATTGGAAGAAGTGGAAACATAACCTTTACATTATTTTTGTTCCTTGTCAACACACAACATGAATTATGTTCCTATAAGTGAAATCAGGCTTTTGCCATGAAGCTTTCATAATCTCACAAGAACAATTTGCACTGAATACCATACTAACTCTCTAGTTTTCATTCTACAAACAGTAAAAATTAATTCAAGAGACTGCAAATTTGTTTTAGAGAGCGAATACTTGCTACTACAAAAGAACAGAGATTCCAAACAACTTTCATCATAACTAAAAGACCTATAATTTGATACATTCTGTTTTATTGTAGTTTTTAATGGTCACCCCATTAGTTACTTTAGATTAGCCCCTGGCTTTTAATGCTGACTTCCAGTTATAACGGGCACTTGTGTACTAAAGGAATGTCATTAATTTCTTACCCAGAGTACATACAGAACTAATCAACAGACTATTGAGGTGACCACAAATTGCAAATCCTGCAGATACAGCCACCTCAGTGTGATAAATGAAGCAAAATGTTACAGGAATAGTACTTCAGAAGCAATCAATAAAACAGAACTTCTCTTTTTTTTTTTGCATGAAGATCATGGCTTCTCCTTATCCTAGTGTATGTCATAGCTACATAGATACCTAGTCATAGATGGCAATCTTTTCATTATGAAGTTATTCTTATGCTTAATTACATATAATATTATTTTTATTCTGGATTTTTATTATTCCATCATCATCCCTCTGAGTCATCTGCATATCTGAAATTAAAAATATCAGGCCACTCTTCTTAGCTACCTGCTTCACAAAAATTTAGCCTCCTCGTACCCCATATAATTCATGCGAAGGTTGTGGAGAGAAATAGGTGCCTGTAAAAAATCTGGGGGAGGAATTCAAATTCATTCAATTCAGGTATTCTACTCAATTAATGGAGTAGAGTGGTGGTTAAAGGTCTACCTGTTTTCCTAAATCAACAGGACAAGGCAAACACTTTGATCAACCTGAAGTCTGGTTTCCTAAATTTTCTTGCTGAAGGAATGTGGCATTACGGTGGTGGGTTTTAGTATACAAGGGTTATGGAGCCACAAGAAGAGCAAGAAAATGAGATCCTGGGCTTAAGACTGACACTGGCATGTCTAGGTGAATGAATGAGGTGTTTGGATCCTGCTCCCAGGATCTGTGTTGACTTTTTTAAACTAATGAAGATATGAAAACCCATTTCAGGGAGGCAGGTTCAAAGCATTTTGCCTTCTCTTAGAGAAGACTTGTGGCACCAAACCACAAGTACCTGAATTGGGCTCTCAGTTCTTCAGCTGATCTTGTACTTCCCTAATGCCTGCGTGCAGACTCGCTCCATTTCACAGGTCTGAAGACTTTTCTGAACATAGGCAAGTGGAGTAATGTGGATCTTATCTTCTGTGTCCTGAATTCAGACACATCTGATCTAATGTAGGCAACTATAGTTCACATTCCAGATCACTTGGCTGATATAGAAAATCCCCCAAAGGTTTGAAACCCTGGAGAGAGGCCTCCAGGGTCTGTGTTGGGTATGTCAGGATGTAACAGTCTCAGAAATACCACAATTTATCTGGGAACTGAGGAGAATAAGGGTTTATTTATCTAGTACTGTTAATGGGAACATTTTGTTTATAAATTTAGTAATTTAAGAGAGAAATGAAGATGAGAAAAAGTAGATGTCAAGCACCAGTGGGGGCCAGCAGCTTCCTGAGTAAGTTCCGGAAACAGTGTGTGCTCACTGGGGCAGTGGCCACTGCTGGGGAGGATTAACAAATATTCAAGGCAATCATAAACACTAGATGAGCAAGAAACAGTCACCAAAGTCTATGCAGATACACGGGGGGTGAAGTTGCACTCTATCAGAAAATAACAAAAACCACCTGTGACTCAGAATGATTTGGTTTGGAAGGGATCTTAGAGATCATCTAGTTCCAGCACTCCTGCCACAGAGAGGGACACCTACCACTAGACCAGACCTGGCCATGAACACTTCCAGGGATGAAGACTCCACACCTTCTCCAAGTAGCCTTGCCATCCTTAGAATATCCAATCTAAACATTTCCTCTTTCAATTTAAAGCCATTCCTCCTTGTCCTGTCATTACATGCCCCTGTATAAAGTCCCTCTCCAACTCTCTTGTGATCCCCTTTTAGGTAGGAGAAGGTGCTGTAAGGTCAGGTACCTCAAAGCCTTCTCTGCTTCTAAGATGTTCAAATAAGAAGGGTTTCCTAAAGTCAGTGACTGGTGTGTGGGAAGAGGGTTACAACACAGACAAGCCTTTAAAAAGATGCCTTCATTAAGTCAAATCCTAAAGTCCACAATTATCCCCCATTGATACAGATGTGTGATAATTTTACAGAAATTAATTTCTCTGAGTTAGAGTGGGATTTTCACCTAACATCCATCTCCATGACTGTGCCATTCATTATCATGAAAACCCCCAAACTCTTGTAATCTTATTTGTTCCAGGAAAATATTTCTCGGGGTTTGGAGTACTTTACCTATATTAACATTCTTTCTTGATGGGTTTTCTTTGCAGGTGAAGAGGTCTTTACTCATTTCCTTATTTTTGCAAACACTGAATGCCTGGTAGCTCCTAATGAAATCCATGAGATATTGGCTGTTTACCACCTTTAGAAAATAAGGCTAGAGTTTTTCTTAATTTGCTTAATTTTGTATTTCAGAGGTTACATATCTGTGTAAAAAAGATTTATACCTTTCAGCACAGTTCTAGGTTTCTTTTTAATCAGTGTCATTATTTAATTTTAAACAATTACTCACTTCCTAAAAATCTTGCAGTTTTACAATATTCCTAGTCAGCACAAGTTCAATACAAATAGTAAGACACTAAAATATTGCCTTTCACAAAACAAAACAGTTGCTGCAGTTCCCTTAAATTTATTATTGTATTCCATCATATTTATGAAGATACATCACACTTATGAAACGCAATACAAACAAAGAGGCAGTTAGCAACAAAGCAAAATAGCTCGTTATATACTTGGCATGGCAGTTTCATTACTGCCCTACACAAATTTCACTGTTGTAATAAGAGAAGTAGTAAATGTAAGTTGTTTTGAGACTAAAAGCACAGCATGCCTGAGTTCTGTGTAGCTCCGAAAGTTTTGATTTTATGAATCATAATATCTTAACTTGAAATTTACATTAAAAAGTGCTAAAATGATAGAAAGGAATTGTGAGACTCAAGGTCATCTCATTTAGGTATCCTAAATGCCTCATTCTTATTATTAGAATGAGTCCTCTGAAATAAGTTGTGGAGAGAGAGGGAGACGGAGGTATTTTTGAACACCTTAGAGATATTTGGTCTGTTTAGGCATTTAGGTCAGGTAAAGTGGCTCTTATTCCAACCAGTCAGGCCATATAACGGGGGGCATTAATGCTGTGCAGCTGGCAATGGCTTGTTTTATGTAATTGTCATGTTTTTAGAAAACAGGCAGAGTCCATTTAAGGCAAACCACACTTACCCAAATAATTTGAAATGTATATTAGATTTTAGTATGGGGTCTTTGTCTGAAGTAGGCTCTTAGGAGTCTCAGCAAATGGAGTATCCATAATTGTTCCATGAAAACCTTTCCAGCGTTTGTTTGTCTGACTGCTAATATATGTTGTCTTCTACATAAGGATATATATAAGGCTATAAAACTCTATATAAAATTAACTGTTCCATTATTCTTTATCCATAATATATATGTGTGTGTGTATATATATATATTCTGTGTTGGGACTGAGCAGTAAGTGTATGCTTCTTACTATAAAGATTATAGTTATTATTTATCAATTTCAAATTGTGGCTACTACATTAAGATGAGAGCCATCATTTCTTTTTCCTGGGAACTGTGGTGACTGGGTCTTTTTCAGAGATACTTCCATTGTGCTTAGCTACAAGGCTGGTGGATTAAAAACTCCAATCCTACATTTATAAATCAAACAAGATATAAATGTTTCCTGCTATGCACTGGTAAAGTTTTAGATTAGTCAATGATGTGGTTTCGGCCCATGCCCTGTAAAACTCTCTGAAATACCTCCTGACATACTCCAGGAGTGAGTCTGGCCAAAAGACATGTGCAAAGATGAGACAGCTTCAGTGTGGTCACCTTTTTTGAAAGCCATGTCATGGAAATGCCAGATCCAATGCCAGATGGGTTATGTGTCAGAGCAGTACCCTGTGCAATTTCAGTTTTTTGCCTGCTATCTGTTAATTTTTGCTTTTTGTGGGGAGCTGAGAGTATATTAAAAGCCTAACCCAGATGTCAGTACCCTGGATTTGGACTGCTAGAAGATAAAATCCTACTTTCACCAGTTTCTTTTTTTTTTTTTTTTTAAATCAAGTTGATTAAAATCACGTACTTTTGTTGTGCCATAGGCCTTTCACTATAAAATGGGGTATTATTCCCTTATTTGACATCTCTCTATCTCTCAAGATGGATATCCATTCCTGACTGAAATGAGGAAGCCCTATGAGCATCCAGGTGTATAATAAGACAGATTACTTTTCAAGGTGCATATTTATCAAAAAAACTGTAATGGTGGGAATTTCATTCTCTTCTCTGAGGCAATTTTAGTAGCTGTTGCTTGTATTAAAATTAGAGTAAAAAAATTACCAATGCTTCATTATGGATAATTAACCTGTCATAAATTTAAAAAAAAGAGAAAAAAATAAAATAAAACAAATAAATAAATAGAAGGCAGACAAGACTTTACACTGAAATAATTGATATTCAAAGTGGAGAACCTTCTAAAGGAAAACTTGCAGCTTTGGAAGAAAACTTTTGTTCCCATTACACTGCCATATCCCTTAAGACTTCTAAGTATAAAACCAGTGGGACTGTCTGTGCTGAATTATTCTTTTCTCATTAAGTTTGAATTTTAATAGTGTTATTTTCCCCTGTTCTTTCATTGGGGGAATTATTTAGAGTTGTACATTCCTTGCAGATTCATTTGCCTTAGGAGTACAAACCCACCAAACCAGAAAAGTATACACAATTTTCACAAGCACTTGTGGACAGAAGCCACCAAACTTTTGACTACGAGATGCTCATTGTGACTGCAGCATAACATAGGATGGTGATAAGCTTTAAAGCTCTCAAACCCACCAATGGCCAGAGAATCATATTTAAGATCTATCTCAAAGAATTCATCCAGAGATTTGCAGCACATCCTGAGTTGCCATAGCATACTGCTTCTTGGACCACCATCACCTGCTTTTAAGCTGGGTAAACTTAAGACCTATTCCCAGTTTTTCACAGCAATACTAATTATTTTCAGATACTTTGGGGACAAGAAACACAATGAATACTTGTTTATTAAAAAATAAACCACTTCTGAATGACAAGTGTAACTAATCCCTTGCGCATGGTAATGAATATCCAATCAGGCACATTGTATTTTTTACTGTATATGCCTTTAAAGTGAAGCACAGCACTGTCCTTTAGAGACCTAAAAAGGAAGTTCTGATCAGTAGTTCAGTATAAACTATATACTTATTATGACTAAATACAGAACCCTTCTGAAATTGTTCACAGCTTCAAACACACCTGCAACATAACTCCATTGACTGCAGGGAACTCAGAACACACTTGGGATGAATTTGGTCCTAGGAGTTTAAAGCTTGAAGGAAAATCTAAAGGAACCAAGGGAAATCAAGAATACTGAATGAATTCCTGATGCATATGTATTCTTTTATTGAATTGTTTCCTCCAGGGTTTATTATGGATGCATAAATTTCTGTTAGAAAAAGGTGTTCAAGATTTATTTTTTTAAAGACAAAGAAAGAACCATACCATGAAGGATTATAAAATTATCATATATATTAATCTGCCGTTGAGACAGAAATTTCAGCCAAGTTTATAAGATGGTTAAGTAGTAGTCATCTTTACATAGTGAATTTGAAATGTTTTAGGCTTCAGTGATTATGAGTGCCTCAGGCTGTAAGATGTTCTGCCACATTCACATACATCTCACATCTCTCCTTGCAGGCTTGTATTCTTGGAGGATGTTAGGAGATAACAGCAACCCATCAACAAGTCCTATCAGTGGCAGCCAAAATTCTGCTGCTGACAGTTTCCATGATCAACTAATCAATCTCAAATTTAGCTCACCTGTTTTTTTACCAGGTAAACCAGATGCAATTACATCACTGAGAGGACAAAAGAGAAAATCACCAAGCTGTGGTCCTTTCATGAAAATTCATTACAGGAGAACTGTTCTAAATTTTTATATTCTCTTCTGAATAAATGACTGGTGCCCCTGTACAGACAGTTAAATGCATAGGTGTGGAAACAAAACAACAATGAAAGAAAATATCTGACTCACAAGTCTCACTTGCTTGGATCCACTTGAATGGATTTTAAAGCTCTAACTATTAAAAATGTATCTTTAAGGCAGAGTGCAATTAGCATCCAGTGCTGAGAACGCTGCTACCACCAGATGTTGTTCTGTTCAACATGGTTCATCATACCTAAGCTTTTTCCACTGTCGTGCAAAGACCCTATCTAATTAATAACCCCATCTAAACAGACTGAGCTTTTAATTAAGGCCAAAGCAGTGCTGGCAAGGCATTGATCCAATAAGTTATTCAATCAAACACACATTACTGCTTTGGTGGCCTTTAGGGAGTATTTTCTCCCAATTCAAGTTACTTAGAACAGAGACAGTATTTGGCTATGACCAGTAGATGCTGCAATAATATAAATAAAATAATCACCAACTACATTCAAAATCATCAATAAAGATAAAATAGCCTAGTAATTCTACTATGGCCACAATCTTATATCCACTACAAGGTAGAAATTGGCTGCTCATGGTTTGGATAGGTACACTCTTTGCTGGGTGAAAAACTTGCTGGAATGACAGGCCCAGAGTTGGTGAATGGAGTTACACTCAACTGGCCACTAACGGTGTTCCCATTCAGCCCACTGAAAGCTCAGTATTGGGGCCAGTCCTGTTTAACATCTTTATCGATGATTTGGGTGAGAGGATTGAGTGCATCCTCAGTAAGTTCATAACCAACACCAAGTTAAGTGGGAGTGTTGATCTGCTGGGAGGGCAGGAAAATTCTGCAGAAGAATTTGGACAGGCTGAATCGATGTGCTGAGAACAACTGCCTGAGGTTCAGTAAGGGGAAGTGCCAGGTCCAGAGCATGGATTGCAACAAGCCCTCACAGCGTTACAGGCTGGGGACAGAGTGGCTGGAAAGCTGCTCTGCAGAAAGGGACCTGGGGGTGCTTCTTGACCGTGGGCTGAACATGAGCCAGCAGTGCCCAGGTGGCCAAGAAGGCCGATGGCATCCTGGCTTGCATCAAGAATAATGTTGTCTGCAGGACCAGGGCAGTGGCTGTCCCCCTGTGCTTGACATTGGTGGGGTCACACTTCAAATCCTGTGTTCAGTTCTGAGGCTCTCATTTCAAAAAAGACATTGAGGTGCTGTAGTGTGTCCAGAGAAGGGCAATGGAGCTGGTGAAGGGTTTAGAACACAAGTCTTAACAGTGGCTGAGGGCTTGTTTAGCCTGGACACAAGGAGGTTCAGAGGGGACCTTATCTTTCAAAAGGAATGGGAATATTTATCACCAAGATCTTGGCTTGTCCATATTATTGAATAAGCTATGTAATAAATGTAGAAATTAAACATCTCCTCTCTGTGCCAATACTTCATAAGTTATCACAAATTAACAGATGCTATAAATCCTTTGTAGACTTCTAGGACTATCATTGTCATCAACCAGTCTCAGTCCTTTCACAGACAGCACATACTCATCCCTGTATTCACATAAATGTATGCACTGGACTAATATCTCTGCTAATAATGAGGGGAAAAATAAGTATTAACCATTTAGAGAATAAAAGTTTAGGAGGAAAACATTAAGGAAAATAACCATTTTGACTGAGGTTAAATTGTGAATATTATAGTATTTATTCTATGTCTCAAGGTAAAGCATCCTGTATAACATGAATAGGGGTTTGAAATAAAGGAAATTGAGCCAGATCAAATAAACAAAGCCCCTGCAGGAAAGACAACTTAAAATCAGTTGCAAATTACAGATGAATGGTGTACTTCTTGTATTCCTGTGAATTTTTATGTTGCTTACAGAGTCTAGCTCAGTTATTTTCAGTCTGCCTTTAATTTTATTGAGCAGTCACGTTTTTGCCTTACTGCTTACTCTCCTCAAACGTCGTTCAAGAATTTTAAATCATTCCTAATCCTAATGTAACCAAAGATAACACTACAGGCTAAACCTGATGTACCTGATTAACATTTTTCCTTTAATGGGAACTCTTCATGCCACAGAAATTTAACTAAGTCTGTGTAGCATGTACATTATTCTAACAAATATCAGAAAAAAAGATGAGAGATGGAAGAGAGATGGAATGAGAGATGGTAATGCAAGATAAGAGACAGAGATTTCTATGTTCATCTTGGAGATTTAATATAGGTACTACTTGGCTGACATTTCCATATTAGGAATAAAAGAAATAGAAATGTCCCTCACTCATAGACTGCAAAACGTAGTGTAGTAATTACTAAGCAATTATACCACAAATCTGTGCATTCCTCTTTAGAACACTTCCTGAAATGTAAAGTTTTTCCACCTTTGCCTACCCTAATAATTTTCAGTCCTCTCTAGGAAGAATATGAATTCTAATGAAACACTTAAAAAAAACAATGAATAAATCATTGAGTTAATCCCCCTTGACAATGCATGTGCTGAAAAACCTAATTCCTAATTTCCATTCACACACACAAAAAAATGAAATTTTCTCTTCATTAAAACTAAAATAACAGATGTGAAGTGTTTTTATTAATATTGATAGCAAGCAATAAGTATTTAAAAGCTTTTAATGCTATATATGGTATGCAAGGTATAAGCAAATCATCCCCATGGGACTGAGTGGTGATGATAGTTTACCAGTGATTGTTGGTGATTAAGGTTTTATTTTCTCCATGACATTAAAAAGTCAGAAAGAAAATAGCAGTACTAACACACAGCACAGGCCTCATTATCATGTTCTTTGTTCATAAAACCTACTGAATGTCATTGACAGTCATAAATATCCAGCGGCAAGTGTAAAAGTAGAAAGGGGAAAATTTTAACTTTCAAATTATCTAAAGAATACAGTAGAAGAAATACTTCATTTTATTTTTCTTTGTTGTGCTCATGTTGAATATTAAGACTTCCTATTTGACAGACACCAAATCCCCTCATCAAAAGAAAAACTTATATACATATTTGCACTGAAGTTTATTAATAAATCCATATAAAAATCAGTCGTAGAATCAATCATGGAATCATAGAGTTCCAAATTGGAAGGAATTAAAAGGAAATGAATGGAGCTCCACAAAAAAATCAGTCTTACCAACATTATGTAGGGACTTGAAAAATCTAATTGGAATTTAAGCATGTTTGTATAGAGGTCATATATACATAAATGGAAGGACTGGTGCTACAGAAATGTTAGGGCTACACTAAAAAGGATTCAAGTGGTGAAGCAGCCCCAAAAATCTTCACTGGACTTCTCATACTTGTGTTTTTACCAAAATATTCAGTACTACCTAAATTTAAAGATTCTCCCATTTTAACATCCAGGAAACCAACTTTGCTTGCTTTGAACCTTGACAAACCATCAGGATATTGTCTGTTCTGGATATGTTGCATAAGCTGAAGGCTGTAGGTACACTTAGGCAGTACCATATTGCTCTGAAAAAGCTAAGTCATGGAACAGAAGCATCTCAATTCTACTTCATTCTTATGTAAAGTTTTTATTTCAGAGTAATATGATCAAGATGACAGAGTTGGCTAGTTGAAAGGTTATGAAAGAACTCCAGATTCTTGATTTCCACTCCATTTCCTCTGTGTTGAAACACATCATGTCTTCAGAAGAGTAATTGTATCCCGGGGAAGCAGAACTTTCAGAGACAGAACTTTCTGTCATTTCAGCAAGATGCTTCACACCTCACACTTTGATGAGCAGATCAGCACAAAGAAATATAAATTGAACACAAAATACATGCCAGCTCATTTTTTCCTACATAGAAATATGTCCTAATAAATTCCTCATATTTGAAATGAGGCTTTAATGAAATGAAGTATAAAGTACAAACAGCTCTCCATGTCTTTGGCAAATTGAATCCTTACTGCTCTATTCAGTAATGGTCATAAAAATACTTCCAAGAATCTTTAGAAGCATATTTTAAATTATTCCTTTAAGCCTACTCAGATCTGCCTTATGATGAATGTGGGAGGTTGAGTGAGAGCAGCTTATATGCGAATGAGCGGGGGGGGAAATGACAAGGGACAGATTTAATAATAAGAAAGGTGTTTGTTACATATTCTTATAGTTTCTTTTCCTTAAGTATGTATCGTGGCCCCATTCTTACTTCCTTCTAAGTAAGTAATCTATCTAAGCAGACATTATTTCAATGAAAGAGCCTACTGGTTATAATTTATATTGTCTTCTTGCACTTTTTCCGGTGTTTTTATCTCTCTAACTTTCAGTTACAGAATCAGCCAAAGCATTTTACCAATCACAGTATTTCTAAGATGTTTTTCATCTGAGCTCCACAACTGAACAAATGTAATAGCTTTAGTGTAAAACATCATTATCTAGGTTAATTTTGCTACCTACATCATGCAAGTTCTGTGTTCTTCAAATTACTTTAAACTTACAAGGAAAATATTTTCTTGGTCAATACAATGTTGAAGACTTCTAGTCTTCATTGAATTGTATTTACAGCATGATTTCAAATTAAAATTAAATACAGATTTTCAGACTGTCACAATTCTTCAAAAAGTGCTTAAAAGACAACTGCAATTATTTCAAACAAGTAACAAACCATTGACTGAGCAAGTGTACTCAAGTGTTTTTATTAGCATCTTGATTTGTTCCAACACATCTGTCTCAAAGCACAACAGCTGTCCATCAAGACAGCTATGATCAAGGAAAAGATCAGACCTTCTAAAAACCAGCACACCAAGGGTATATCTCACATGCAGGTAATAAGGCAGAATGACAGTGGTAAACAACATGACATCTAAGGGGTGCTGCCTTAGTCAGCTTAGAATCCAGCTTCATTGACTGCTGCCCAACAGGGAAAACACACAGACCTTTTCATACCACTGAGCATTAATTAGGCTGCTACTGGTCTTCTCTTGCTACCAGTTATAAATATTAATATCGTATTATGTTTTATTCATTTCTCTAAGTGGCAACTTTAGGATTCTTCCCATTTTGCGTGGGCCTCTATAACATGGCACACAAAAATGTGCTAAATGAAACAAAAAGTCAAAGTGAAAATGATTTCTATATTTATCATGGAGGCAAAAGAGTGGTCACACTTTACTGTCACTGCACTGGTTAAGTGCCCTCTATTTTCTCAGAGATAAGATTCCTACTGTGTAACTGCTATACTCTCTTTGCATCCCTTTATTCATCACATACAGACCAGGTTACACTTTTGATTCTCAATGCAATTACTCTCCAGACCATCCTGAGTTTCCCAATATTGTCCCAATTCTGTGTAGTTCTTTTTAATTGAGGGGCACAGATTACATACAGATTGCATGTGCCTTTCTTTACTATGAGACAGTCTCATGGGCATGTCTCACAGTTTATAACTGGGAATCAGCTAATTATGCTCTCTCACATTTCTTCAATATAATAATTTCTACTCAAAAAAGAAAAAAATATGTCTGATGTCTGCTTTGTAATTCTGGGATTGAATTCTTCTGATAACAGATCATTGACCTGCTTAACATGTTTTCTTTGGATGGCACAAGATATCCACTCTAGAGGGTATTCTCTTCCAATTCTCAAGTGATTGTTAAAAAAGTTTCAAGTAGCAAGCTGAACTCTTGGATGCTTGAGATGGAAGAAGTGGATTCCATTCACGTTTTCTAAATGTACATTTAGGCAACAGAAGGTGGCACTGGAGAACTGAGATTTAATTTCTACTTCTGCTGTGGTCATGAGTCACAGCTGCCTTTGAGCAAATCCATCCCTCTTATTTTGCCTCATGTTTTCTTTTGAAGATAAATCTGTTTAAAGGTTTCAGCTTAACAACACAGAAATCTGCAGCTCTCTCTATAGGAGAATTGAACTGCAGAATAGCACTTCCAAAAAAAAAGAGGGACATCTTTCCATAGCTAGGTAGAACAGCATTCAAGGATAGGAAAAGCATACATTTTCTGGTAGAAAAGACCTGTTTGTAGCTGTCAGAATAGACTGCTCTCCATAAGCATCTAATAAAAGGACATTAAACAACAGACAGGTAGCTGTGGCCCCTGATACAAGGGCAGGCCAGAAGCAGGATTCAGAAGCATGTTATGACACATTAAGGGTGTAAGCAAAAGCCAGAAGCCAGTCTAAAGAATGAAATTTGATTAGTCTTTCTTTGATGAGTCTTTGCTAGAGTGTATACTTAAACCAAATAGCAACAAGCAAAGCCAGGAATGCATTACACTAAGCATCTATATATGAAACACAGGAGGGAATCTGCAGTCAACTACATGTGATCTCAAATGTCTTGCTTGAGAAAGAAATCCTTACTAGGCAATTTGAAGTTCTTTTAATCTGGATTTAGCTGAACATCTGGAATCAAAGGAAAGCAGTCTCAACCGAGATGCCAGATGTAGATTTTTGCTACATTTACTTTGCTCTATGATGTTGGCCAACATGGCAATGATCATGTTACTAGAAATACTCTTGAACTACTTATAGAATGTTCTCTGTTGATAAGCCAAAAACATCCTCCATGGTTCCAAGAAGTGCTACACTCCTAAAAAGAAGAGTAGCAAACATAGTATTTTGGATGTGCTTAGATAAGGTAAAAAGACAATGAAGAATAGTAAGAAACACTTGAGGATTCTCCAAACTAGACCCTTTATTTTTCTGTGATGAGAAGGCTATTCCCAAGATGGCAACTCAGTGGAAGCTCTCTCAGAGGTGTTTCTAATAAAACATAAAATATTTCATATGGCTTAAACTACAGGAAAATATCCCCAGACAAGATAGCTATATTTCAGTTAAATCTCTAATGGAAAGATATAAACTTTAAAATCTCATAAATACTAAACAAGAGAATGAGAAATTACTCCAACAAAACAGGTCTTAAGACTTTGTGCTGAAGGAGAGAAGGAAAGGTAGGGAAAACTGAGCAACTGCTCATGTTATCACAGTCAGACAACAGTTCAATTCTCCTACTCACACACTGACTAAATTTGAAAAGTCAATGGCATTACTCACATAGTTACTCACCTCTTTATGACTAAGACTATGCAAATCTCTCGTAGACAATAAGGAGCAATGGCATAACTCTACTTATGCTTCACACTTTTTTTGGTGAAATGTTATCCCTTCTTCCTGGGAAAAATCTTCCCCTTATCAAAACAACTCTGTAATTTGGTGCCCATCCAAACTTACTGACAGATAAAGATACCAAGAAGACCCATTCATCCTGTCTCATTTTCACGCCATCCTCCTCTTCTCAGCCTTCCTGAGCTCTTTACCTCTACAGAGAGGGAGACTTACGTTTGCAGTGTCTGCACATAGCTGCCAACACTCAAAACCAAACCCAAACCAAAACAACAAAAAATACACCACAACCAAAAAAACCCCCAAAAAAACCCAACAACCAAATGGTTTCCCATTCTGAGATAGGTGCAGGTATAAAACACCAGTCTGCATTCCTGAAATCTCCAGCATTAAAGACTGAAGTGCTCAGGTTTATGTTATGGTCTGTAGGGTTTTAGGTGATATTTAATAGCATCCACTGGAAACATGGCAGAATTATTGCAGAGAGAAGAGTACACTTCTGAGATGTACAGTCTATGCTGCCTTTGTTTACTAGGTTCCCTGTGAAGTAAAAGCTGGCACAAGAAAGACACGTTGCTCTGATAATTTTAATTAAAGTTTTTAATGCATCACTGGATACCAAAAACTAAATATCAATCTCATCAGCTGTTCTGCCGCTACTCTTTCCCCAGAAACACACACAGCATATGGAATAGAGAGAACTTAAGATCTAATCACAAACCTTCATTAACTAGAGGGCAGATTTCAGCATTTTTTATGGGTCAGAGATATCCAGGAGCCCCACTGTCATGTGCTATTGGCAACAGAAAAGGTTAGCTACAATCTGCCCGAGAGTCCCCTCAAATACACATGAGGGCAAGAGAACTTTCCCAGAGCCAAGCGCTTTATTCCCACCTCCTGGAAACTGACATAGAATTTCCTTGAATAAATGACTAATCAAACTGTACACAGAAAGTCCTGCTTGGCAAAACATTTTCATAAAGAGAAGACATATCTAGATGACATAGAAAATGTGGCCATAATTGCAAATAGTTTATGGTTAATGCCATAAGCAGTGCCAGAACCTCTGAATTTATTAAAGTTATCACAAATGCTCAGGAGTATTTATCTTCCTCACTTTTCCTACATTTCTCCTTAACTCCTCATGTTTCTCACATCCCTTAAACTCTAAAGCATGCTACCTATTCCCTAATGCCAATCTCTCAGCTTGCCAAGCCAAAAAATGCAGATTTCATCTGTTCTCTGGGGTTGCAGCCACGAGGATACTGTGGGCTACCCCAAGTTCTGTGTATGAGCATACAAATTCAGCTACTAATGGTTGCATTTATAATGTTTATATAATATGCACCCACATGTGCACTATCCTCTATTTCCCATCATGATTTATTCAGTAGATGGTCTAACTGTAGTCTGGGAACTAGGAACAAATCAACAGAAAAAATTATTTACAGGAAACAAGAATAGGAATTCCTCTTCTCTGATCTTCTAAATCCTGAGAGAACTGGAAAGACCACAGAAAAATATCAAACAAAATGCTGAAGGAGTTTGTTGACATCAAACTGGAAAATTATCATTCATTCTTCCTTAAGTCAATTAAATCTGTTCCTGCCAATATAATAAACCCTGGTGTAAAAACAAAGGGTTCCGTATTGCTTTACACAGGAGTTGAAACTATGAAGAAGGTCAATATCAATGTGTAAACTTTTACATTTCCCTGCTATTCTTTTCCTTTATATATGAGCCATCAAAAATATCCCAACAAACTGTAGAGTAAATCAATTTTTTTCATCAAGTAAGCAAATAGAAGACTTGTGAGGAAAAATGATTCTACCAAAAGTCAAAGCATATATGTTTAGGAGATTAGAACATATAAACGTTGCAACGTATCTTCAATATATCTTATATTTGAGAATATTGCAGTGAAAAAATCTGCATGGTTATGGTCCACAGTTACACACATGGCTTAAGATAAAATATCCAAAGAAGAAAAGTCATTATCTATCTAAGTTGTCTCCCGCCTTGATTACTGTCTCCAGGTGACACATTTGCTCCTTTTACAAATTGTTGGTGAGCATCAGTACCTTCACATGAAATGTAAAATATTAACAGAGAATGTAAATAAACATATAAACAGTGGAAGTGGAGTCAGTGATATCCAATAATTAATAAAAGCCTTAAAATTGAGGCCTCCCCAAAAGTTAGGGGAAAAAAACAACTCTCCATTTTCATAGAGACACCCAGCACTGATGGAATGAATTCATATACAATTTACCATGTCACCATGAGATACTCAAATGGGAGCTACTCAAAACATTACCTCTACCTGGAATGTTAATGGAATCTACATCATATCAGTTTGGGTTTTTAAGACAAGGTGAAGAGAAGTATCTGCTAAATCTTGTTGGCACTGCCTTGAGAGAAAGGTAAGATAAAGCAAGGTCCTTAGTTTTTTCTGCTCAGTCTGTGATCCAGTCAGAAGAACTCAAGAGGTAGATCATATCAGTGCCAGTTTTTTGATACCCTGTAATTTCACACCACTATGGATTATTCAACCATGACTGTTCCTTCAAAACCACTATTTAATCATAATGTGAGATAGATTTAGATACAGTGGAATGACTGTAGGACAAATACAGACATTTGTGAAGTTGTTTAAAACTTAGCTAGCTAGTCCTTAAGTATGCATTCTAAAATTTTTCGTTCTTTGAGCCTATCAGAGTAAATTTTTTGAGTGAATATTTTTACACAAACAGCCCAGCCTTCCTGCAAATGAGGAAAGATATTGGTTTTGTTCAGACCAAGAAGCATAAAAATCTTTGCGAGTTCAAGTACCTGCACCATCTGGGAAAGAAACAAAGAAACAAAATACTTGACAGAGCATTCCTCCTTGCCTCAGAAATGCTTTAGCATCCCGTGAGATTTTCCCTAAATACGAGCATCTGAAGATCTCTTCCTGTGTAGTTTTGCAGAACACCATATCCATACTGAACATGTTCCACCCAGGAGAGTCAGAAATTCCTCAGACAGTAAGGTACTGCTCCTCCCCACCACTGCCTCTTTCACTCCCCACACCCCCACCCCACCAATCCTCCAAGGAAGAATTCGATTCTGTGTTCAGGAAATGAGGGAAAGGATGCTGTCTGGGGATTCCAACAGTCCCAAAGGGGTTATGTATCACAATTCATATGCAAAAGGGTATAGAAAAGGTTGCACTGCTAATATGAATGCCAGCATTTGATTACATAACCATAATATGTAAATTGTATGCAATTTTATGTAAATTAGAATAGAGAGATTCTTTAATTTCTCTTTTTTAACCTCAGACTGTTTCT
The DNA here is from genome assembly GCA_013396655.1 of Campylorhamphus procurvoides. Taxonomy (NCBI): domain Eukaryota; kingdom Metazoa; phylum Chordata; class Aves; order Passeriformes; family Dendrocolaptidae; genus Campylorhamphus; species Campylorhamphus procurvoides. The sequence continues at coordinate 37,178 of WBMV01000512.1, read as the reverse complement.
ATTTTGTATTTGTAGTTATTTCAAATGAATGACTCTGCAGTTACTTCTAGAAATCCTTTTCATAAACTAAGAAACCTTGCTTTAAGTAGTGTGAGTTTTTTTCCCTTACTTGCTTATTAATTTCTTTTCCTTCTTCAACCTGTTAGTGAGTTGCCCAAGGCTTCCACCAAGTTATTCTATCACATCCCTCCTCGGCTAAACTGGGGAGAAAAAATATAAGGGTCGTGGGTCCAGATATAAAGAGGGAAAGCTCACTCACCAGTTACCAACATGGGCAGAACAAACTCAATTCAGGGAAATTAACTGAATTTATTACCAATCAAATCAGGATAGGACAATTAGAAATAAAGCCACTTCTTAAAAACACCTTCCCCCACTTATCCATTTCAGGCTCAACTTCACTAATTATTTTGTCTATCTCTTCTCCTACAGAGGCACAGGGGGACAAGTAATGGGATTTTCAGTCAGTTCATCACAGGTTGCCTCTGCTGCTCCTTCCTCCTCAGCAGGTCTCCTCTCATACTTTTCTCCTGCTCCAGCAAGGGTTACTTCCCACAGAGTCACAGAATCAGAATACTTTGAGATGGAAGGCATCCACAAGGAAGATCAAGCCCTGATCTTCAGTGAATGGCTCATACAGCCAGTCCTTCATGAACTTCTCCAACATGACTCTTTCTCATAGGCTGCAGTTCTTCGTGAACTGCATGGGGTGGGTCCCCCATGAGGTCACAAATCCTGCCAGCCAACCCACTCCAGTGTGGGCTCCTCTCCTCATGGCTCCACAGTCCTTCAGGAACCTGCTCCAGCATGGGCTTCCCATGGGGTCAGAGCATCCTTTGGGCATCCACCTGCTCTGGCATGGGGTCCTCCAGGTGAATCTCTGCTCCACTCTGGACCTCCACAGGCTGCAGGAGGACAGGTGCCTCACCATGGTCTGCATCACAGGATGCAGGGGAAACTGGTCTGGTGTGTGGAACACCTGCTCCCCCTCCTTCTTCACTGACCAGTGGTGTGGCTCTCGCATGTCCTCACTCCTATCTCCAACTGCAGCTGCTGTTGTGATGCAGTTCCCTCTCTCCCGCCTTCCTGCCCTGCCCTACAGCTGCCAAAACCTTGCTGTGCAAACCCAATACAATCCCTATGAATGCAGATCTAGTCAAATTCTCTGTTCTTTCCCTTTGCAGAGCACTTGAGCCAGAGCGGCCAGAGAGCTTCTCTTGGGTTAGTCACAATGTAAAACCAAAAGCAAAGATCTCTAACTGAGGAACACTGAGGAGCAACGTTCTGTGGGAGTTTCTGCTCATGGGAACAAAGAACTGCAGGGCTGATCACAGTAAAAAATCACTGCTTGTGCACACTTGCAGTGTGGGTGGACCAGTGTCCCATTAGCTGCTAGATGCAGTGCAGATTACAGTCTGACAGCAGCTGTCAAGCCTAATGCAGCCAGCAAACTACTGCTAGGAAACAGACACTTTGCACAGTGGTTTCCTCAGCTCCCACCCCAGTTCCACTTGGTGCATCTTTGTGGTACTCTAGATAATGAATCAGATTTTTTCATGACTGATCAATTTATTAAATGTTGGGTTTCAAGTTCAACAGGACCTTCCTGTGTTTCACTAGGTCTTATTTATGTTTTCTTCCGAGGCAAAAATTTATTGTAAGCCTGGTTTATTTGCAAGGCAATGTTTAACAAAACAGTATGAGATGTAGCTGATTAAAAACCCAGCCAGCAATAAAGTGATTATCTTTCAGCACAGTGTGTGGTGCCATATGGTGACTGAGAAAGTGGGAAGAACTAATGCTTGATATGCAGCTCCAGTGATTTACGGTTACTGACTTCCTGTAGAAAATGACTGCTTCTTTTATAAAAAACTAATTAGTTTAAAAAGTACATGTTTGCAGAGAAAATTTATATTGATAAAGTTGCCAGTGCAGTATTCAAATGAATTAATGATCTATAAAAACCTCAAGACGTATGTGCAGTTTGAACTACATCTCGATCTGTCCTGCTGACCCTGATGAGGAAATTAGCTTGAAATAATGATGAACAGCTGTTTTTACTGGTTCTTTTTATTGTTTATTGCATTCATAAACTGTGTGCAATTGCACCAAATCAGGTAATACATCTATGAGCAAAAATTGTTCTTCTGGGGCTTTTCCTTTGCCAGTAAAGCAGAAGAGTTTGTTAAAAAAAAAATAAAAGTCTTTCATAAACTCAGGGAGTTCTCTCTTCCTACAATAGTAAAAAATAAAAAAGTAACAACCTAAAAAACACAGAAGTAAGAATTAAAGCAACAATAATATATTTATCAAGAAAGTCTCATGCAATTTTTTTCATTGACTTGTTAGAACCACATATTTATATTCAAACACTTCCTCTCTTACTGTAGTATAAATCAAAAATAATGCTACTATGTTAATAGATGTCATTCTGAAAGGGAAGCACCTTAAGAACCATAACTATAGCCTAATAAAGCCATTGGAAGCCTTTATACTCAAGTATCTTACTCCGTAGATTAGAAATCAATGTCTTGTGCATAAGACATTAGATAATTTCTAATATGTAAAAAAATCTGTCATGTGGGAGATCACAGTAGGTGTTTTCATTATTCCTGTATTTTCTCTTCAATCCTTTCTTCCAGTGTACATGTAGTTAATATCTCTTTTTTATCTTTTGAATGCAGTATTATATAAGTGAAATTCTTTCAATCAGTCCCATTGAAAAAACTGACTGAGCCCCAGAGGCTTATAGAGACTCAAAATATGTTCTTCATTTCCCAACTGTCCTGTCTCCACCCTCCTAATTATCTATAGTCTCATTTCTCCTCTTTCTTTTCTCACAGTTACTATTTGATACTATAAATGTAAAACATATAATTTTTTCTTCAAATTTTCCCCTTCCCCTACTTATTTTAAAGGTTTACTACTTTAAAAGAATAAATGTCTGTTATTTTTTTGTCCTTGTTCTTACCTTTTTTCTCCAGCAAAACAGAATCATTATTTATCACACAATTATATATTTTAATTCTTCCCCACATCTTGTGCATATTTGAGTTTGGTGACCCTATGTGATGACTATATTTTCTGTAATTTTTTATTAACTCTGGTATGAAGTCAAGGTAAAGAAATCATCAAGCACATATATTCTTACGTTTGTGTAATGAAAGTGACTGATAAAGGTTCAATATTGTTTTAATGTTAGCAAAGAACAGTGTTAAGGAGAAGTAGCTTCACTGAAAATAGCAGTTGAAATGAATTTTTCATTTGAATTTAAATTTAAAACCAGTAGTCCACTGAATGAAGATAGAAGGTATTTTACCCGTTCATTCAATAACGCAATAACCCACATAGCTTGAGGGAGATAATGGAGGGTCCTTTCTATTAGCTAAAAAAATAAAAGATTTGGGGGTTATTCTCTTTCTTCTGTATACATGTAAATGTTTAAGATCCACTGGGTAAATAACATACATTAACAGGATATCATAAATCATGTGTACCTGTTTCTTTAGTAACTTACTGATGAAATTGTACTAAACTGTGTAGTTTAATATACAAAAATATGGTTTACTGTCTAGCTTTAACAGTAAATTGAAAATATTTGAGAATATTAAACTATAGTCAATCTGTTACTCTGAATTCAGCCTTATTCCTAATAATACTACATAAAATATTTTTCTGTGAACACTACTTCAAAGCTACTATGGCAACATGAGTAATCTTATGAAAGAAACATTATCAGGGAGAAGCCCCTAAGAATCCTATAAAATAATGCGACAAAGGAACAGAAAATAGAGGAGACATTTCAAATTTGTTTATTTGTTTGTTTGTTTCTTGAGTGGTTAAAAAATTAGAAAATCATGAGAAGACAATGGGGGGAAGGCAGAGTATCACAGTGCAGGACACTAATGTGGAGTAACCATGAATGCTACAAGTTTAGATGAAAGGATGTTCCTTTCTCCTCTAGAATATCCTTTTTTTCCCTGGCAAGTTTTGTAGCACAAGTGAAAAGGGCAATAAAGTGGCAAGGTCTGTAGCATCCAAGTTCCATGGATTATCAGAAGACACAACTGCATGCATATGTTACACAAACTGTAGGGTGTTTCTCTTGTGTTAGGGAGGAACAAAGAGAAAGGATAGAGGGCATGACATAGAGTGAACAATTAAAGTGACTGGCAAAGTCCTAGGGTAATTTAGCTTGGGAGAAAGGTCGGAACATCTGGTGCTTGTGGGAAGCATGGTTTACTTCAGAGATAGGTGAGATTGCTTAGAGTCTTTGTTGAGTTTTGAGTGTCTCCAAGCAAGAAGATCTTATACATCTTTGGAAAACCAGTTTTCATTTTTGTCCACCCTTATATACAACCTAAATTTATGGTAGTGGAAGTTAAAATATCACTACTGATTGTCAACATCAAATATGCTGAATAGGAGGATTAATTTTATTGTGTTTTATCATATTGTTTATGTATTACTAAAATGATAACGTGGATAAAACTGAAATAGAGCCTCAGGCAGGCTGAGCTTGTTTGATGGCTTCCTGTAAATTCCAGATCTTTATTATGTACATGATCAGGACTTGTTAGCCAAAATAATACATCAGGTAATCCAGTGACGGTGTCCTGAGCCTGCCTCTTCTGTATGAATACATCATGGCCTCACAAATAGGTAGATGGAAAAGAAAAAGACTGAATTAAGCTAACTAATCCACTCTCAAATCCATGTTTAAACTCACAGTGGAGATATTTTTAATTAGTTAAATGGATAATTTCGATTTCATTCAGATGACTAATTTTAAGTTCTTAACTGCTTCACTGAATTAATGTGAGAAAAAGAATATATTATATTTTCTCATGTAAGTACTTCCTGAGAATGGATCCATAGGCACATTGGAACTGTAGTCAATGGAAAGTACTCTTATACATCACAACCCTTTCTTCTGTGGCATTTTTCTGTATGAAGGTGTTTTTCTGGTCTGAACACAGAAATTGTCACATATGCTTGTTTCTGAGGGTAGGACAAGGCCTGCCACTCATGATCCCATTATATGGATCATTTACAACTTCTTGTTTGTGTGTTTCAAAGTTCATAGAACATTTAGCTTAAATTAAAATTGCCTATGTACACACGTGCACATATAAAAAGCATGAAGGCTAACATTAGTTTGTGTTACAATAAGAATAGCCCTCTTAAAATGTAACACACTTGAAATATAACAACACAATTTGACAGAAACAATCCAAAGTACTGTGAAATAGGAAGCAAAGATTCTTTTATTCAACTCTGATACATAAATATATTTAAAATCCTTAAGTTATATCTTAACCATGAGACTACTACTAAAACCTGATTTGTCACAGTAGGATTTTTAATAATTTTAACCATTTTAGTCTTTTACCTCTGATCTCATGGCCCCTTCATTTAAAAAAAAAAAAAAGGAAAAAAGATTTAAGATTATAATTTACCATATTTGAGAAGAAGAGGTGACGTGATATAGAGGAATGCAAATTATGGTAAGTACTTTAAAATAATTGTGACCCACAGACTTGCAGAAAATGAGAAATTGTAACATAAAATCTGCAGCTGCTTGTCATTCACAAAGATGAAAATTCGCAAGGGACAGTCTTATTTCAGCACTGCTCAATAATAAATCAACAGGCCAGACATGACTCAGAGGCTTCTCATAAATTAGTTGTTTGACATGGAACAAGGAGGCACAAGGAAAGGAAAGGCAGAAAAGAGAAAAGGGGAGCAAAACTGTGCCTCATGTGGCTTTCTGCTCTATTACTCTTAGACAATTACATAAAATATTAAATAGTGCAATTACTGGCAAAAAGAGTGTGTTAAACAAACATGCTGTAATGGACCAAGTTACTGAAATCAATAGTAGATTAGCTATAAATTGATGTAAGATCATCGCAGATGCAACTTTGTTCCGTAAGATACAACAGGCCCAGAGATGACTCCCTTGCTACACTTACCATTTCCAATTCTGAGAACATTTGGGTATTCCTTATTCCTATCTATGGCAATAAAAACAAAACGAACAAGCAAAAAACCTTAACAAACACCATAACCAGATTTATCCTAGGTAACATTAGGAATTTACATGGGCCAAAATTACTTGACACAGAAATCCCACATTACACCAATAGTCAACACACCCAGGTCTATCTGTTTACCAGCAAGGAAACTGGTGTTTGATTTAGAGATCTGTCAGGGGATTATTTTACACAGGGCAAATCCAGACCTGTTGTGCTGAAATTATAGTTGAAGTTGATGTTAGAGGGAGGTTGGTAGCCTGCTGTCCTCTGCCCACTTCTGTACCAGTGGGAAATAGCCTTATATCCTTGACTCAGTCAGAATTTTCCTGAGCCATTTTCAGCAGCTTATGATAATGAGGAAAGGAAGCAACCTTCCATCTTCAGCAGAAAAATTGTTTCTGAAGGTAAACTTAATCCTCTCAAGTTAAAATTTCATTGTTTCCATCCATAGTGACTGTAAACACATAAAATGAACAGAATTGCAAGAATTCTTACCATTTAGTGTCATGGGATATATATTCTTATAGATTTTTAGTATTTACTTTTTTAATACATTAGTGGTGGTGCCATACTTAATATAAGTTTCATATTATAATTTCAGGTGAGCTGGATCATACTTGAGTGGTTAGGTAGGAAATCTTGTAGTTCAACCAAGCATACAGCTGTGAGGTGGCTCAGTTAAACTCAGAGATGTAGCACATCTCAACTTTTTTGAAAAACAAAAAGAAAAATGTCTTTAGGTGTTTCCTGTGTATAACAAAGTCTAATCTCCTACACTTCTACCCAATAAATCCTGTTCTGCCTAAAAAATTCAGTGGATGAAATTGAGAGAACAATCTGCCCTATCAACCTGAGTAATGAAGTCTACAAATAAAATAAAGAACCAATTAATTCTGTGGTTTCTGTGACTTAGTATTCAGCACTGGCTAGTTTAGTAGCAAGCCAGCACCAAAACCTATCTACTTGTATGGTATTTTACAGCTGAAGATGGGGCTAAGTTGCAAGCTAAATAGCTATTTTAATTTGAAAAATCTTAAAAACTTTGCCTGAATCTTAAACACATTTTCAGTGTCATACTAGGGAAAACTAGAAGTGAGGACGAGTTCCAGCAGTATAAAATTGAAACCAATAATCATTTATTTTAATGTGACAAACTGAAGAAATGGGAGAGTTTGGAGAATCTGGGAGTTTTTTGGAGTGGCATCAACATTATTGTTAAAAAATATACATGTCATGACTGTGTTCCCTTCTTGTAACTAAAACATGGTGACAGAGGAAGTGTTAAAAATGTAATGAGATGAATGTGAAAAAGAAAGAGTAATGGGCTCAATTAAGGATTCAGAACAAACACAAAAAATTAATTTGAGTTTACTTTAGGAATTGTGATTTTAACTGCTTTGTTAAGTCTCTGAGCATGGCCAGGATAAACAAAAATCTTTAAATTTAGATTTAATTGGGAACTCATTAAACTGTTATGTAGCAGGATCTGTCACTTGTGAAGTTTTTAATTTAACATCACATTTCTCAATCCACTGTGAGCAAAAAGGACCGGTCTGGCTGGCACACAGAGTACAAACCTGCATTTAGCATTTATGACCATCACCACTATGCCAATGCAAGCAGGTGGCAACTTGAGACAAATGGTAAAGCTTCTGGAGAAGAAAAAAAATAGGTCCACACTACATCTTTGTATATGGTTGAGATGTGTTCTTTTCATGTGGGCTGTAACAGGTTGTACCTATAGACAAAAGTTAGTATATTCCTGTCTATTTGCCTTGGATTCCAGTATGTTTCTGTAAGTCAGTGCAACTCATTGTGCTAGAGTGATTTGGAGGTGCTGTAGTTCAAAAGAGCTCTGCAGCTTTCAATATCCAAAATTTATGTGTAGAAGCAACATCCCTTACTTTTCTAAAACAGTCTTAATGCCTCCTGCCAGAAAGGTAAAAGGACCTGCAGAGTTGAACAGCTTCAGTTGCCTTTATGCACTGTGAACAGTAACACACAAATCACCCACAGGAAAACACTGACGTGTGGAGTAGGGTCAGAGGACAGATTGTCCGTCAGTCTCCTCCGTAATGCCAGCCCTCAAAACATGATCCAGGGATAGTCAAAATTGTCACTCTCTTGAAGGAATTATTAACCTCTTAGCTACAGCCCTGGACTTATGCCTCTGCCAAATTCCCGCTGAAATAAGAATTTGTGGTACAAATATACACAGACAAGTAGGAGCAGCCCTTACCCCAGAGATTCTATCATCTCTCTGGAATTTGGAAGATAACCCACAGGACAGGAAAAACAACAACAACAACAAAAAACAACAACAACAACAACAAAAAATAAGGGAATCCTGTGGCATGAATATCTAGTTCTAAAGAGTTTCTAAATTGAAATTTGTGCCATGCAATAAAACAAATTTTCTTAATGGTCAAATGTAGATCAGGAGGCACTCTGGAGAAAATTCTGCTTGTCTTATTTCTCCTATCACAATCTGTTTTCTTCAGTTTCTCCTCCAGAACATAGACTTCATAATTTGTCCATGTCCATGGTTAACTCCTTCCATTTGTCTCCAGTTGCCTCTCCACCATCTATCATATGAACTGTTTTCACTTATAATAAACATGTTTGTTGCTTACAATGAGCAACATCCAAAAGGAGACGTCAACCAGAAAGAAACAGGAAGATGCACTAAAATGATATATTTTAATGTGATGGTGGTCATAAAAGGACAACAGTTCAGGTTGTTGCCAGAGGTAAGTATTACTTTTTCCGGGTGGTTGAGTAATTGGCTTTCAGTTGTGTCTGTGGGGGATTCTGGTGGTCAGCATGGTGAGTCCCTAGGAAGAGCAGCCAAATGAGCAGCCAAATGAGCCACCATAACTGAATGCAATACCTTGCTCCTGTGCCTGCAGCTCTGCAGCTGAACATGAACTACACAGATGCAGCTGAACACTGCAGTGTCTGCATTCCAGGAGCTGGGCAGTTTGTGGAGTATCCTGGTGCTAACACAACTGACACTGGGGAGTCTGCTTGGCGGAATTAGCAAGGAGAAGTGTGAGTACTGGGAAACCAAGAACAAGTCTGGAACTGGCAGCAAAAAGCAGGGAATGGTCACAGGAATTAGCTATTTGAGGTAGGAAAGGCTTAGATCAAAATTAGAGGACTTTTATCTTATGCTTCTGGTTTTCCTTTGTCCCAGAAGAATTTTCCTGCTGGGATCACAGTGTAAAGAAACGCGATGGGTCAATATAGAATGGGTATGCAGAAAACTAAGTACTGTTAATGTATTTTTTTATGTCATAAAGAAGAAATAGCAGAAACCTCTAGTAAAATTACTAATTGTAGCTTTTGGCTTTGGCTTATTAATTACAGTAAATAGAAAGAAATGCATCAGATTTTTCGAAAACTGAAATATGGTTGCTTGGGTTTTTTCATTTAGCATATTTACTGTAAGATTCCGTATTGCTGCTTTCTCCATTAGGATGACAGACAGTCCTTAGTCTTTCCTGGCCACTGAAACAAATGTTTAAATACCTGACCTAGACTATTATTCCTATTGCTAAAAATGATAACTGTCATCCAGATGACACCTGACCCAACAGCATTGTGGATGTTTTCGTACATTAATTTGCTCTATATTTTATTTTTTCCATTGTCAAAATAAAAAATAGATTATCAAGTTAAAACTTTAGATTTATCAAGGTTGTCATACTGCATGCTAGAGTTACTCTTTTGTGTATTTCCCAAGTGAATTCAGACTGGCAGGGATGAGAAGCCACTTTGTTGAAATTGTGAGACCTTGTCTCACCTCCATAACACAATGAAGGTTCATCAAACTAGCAAAAGCAACTTTAGAAGTGTTAGAAAGGGAAAAAAATAATAATAAAAAAACACTCACAAAAAATTCAGTGACTCAGTGGCTGACAGCAGTGCAAGGAACTCCTTCAGGTCAAACAGAATATCTTCTTTTTGATGGGTAAAGCCATGAAAAACTTGTCACTCATACTCTTATATTAGCTGGGATAATATTATGGTGCTATTTCTTTACAGACAGCTGCTGTAAAAGTGTGACAGTCCATTTCAAATATCTTTCTAATCCAAATATTAGAAAAATAATAAGCAGCTTACCCAAATGCAATTTTTTCTAATTACAGAGTTTCTAATACTAAACTGTGGCATTGTTAGAATAATTTATTTTGACATAAAATTATTTCCTCAGAAACTAGTGGGTTTCAATTTAATGATCCATCAAAGGGCAGTTAGATATGAATCAGACGAAGGCTTGAAAGACTGTGTTTTAATGAGATTTCACAGCTGTGGATATTTGTGCAGATACTACCTGGAGATACTGGGTACAGATTCATTTGGCTTGACTTCCATATAAGTATGTTCCAGTGGTCCAGATATCTCCGAAGACCACGAGGGAATATTAATGTCAATGATTTGCTTGGATTTTAATGTCTGTCTTTAGGATTTACATACTGTGAGCAATATCAAGTGAAATTATTCAAGAGGACAAACATATCTATTTCTTATACCAATGAGCCAGTCTGGAGTTATTCTGTATGTTCTTAAATCATATCGAAACGTATTGATAGGGAGTTCCATTTTGCTATGTTTTACTGCTTCAGATACTCATTAGCACGTGATTTGTCCACTATAACTGAGACTTCCTGTATCAAGAGTCTTTGTCAAACCTTTTGGACTCATGTAATCTTCTTCTGAGTTATGTTAGGACACAGAACTCGTAAGACTTCCTTTCTTTCAGCCAGATGATTGACTTCAATATCCAAACAGAGGACAAAATATTTATGTCAAAATTTTATTTAATACTTTAACAGCAGAGATCCAAACACATGGATTTTGATTGTTATTAGTGATCTTGTTTACTTTTAAGATTTTTCCTGAGATTTAGCTTAAGAATAGTTTAGTATTCCACAGTCAGATAAAGCTCCATTGCATGACATTTGGCTGCTTATGCTGCAGTTCAGAATGTTAATCAGTGTGTGCTTCATATACATTAATTCAGACTGTAAGGGGCACCAGACGTATCTTCTCCTGCATACTAAAGACTAGGATTAGCTGAAGAGCTAAGATTTCTGTGCTGCAACTGCCATTTTCTTACACCAGTGACTTGATTAGGTCAATACATATGAATTGGCAATATCTAGAAAGCATGGTGGACTCCATGAACTTCAAGAAAGGCATCCTTTCCTGCTTGTCTTTGACTTCTAGCTATTTCACATTAACTCATGCTTTATAGTAAATTAACAATAAGGACTTGATGATTTTCTCTATGTTAGGATATATATTAAAGTTTCATGGTAGCATTATTTGACATTTCTTTTAGAATTACACTAAAATAAAGGGACTTTTTTATTATTTTAGTTAAACATGAGCAGTTAAAAAATGGGGAACATATACCAAGTCAGGAACAAAAAGCCCACAAATATCATAATCCCAATGGAAAAAGCAACGAAAAATAAGCAGTGTGTTTTTTCCAACCCTTGTGTTTTCAGAGAAAGGAATTAGAAATCTCAAAGGGGAAGAAAAATTGTGGGAGAATTAATCATCACCCTACACTATTCACAGAGGAAATGCACTGGATACAGATTTCAGTCATAGAATGGTTTGGGCTGGAGGGTACCTTAAAGACTGTCTGGTTCCAAGCCCCTGCCATGGACAGGGACATTGTCCACTAGACTAAGCTGCTCATAGTCTCAAAGGAAATTGCATGGAAGAACTCACCTTGACTTAGTTGAATCCTATTAAAACTTTTGTTTGTAATTTCTATAATTTTTTTTGTCTATTTACCATTTTGTCTATTACCATATTTTACAGTTTGTTCAGCAGCAGCAGCCACAACCCAGGAAAACTGCTAGGTTAAGATCTCCAGTGTACTACTGGTAACAGCATTTGCTGCATATATTGAACAATTACTTATACTTAAAGGAAAATATTATTAGAGTGATAATTTTACTGTCTCAATCAAAGTGTATTTTATAGATCTGCTGCTTTGACTTAAATATTCAACCATGCATTACACTCCTTTTTTACTACAATTATATTTACTGAATCAACATAAAATAACCAGACAGCATCCTGCAATGATTTAAAGAGCTTTTTGCAATAGCTATTCTATAAAATTTTAATGAGTACACACAAAGTGATAGACATTAATGTATTCTAGAAAAAGCAGACAAATCTGCAGATAAGTTTTACAGAACTTCTAGCAATAAATACAGTTTATTAAAAACTATATTTTACTGATGCTTATGAAACTAAACAGCTCCAACATCCTGCCAATATTTTATTGGCTAATAGTTTTCAAAAGGAACAGAAGGAGTGAGAGAGAACAATTTAAAATCCATGTGTAGGCTTTCATTTATTATCACTTACAAAAGAATGAAATGTATAGCTGAATGATTTTGGCTCAGTGGGTTAAACCTTGGTGCTAATAGCATGAAGGTCATGGGTTCAATCCCCTGTATTGACCATTCACTGAAGAGTTGGACTCGATGATCCTTGTGGGTCCCTTCTGACTCAGAATATTCTGTGATCCTGTGAGTTTGGTACACTGTTCATGTACACTGTGGCTGGTCGGCTTTTTTGAATTCTAAGAGATACTTGCCAAAAGTTTCATGTGGTTAGGAGCCACGTGGAAGGAAATGTGCCCTTCCACGGTGAAGATGGCAGGAGCATACATTACATCCCTGACTGATTTGTGCCAGGAACCTCACAGAGTTCTCTGAACTTCCACAGAAGCCCTGCACCAGTTTAGCCACACCACTGAATCTGCACATAAGTTGTTTCAATGACTTCAGACTTGTCAACCCACTCATATTTTTATCCATACCTTCCAGCAAATCAAGGAGTCTGACTAGTGTAAAAGAACAGTGTTACAAGAACATCCAAAATTTCTTATTGTTCAGATTCATAGCCATGGGATACTTATCATCATCATCAAAAAAAAAACCCCAAAATAAACAAAAAACACACAAAACAGACACCAAGAAAACCTCCCCCCCCCAAATAACAAAAAAAACCCTGCCCACACCTTACAGAATCACAGAATATGCCAAGTTGGAAGGTGCCTCAAGGGTCATTGAGTCCAACTCCTGGACCTACACAGGACCATTCACAAGAGTTACACCATGTGCCTGAGAGCACTTCCCCTACCAAAAAAAACCCCAACAACAACAAAAAAAAACAAAAGCATGATTAAAACCAAAACAAAAACCCCAAATCAAAAACAACAAAAAAAAGAATAAAACCCCACCCAACCCAAACTAAATGAATCACCCACGCAAGAAACCAAAACCCAAACAAACCCCCCCCAAAAAAAAAAGAAAAATAGCCAAAATCCACCAAAAAACCCCAAACTAAATCCAAAACAAACAAACGNAAACCCCAAAATAAACAAAAAACACACAAAACAGACACCAAGAAAACCTCCCCCCCCCAAATAACAAAAAAAACCCTGCCCACACCTTACAGAATCACAGAATATGCCAAGTTGGAAGGTGCCTCNAACAAGCAGAAACAGTTGAACCTACTTATAAGTATTTCTAAAATCCATAGCAATTATGTCACTCATTAACACTCTCCTTCTTGGGATTCTGGGCAGCACAAATCCATGCAGTTACTTAAGTTATATTTTAACAACTGAAGTGCCCCATGACAACAGACTTGTAACTCAGAAAATGCAGAAGGGAAGGTCATTTGCTTCCATGCCTACATATAGTCTATCTCTTCTGGTTTTTTAGTTGGCTTCAATTCCCAAATTGCATTTTTTATATCTGTTTTAGATAGTGGAACACAGAGTGTCTCATGAGGCAAGTGGTTTGCACTGTAACATCCTCCAGATGCTATGCAATCTCTTCTTTAACATCCCAATCACCTCCACATTTCCTTCTGTGGACAGAAGCTCCCATCTTGGATGATATGGATTTTAACTCCCATCGCGTCTGAAATGGATTTTAACTGGAGATGTATCCATGCAACTTGGCCTTACCAGCCAGGTTTATATCTTTGCATCTATTATTTCCTTAATAAATAAGACACAGCAAAGAATATGTCAGTTATATTCACCAGTGATAACAGAGTTATTCAGGAAATGTACCTGATTTGCACTTACATATCCAGTAGTTTCTCTAAGCAAGGAGTCTACATAAAAATCCTGTAGGACAGAAATATTCTTGCTGTGACACATTTAGATCCTCAGACACATGAAAAAGAGAAAGTGGAGAAAGAAATCATGTTGCTTAGCTTGTTGAGGATTTTGTTCTTCTAGAATGGAGTGCAACATGCACTAACTAGGACAAATGACTTAATCTTCTCATCACAGCATGCTGTAGAATTACTTTTGGCTGAATGAACAGAAAATGGGCTGTTCAAACCCAGCCAATATGCTACTTTGAAAATGAAAAAGTAAAATTTACAGGCTGATAGAAAGCATACTGAATTGTCTTGCTCCAACAATATAGGATCAGGTCAGTAATAATATCCTACAGTCAAATATATACATATATATTAAAAATAAATATATAAATAAAACTAAAATGAGAAAAACTGAATCTTGCAAAATATTTGTCCTTAAATGCTTTTTTTTTAATCACTAGCTAATTACATATCTTCAAAATATTATTTTTTTTGTCAGATGCACAGAAAATTAGAATGCAACTTGTTCTTTATACAAAAATATCAGCTTCTTAATTCATATCATGCACTATATTGTCAAGGGACCAGAAAGTATTCATTCTACTTGCTTTCAAAACAAAATTAAATAATTTTAGCCTTAAAGCCTACTGCAGTAAAGAGAACACATTGCTAGGCTCTGGATAGAGCACTATTAAATAAAACAGGAAACAGGAGAACTTATGGCAGAGTTATACTTTGAATTAGAAAAAAAAACCCCACAACACAACAAAAACAAATGAATTACATTATTCAGGGCAAAGAACTCAGATGTCAGTTCTCTGGTCAACACACTGTGTTCTGATTAGAATCTAAAAATTCACCTTATTTGATCTTTGCTATTTCATTCTGTTATGCTTAGGAGGAGGCCACTGCAGTCACTAAAGCAAGGCAGATCATCTTTAGCTGTGTACCCAATTGTGTTCAAAGAAGCTCAGAGTATGCCAGTGACCAGCAATGACTAACTTGTCAACCTCCTCTATCAAACCTGTTTTTTCCCTGATGTAACCTGCATGTCACAAATGAGTTTGGATACGGTACAGTCCTTTTGGTGTTTCAGCTTCACCCAGGACATTTCATTTTGACTGTAACCTCTGGATTTTGAGACCCGCTCTGCATTGTCCTTCACCAGTACTTGTCTGAAAAGGAATAATTTGAATTTTTACATTTAAACCATTCTTGAACTTCTTCTTGAGGATGCCTTTTTGCCTTTTAAGTGTAAAAAGTCATGTCAGATCTTTCTCTTCTATCAGTTACAGCTTTAAGAATACATCCACATATGCGAAAAACTATGTCATCAGCATATACACCAAAAATAGAAAGAACAGAAGTCTTATTCTATGTGAGGTCTGTGCTTTCATTGTGTGTCTGCTGTACTGACATAAATGGACCATAACCAGGTCTGTTGGAGTTTTCAAAGCCCAAGAAGGAATTCCTTCCAAAAGGTTTGGAGCCAACGCCCTGGGGTGGGGGGGGGGGGGAGGGGTCACAAAAA